>CM064873.1:5121956-5535095 GCA_032719365.1 Prinsepia uniflora
ACGTCTGGAGGAGACTAATCAAATCATATGGAGGGTCTATACATTTTTGAATACTTTCTTTCTCAAAACATATTTCAACTGGGTCTCATACCCGATTCATCTCAACAGGATTCCTCGAATCCGATTCAAATCCACTTTCACAGGCCTCGACCTAAATCCTCAGTTCAATTGACAGGACCCACCCCTAATCCACTGGAATTAAGGGCTAAATCCTGCTCCCTTCTAACTTACGTATGACACGAAGGCTAAATTGACGTCCAACCTCCATGTGATACGTAATTCGGACAAAGGATTCTCGATCCAGCCATCCTAAAAATATTCGGACTTTCCAGAGTGTGCCGAACTACTGTGGATTTCGGTTGTGATGTCTCTGTTTCTCTCGACCAACAGCCCGCACCGCAACAACCTGGAGGGTATCGAAAACATGAAAAGACTGTGAGTGGACAAAAATAAATAATAAGTTCAAAAACAGTTCAATAAAGCAATTACATTTTACCCTCCACGCAAAAACCAATGCATGCATATCAGTTCATGTTATGAAACCATTCATGTCAAAACCATAAGCGAAAACCATTATCGAAAACCCGAATCAAATTCGTCATTCAAATCCAGGCCTCAGCCTCAAATCACAAATCAATCTCAAATACGGGAACTCAGTCCCAAACCTCATCAAATCCAATTCATTCGGGTCACTACCCAAACATCTGAAAACCAGTGAAAAACCAGTGCAAAACATCAATCATACGAGTTTGCTGGATTTCAAGTGTGCCCGAGTCTTTAAACTCAAAACCATGGGCAATAACCAGGCCTTCCCGGGATATCAACGAGTCTTTAAACTCAAAACACAATCACAGGCCTCGGGGGTATCACAATCACCGAGTCTTTAAACTCAAAACATATACCGAGTCTTTAAACTCAAAACATATCAATCTAGGGCCCTCCCTCCGTCAATCAATCCAAGTCTTTAAACTCAAAACCAGATCCAGCGGTTTTTTTTCCGGGTCTTTAAACCCAAAACCATTTATCAAGCAAGTGAAAACCATAGAAAATCCTTTTCCGAATTCGCAATAATGATTCCGTAAGCCGGCATCCGGAGCCACTGTCCCGATCCCAAAACCAGATTCCCTTTCCAAATCTCGTATATCAAAATCACATGAACAGGGCTCCAAGCCCGAAATCACTTTTCTGAAATCCATTTCAAATCATTGAAATTAAATCATTAAAACCATCGTCAGATCACAAGATCGTTCGAAATCTCGTAAAACGTGAAATTCCATAAATAACTCGAAATTCGTGCAAAACCGTAAACCATAAAGATCATAAATCAAATCATAGAATCACGTATAGAAAACATATAAAACATATATGCATGCATCATAAGTTTGAAAGCAAAGTCCACTCACAGACCATTCCGACGTCGCCTCGATACGCGCGCACTTACGCTGTTCCCGGCCATTCCGCTATCCTCGGCTTTCCCGAACATGTCCAAATCCTATACTAAGGTCACTAACTACTTCATAAAGGTCATACTAAAGCCCCATAATTTTCCCGTATTTTTAACTATTTTTAACCGAGGCATAAAACTTTCGGACATCCCGAAACATCTCGAGACGATGTCTGATTGACTCGAAACCAGCGCTAAAATGTTCGTTACATCGAATACTTTAAAAGTCGTGTTGAAACCTCCCTCAAATACTGTGCCACACGCCCACACACGCCGTCCAAAGAGGCTACACGTGGGAGCCACGCGCCCAGCACAGTGTCATCCCCTACCTCTGGTGAACCGGTCCGGTCCGGTTCACTGTAATCCGGTCCATCCCTGAATCGGCGTGGGCGGTTTTTGTCCAATTTTAATCCGTTTTCATTCCTTGTTCGTCTATTAGGTTCGTTCAGACATGTATAATCAAGTTATCTAGTTAAATCGTGGATTTAGGGTCGGTTTAATACCTTCCAAGTTGGCTCACGATCAGATTTTCTCCCAGGTTCCCGTGTCCACGTCTCCGGTCACCATTCTCTTTACTTCCAAGCTCTTTAGCTTCGTCTTAACTTCCAAAAGAGATTATAATAACCCAAACATCTCAGTTAGCACAAAAACAAGCTCCACCATTTTTGAATTCAAACGAAGGTTTTTCTGAAACTCACCTACCTTCCCTTTGTAGACCTTAAAACCAAGCTCAAAGGCTTCCTGACAATCTCAACAACACAACCCAATTAATCAATTCGATCCTTAGCCCAAAAATTCAACTTCCTCAAGTGCAAACACGAACAGAGGCCTCTCGGGTTTCCTCAGCTACCACCGTCGTCCTCCACCGTTGAACCTCACTGTGGCCACTAGTCATCTTGTCTAGGCTCCCTCTCTCATGTCCTTTCAGACAGTAAGGGCTATAGATGAAAGATTGAGGGACTTGTCTGAGTGAATTCTCATGGTCTCAACTATGCTCTGTTTTCTCCTTTGTTCGATTAACAATCCCATTTAAACTTGGCTTAACCGTGAGAGAAGGCTGGAAGCCTCTAGGAAACGGCCAGGTGTCACTCACCCTGTGGACTCAGCCCAAAAATATCCAATTAACTCAGCCCAAGTGTCCTTATCCGGTTATACAAATCCCAAGGTATTAAAAGACTGATTTGTCCATAAAAGTCCAAATTACCATTTTACCCTTCACTTTCTAGACTCATATCTTAACCGTCCGACGTCCGATGACGGCGTGCCGCCTGTTGTTGTACTCAGAACGTCGAGACCTACCTAACGGTCCTCGGTTTGGGTGAAGAAAACTTGTCATGCAAAAAGTCAACAAAGTCCCTATTTTTAACCTAATTACAAAAATGCCCTCAATCTTCTGAACATCATAACTTCCTCCTCGAATGTCGGAATCGGACGTGCCACCTGTCTACAGACTCGTGAGGTCCCAAACTATGTCACGGTCATCGGTCAAAGTCCATTTGACCACCCTAACTAAAAGTCAACATTTTGCCCATTCTAGGGGCAAAATCGTCATTCTGCACCGTCCGTCCAAAAGTATCCAACTAATCCGTCATTAACCACAAATCTAATCCTGACTTTCCGGACGGGTCGTTACATCAATATGGTTTCAAACCCGAATTCTCATTTCATAAACCAAAACTGGGACTTAAACCCGATTCACAATCAACAGGGCCTCAAGCCCAATACTACAATAACGGAGCCTCGAGCCCGATTTCACAACTAACGGGGCCTCGAGCCCGATACCATAAATCAACGGGGCTTAGAGCCCGATTTCACAATCAACGGGGCCTTAAGCCCGATACCTCAGCCAAAGGGGCCTCAAGCCCGAGATTACAACCAATTGGGCCTCAAGCCCGAATTCGTAAACCAACGGGCTCTCGGCCTGATCGTATAACTCAAATGGGCCTCCAGCCCGATTTCTCATCAAATCAAATGGAATATAAGTTCTAGGGTTTCCAATCAAATGGGTCTCATGCCCGATTTCATATATCTAAATCCAAAACTCATTCATTAAACCCTCATTGAAAACCTAGCACGTACAAGCATCGTATAAAACTGGAAATCTCGAAACACGTGCAAATACGTAAATCCTAGGCTACCACAAACAAATGAAATCATGGCATCACAAAACATGTATTTAAAACATTTATGCATGCATCAGTTTAAAAAGAAAGGTCCACTCATAGACCGTCCGAAGCTACGCCTCGATACACATGTCATAAGCCCTTCCCGAGCCAATCGTTGCCTCCGGAGTTCTCAAACCTGTCCAAATTAATTTAGAGGGTTAATAACTACTTAAATAACCCCTCACTAATGCCCCGTAATTTTCTAGAATTTTTAACTATTTTTAAACGCCCTCCGAAACCTTCAGACAACCTGAACTATATCGAGATGATGTCTGATCGACTCGAAACCAGCCCCAAAATGTTCGTTACATCGAATAGATGATTTCACATGTTGGAAGTTCCCCCAAGAAATGCTCCACGCGCCGCCCAAAGAGGCTGCGCGTGTGGCTCACGCTCCCTGCACAATGTTGTCCCCTACCTCCAGCGAACCGGGTTCGCTTGGTTTGAACTGGACCGGACCGGTCTGGACCAGCGTGACCGGTTTAACGTTCTATTTTCCTATTTTCTCACCCATTTTCGATCCTTCCAGTCCTAATCTCTATGTTTCTTCAATCCCTGTCGTTCTATGATTTAAAAACACACAAAGAAGGTTTAAAAATCACCTGTCCGATCGAAGAGCATACGACTCTGTTTTTCGGCCGTCCGTCTGAGCTTCCCTTCCGCCGTCCTCCACTCAAATCCATTCCCCTCGACTTGTGAGACCCCCAAGTTCAACATCCAATCCTCAACACTCATCCAAAACGTACCAATTCGAACCCCCAAAATTTGAATTCAAACGGGTTGTCGGGTTTCCACCTCCGCCGGGGCTCCGCCTTGCTCAGCTGCTCAACCTCCCTGCCGATCTCAGTCCTCCCCTCTCAGTCCTTCCATGGTTGAAAAGTAGGATGGTATAATGGTGTGGGTGTGTGGTCTTGCACGGTTTAGGGGGCTTTGGGTTTTGGTTGAACAAACAAAGGAGATGGAGATGATATGCATGAATGTGAGAGAGGGGGGGGGGGGGGGGGGGGGCGGGATAGTGTAACGCCCCGGAAATTTGACGAATGTAATATTGTAAAATAATGAATAAAATGACGTTTTTACCCATGTGAATAGTATGGTCAATTTGTTGACTTTTTGATTGGTAGGTCAAACGGACGTTTGACCAATGATCATGACGTAGTTCGGGACGTTACGAGTCCATAGACAGGTGGCACGTCCAATTCCGAAGATCAGGGAAGAAGTTATGACGTTCGGAAGTTCAAGGACGTTTTCGTGATTTGGACGAAAAGGGGGAAAATGTTGACTTTTTGATGGACAACTGATTTCCACACAATTCGAGGACTGTTAGGTAGGTCTCGATGCCCTGAGTTCGTAGACAGGCGGCACGCTGAAAACGGACATCGGACGGTTAAGTTACGGGTCTAGAAAGAGGAGGGGCATTTTGGTAATTTTGTGCAGAAGGGCAAAATGGTAATTTTGCAGGGAGATACTATTTGAAACCGTGGAAAACAGGGCCTGCACCACCGTGCTTGGGTGTCCTGATCCAGCAATTTGTTTTAACCGTTAGTGGCTGGGTAAGGTGATTTGTTTATTGGTTTTGAGGTATTGGAAGCATTGTGGTATGGACTGAAACAAAAACCAGTGCACGGGCAAGATTTTAAAACTGGGTTTTTGGGTCTTTGCGGGAAACAGAATTCTCAGTGGGACTGAGATATTCCCACGAGTGTTGGCTTAACGGCTCAATTAGCTGAGAGATAGTAGAGGTAAGGGTCATTTCTGCTGATGAGAGCTTGAGAGTTTGAGAGAAAAACAGACGGGAAGAAGAAAGCTGGATTTTGGAGGGAAAATCAATTTTTGAGTTATGAGTCGAGTTGGACAAAAACAAGGATTGAAATAGTCTTCTGGAACCATTTGGGGTTCAACCATATCGATTGTGAAGGAAATCGATCACAGTTTAGCCAAGAACAGAAGCCTCTGGTTCTGGAAATTTTCGAGGTTGAAGACGACTACTTCCAGGTAAGCTTTCCTGAAATTGGTTGTGTTCTAGTGTTCTTTTAGGTCCCATAAAGCTTATGTCTAAGTTAATTTGGGAATGGAGCTGAGTTGGGTGAGTTTCATAAGTCTACCCGTTTGTTTGATCATGGGTCGAATAAGTGATTTAGGGCTTGTTGAAGATAATTAAGGAAAGGGAACTTAAATTAAAATGTTAAGGAAGGTTTTAGGTTGAAAAAAGAAGGGATTCGAGTGAGAATTGATGAAGATTTGGCCGGGTTGTGTCGCGGGTTGAACAACCCGTTTGCAGGCCAGTCGGGTGAAGATGGTGACACTGTAGCAGTCAATGTAGCAGGCACGTGGCTTTCACGCGCAGCCACTTTGGGCGGCGCGTGACGGCGCGTGAGACCTTGTCTCCGGTCATGGTCAACAGATAAGTTCATCCTTTCAACTTAACGAATATTTTGAGTTAAACTTCGAGTCGAGCGGACGTATGAGGGTTCAAAGGTTTAGGGCTTTAAGTTAGTTACGTCGAAAAATCCCAAAAAATTAGGGAAATTAATGCAAGCTTTTTGGGAATGTTTGTAACCCTTATTGTACTTTTTAACAGGCCCGAACATTCCCGAGGCTACCGAGGAGTACACGGGGCGCGATTGACGCGTCCGAAAACCGTGAGTGGACTTTTGATTTCTAACCGAGCATGCATAACTGTTTTTACTCGCTTGTCTTATGTTTTCATATTTAATTTTATGGTGATGATTATGATATTTCGATTTTATGTGATTTCACGTTTTTCAAGGTGATTATCGTATTTTACGTATTTCGAGATTACGTTTTCTCCTGTGCATGGATGATGGTTTGATGAAGTGATTTGATATGATTATGCATGTCACGTTTTAATGATGATTTGATTATGTTTGTGAAGTAAGTTTTGGAATTTGCATGTGAAACTCGGACATAAGTCCTTTTATGACGAAATGTGATTTTAGAATGGTTTTGGAAAATGGATCCCGATGGATCCTGGTTTGTTATGATTCTCTGCGGGATTTTGGGTTTAAAGACCCGGTATGATTGTTGGATCTGGTTTTGGGTTTAAAGATCCGGTTAATTGATGACGGGGGCGGGCCCGAATCTGGTTTAAAGACCCGATTTGAGTTTAAAGACTCGTGAGTTTAAAGACTCGGTTATTGTGATACCCCCCGAGGCCTATTGATTATGTTTTGAGTTTAAAGACTCGTTGATATCCCGGGAAGGCCTGATATATGAGTTTAAAGACTCAGATAGATCCAACGGTTTGATTGTGATTGTGGATTCCGTTTTACATGATTTGGTATGATTGATGTTTCGATGTGATGATTTCTGGATTTTTGGAAATATTATATTATTTTACATGATTTTATGGCTGTTTACTGTAACGGTTTCCAAATGATTCGTAAAAGGGATTTTGAATGTTTAGTTATGCTGTTTTCGAATATCTAGTTATGCATGCGTGTTGCAAAACTGGAGGTGAACCCCGATTTCATTAAACTGTTTTCTGGAAACTTTTGTTTTAGTCCACTCACACTTTGCTGTTTTTAATACCCTCCAGGTCGTGGTACAATGTAACGACCCATCCCGGGAATCGGGATTAGCTTAGTGATTAGTGACGGATTAGTATGTTAATCGGTGCTTAGTTGGCTACTTTTGGACAGTTAGCGCAGAATGACAATTTTGCCCCTAGAATGGGCAAAATGTTGACTTTTAGTTCGGTCGGTCAATTGGGTATTGACCGATGACCGTGACGTAGTTCGGGACGTCACGAGTCCGTAGATATGTGGCACGCTCGATTCCGACATCCGAGGAGGAAGTTATGATGTTCAGAAGGTTGAGGGCACTTTCGTAATTTGGTTAAAAGAGGGGAAAATGTTGAGGTTTTAAACGATAAGGTTTCTTCACGCAATCCAAGAACCGTTAGATAGATCTCGACGTCCTGAGTACAACGACAGACGGCATGCCTTTATCGGACATCGGACGAGTGAGATACGGGTCTAGAAAGTGAAGGATAAAATCGTAATTTGGACTCACAAGGGTATTATGGTCTTTTTGCACCTTGGGAAGCGTGCCAATCAGATGAGGACATGTGTTCAGGATTTATTGGATATTTTGGGATAGGACCACCAGGTGTTTTACGCATGGCCATATTCCAGTGGCTTCTAGCCATTTTCACCGTTCATTTTAAATTGAACGGGTCGGTTAGCCGTGCTTTTGAGAAAACAGAGACTGAGATAGAGAGGAGATATCGATTGATTTCAGGGAGTGTGTGAGGCCTTGTGATCCAGTGAGTGTGAGTAGAGAAAAGTGAGAGGCTGGTGAGTGTTCTGGGAGAGTGTTGAGAGTGTGGGGGACTTAGGGACCGTAAGGAATTTCAGAAAATAGAGAAGAGTCGTGGTGGTGGCGCTGTTGTGTTTCGATCAAACCATTCAAGTTTGGAGTTGTGGGAGTGTTCAGAGGACGGAGGGAGACGTTAGACGGGCTGGGCCACGGCGAAGCTCACGGCGGTGCACAAAACAGGTAAGCTTTCCCCTGTTTCCCATGTTTTTCCCGATCGGTTCAAATCGGAAGTTGTGACCTTTGGACGGTTTTCGACTCGTTCTAGTGATGCTAATAGTTTTAGGGTGTTGGTTTTGAGCTCAGGGAGTCGAAACCGTGACGGGAGGAAGAGCTGGTGGCCGAAATCCGAAGTTGGATTTTTCTGGGCTTTTTTTTGAACGTTGGAAGGTGAGATTTCGACCCTAATTTCATGTGTTCTTTAGTGGAATCGATTGCTAGGAAGAGGACAAAACTAGTGGTGGAAAGAGGTTTGGAATTGGACTGGATTTGAGTGAGAACCGGTCACGCCGGTTCGGTTCGACCGGACCAGTCTGAACCGGGTGAACTGAGGTTGAAGACGATGAACAGTGCATGTGCGTGAGGCCCACGCGCAGCCCCTTTGGGCGGCGCGTGAGGCCCACTGGCAGCCCTTTTGGGCGGCGCGTGGGGATTGTTCAGGGGAAACGTTCAACATGGTTTTCACTCTAATCGATGTAACGAACATTTTAGGACAAGTTTCGAGACGATCAGACATCGTCTCGGGTTAGTTTCGGGTGTTCGAAGGTTTAGGGTTCCGTTTAATTACGTTTAAAATTCCAGGAAAATTGGGAAAAATAGGATAAGCTTAATTAAAGTGTTTGTGACCCGGAGTGGTGACTTTTGACAGGTCGGGAAATCCCTGAGGCAACCGAGGAAAGTACGGTACGCGAGTGACGTGCCCGGGAACTGTGAGTGGACTCTTTCTTTCTAACCGAGCATGCATAACTGTTTTTATCTACTTGTTTTATGGTTTTAATTATGATTTCATGATTATTGAGTATTCTATATATGTTTTACGTACTTGCACGTTTTGCGAGAAATTTACATATTCGGCACGTTTTACGCGATATGTTCTGTTTCTGTTTCTGATGCCATACTTTTGGGATTTACATATAAATGATTTGATATGACTATAAATGGGTTTTGAAACATGATTTGATAATCAAGGTTTTCGGTTTTTAAATTGGATATCAGAAAGCGAGATTTGGTTTTAAAGCTTGGAAAAGGAATTTCGGATTTGAATGAGGGTTCTGGACGTCGGAATGGCTTCGAAATAGCGATTTCGAATTCGGGTTTGAATATGGATTTAGACATGGTTTTCAAACGGTTTTGGATTGGATTTCCTGGATCTGGTTATTGGGTTTAAAGACCCGGATTATGATTATAACGGGGGACGGGCCCGAATTGGGTTTAAAGACCCGGATTGAGTTTAAAGACTCGGATATTATATTTTCCCCCGTAGGCCTGTTGAGTTTAATGACTCGGGAGTTTAAAGACTCGGATTATATTGAGGTCTGGATTGAGTTTAAAGACTCAGATAGATCCAGCAGGTTTGATCGGATGATGATATTGGTATTTCATGTTTCTATGATTCTGTTTCCATAATGATTACTATATGATTTATAAATGTTTTCAGATACGGGGTTATGCATGCATGTTTTTAAAACGGAGGGCAAAATCCTGGTTTGTTTATGAAACTGTTTTTGAAACTATTATTTATTTTTAGTCCACTCACACTTTTCTGGTTTTAACTGCCCTCCAGATCGTGGTGCTATCGCTGGGGCTGACGTTGAGGCAGAGGCAGACGCATAGAGTATTCTAGAGTTATCCCGGAGTTTTACCGGAGTTTCCGTTACGAACTTTTCCATTGTGCGTGTAGTCAACTTTTCTGTTACCTTGTTTTGTACTATGTTCTATACGCCTATGGACTTATTGGACTATTGAGTTCTCCCTAGTCTGGCAATGTAAATTGTGGGTTTTTGTGCTGTTGTTTTTGGTACTTTACGTGTGTTTGCTAGACGGGAGCAGGGTTCATTCCGGTTATCGGGGTGGTAACCGGGGTGGGTCCTATCATACAAGTTTGGGGGCTAACTGTAACGACCCGTCTCGAATTCCTAGATTAGATTGATGACTAATCACGATTAGTGAGGTTAATCGGTGATTAGTTAGGCTAAATCGGACGAACGATGCGAAATGACCGTTTTGCCCTTGATGGTGGCAAAGTGTTGACTTTTCATTCAGGCGGTCAAATGGACTTTGACCGATGACCGTGACGTAGTTCGTGACGTCACGAGTTCGTAGACAGATGGCGCGTTCAATTCCGACGTTCGAGGAGGAAGTTATGACGTTCGGAAGTTTAGGGGCATTTTGGTAATTTTGGTTAAAAGGGGTCAAATGTTGACTTTTTGACCGAGATGTCCGATGGCTGAGTGCCGGAGACCGTTACGTAGATCGGGACGATACGAATCCATAGACAGTCGGCATGCTGAAATCGGACTTCGAACGGGAGAGTTATAGGTCACGAAAGTTCGATTTCACTATGCACGTACTTCGAGGCAGGGCTGAGTTGGAAAATTCTGATTGACCAGATATTTTGAGTGGGTCCCATGGATGAGTGACAAGTGTCACTCATCCCATTGGCTAAAACCCCTAAAAAGGGGATCTCACTTAATTAAATAATGTTATTTAATTAATTTTATAATTAAACTTTATAAGCACTCCATCTTAGCCATCCATTTCAATTTCATCATTAAATCTACACCATCCATCTAACCCATCTCACTTCTCTCATCAGCCATCAACTATCATCTTCATTCTTCATTTTCCCTCACAAACCCAAAAACCTCATAACTCCATTTTCTTCAAAACACAAACAACACACATACTCCCTCATCACCTGTGACTGAGACCAGAGGGATAGTGGGAGGCTGTGATGATGAAGGACTGAGGGACACGACGGCCAGCCACGACGGAGGGCACGGCGGAGGTGAGAAAAACCAACCCAAAAACCCATTTTCTAGACCTTCAACATCTAACGTCTAACAATCGTTTTGGTCGATTGGGTTTGAGTCTCTGGACCAGGACGAGCTCAATGGACGTGGGTTCAAGGCGGGGGATGGCTTGAGACGACAGGGAGGACGGCCGGAAACTGGGCTTCGGGTTTTGGCGTCACAGGTAACCCTCTCGACTCTTTTTCTAGTTTTTAAACCCACAGAATCTTAGGATAGGTTGAGACGAGGAGAATGGGACAAACGGGGAATGTTTTGGTGGCCGGAGCTAGGAGAACCAACCGGGTCAAGCCGCGGGTCACGGCGACCCGGATCGCAGGACCCGACCAAGGTCAGGGATGACTGATGATGTCATCCTCCTGACGTCATCATGTCAGGGATGATGTCAGCATTGTCAGGTCTGACAATGTTAGCTGACATGTCAGAATATGGACCAATGGGAGCTTGACACGTGGCACTGTCAGAGGTGTCAGTGCTTACGTCAGCGTTGACTTTTTCAACGCGTTGACTTTTGTGTTGACCAGCGCGTGGGGGCTCGTGTGGACAGTGTTTTGAGTGGGCCCAGTGTCATTTTAAAGGTTTCGATGATCCGGATCCAATGGTGGTAGTTTCGGGTCGATCTGAGATCGTTAGGTTGGTCAAATTGAGGTTTTTCACCTCGGGACACGTTGACTTTTCCGGGAAAGTTTAGGGTTCTTAATATGGACTTTTATAGGTTAGTAGTAACCTTTGGATATGATTTGGACAGGTTCGGGAGTCCCTGTGATAGTGATTGGCTCGGGGAGCCATATGGCACGCAAATCGAGGCGGCAGCTCGAACGGTCTGTGAGTGGACCTTATTTTCTAAATTGGTGCATGCATAAATGTTTATTATATATTTTACATACTTGTTTGTGATGCCATGAGTGCATTTGGATGTGTGGTTATGTATAGGCACGTGTTTCGAGGTTTCGACCCTATACGGTGCCTATACAGGTTTGTATTCTTTTATTGGTCTAAATTAAATGGTTTTGGATTTCGAAAAGGATAAACTCGGGTAGGAGACCCATTTGGTTTTGTCTCGGGCATATGACGCTATTTACGACCTTCGGGTCTAAATCGTGGTCGTGACGGGTGCTATGTGCACGTCGATTAACGATACGACACTCGCCTCCGGATTGGGATATGTTCCTTCCGGAGAGGTCACGATGCACGATTCGTGGTCGGGAAGCCTGGGGAGGCTCAACTTCGGAGTGCTGACGGTTCAGGATATCGATCGATGATGAGTGCACCATGATCTTGTGGTGGTCGCGTCGGTTGATACGTTCACGGCGACATACCAGGATTGAGGGCGGTCCTGGATGGATGGTTGCACGCATCACTATGATCGGAGTCATGATTGACCCTTAGATATCGGGTAGGATGCCCAGCTGATGTGATATGTTCGGGCACGAGACAGAGTTGTTTTACATTGATGCTTTCGGGTCAGGGACCCTAGATGGATTTCCAAGTTCATGGCGGTTTATGGGAACCGGCACGAACTCTGGAAAGGTCATTGTGGTTCATGACGGTTTATGAGAACCGGCATGAACCTTTGTCAGGTCATTCTGGTTCATGACGGTTTATGGGAACCGGCATGAACCCTGTTTAATGGATTATATGGATCATGACGGTTCAGGGGAACCAGGCATGAATTTTTATGTTATGTATATATATGTTCATATACATTCCTTTACTTGTTCTATTATCTCCTCCGGGGAGGGTCGTTGGCCTGGGTGGACCCCGGAGTAGTCACGGAGCACCGACTGAGTGGAGTCACCCCAGTTGGGTTCCTTACTCTCAGGAAGGCTTGTACTATAACCTCAGGGCGGGTCATTGGTCTTCGAACATTGACTTGGTACCTGAAAGACTTGGGTTTGAGACCCCGGGTAGCACGCACGTAGCTTTGGAAACCGTGACATGATTGGTTGTGTGAATTATATGTGTATGTGATATAAATATGATATATGTTATGTGGATACAAGATTTGAGCAGGAGCTCGTGTACTTGATTTCAGTATGGTTATGGTTTTGGGCTGAGTCCCTTATTGGTTTCTTTATGATTTGGGCAGTAGCCCGTATGGTCTATTTCATTATAGTTTTGGGCTTAGTCCCACATATGGTTTCTTTGGTTAAATGGTTTTCGAATGCATGCATGCTTTTTAGTGAAGGGTACAAATGTCTTCTCGTTAAAATGTTTTTATAAACTCTTGGTTTTGTCCACTCACAACTTTTAATGTTTTGACTGCCCTTCAGGTTGACATCGGATGTGGACTGTAGCAGAGACCGAGATATCACATACCTCCTCCGGATCCCGGCGTACTCTGATAGCCCAAGAGGGCAAAGGTCGTAATTATCCCTTGTCTGACACTTCGTGTCAGATGGGAGTAGGGTCATCCCGCACTAATCCCGGGGGGATTGGGATGGGTCCTGTCAACGTGGTATCAGAGCATAGGATTTCTTATCAGAGTGGGGTTGTCTCTATTCGAGCAACCGCGGAGCTCTTGGAGTAGTACGCAGGTCGAGGATGTGATATCTCAATGGGCTACAGTTCGTGATCAACCTGATAGTTAGGGTGCCGATACAATAGTTAGTAGGACTGTATCGTGTAGTGTCTTGGTTCGGCATTGGATGCCGGGGTTGCCATAGTTCTGTCGTGGTTGATAGTATGGAACCCTACGAATGGTGAACGTACTATTACGTTAGATTTTTATCGTGAGACGGTTAGTTGGGATCATTTTCACGATGTCCTAGGATCGGTTCCGACGACTGGTTTGGAGTTGGGACCATCCGATGATCGAATTTGGTTGAGTTTGATGGATTTACTGCTGGGAGCAGTCAGATTAGTGGATTGTACTGCGGTTGGCAGTTAGCAGTCAAGTTCGTGGAACTCTAGTTGTACTTATGGTAGTTAGTAGCCGGATTCGAGGAATCCTAGTTGGATTTACGGTATGATTAGATTGACGTCCTTACGATGTCAAGACCGCGGGGTCGGTCAGATTGTTGATTTTACTGCCTTTCGCAGTTGGGTTCAAGGGAACCCTAGGTGTGATTGTGGAACCCTACCTTAGGATGTGTATGGTTCAGAAATGTGAGTTGACGAGTGGTTTGACTTGGACGACTATTCGGATTTGGATTCGTTAGTCGGTCTAGTCATGTCGACTTGTGTTGGGACTGCACTCTGCAGTCAAGGTTGTAATTGTTGGTTAGACCTAGTTGGTTGTCGTGCTACTTCAGTTGTGATGGATTGTTGGTACAACTAAGGTCATGGATGACCTGGTAGACGACATCGGTTGAGTCGAGTTACAACTGGTAGAGTTCGGTTGGACAAGTTATCAGGATTGGTACTTGTCGATGGAATCCCTGAGTGGGATCCGGAGTGGTTAATACAGGCGGTTGATTCTATTGGATGTGAATCTCGATAGCGATGTCTGGTAGTGAGGTCTACTTGAGTATGTGGCAGGCACTACTACCGAGGATGGTCGTAGTTACGGTTGTTGGGAATTGGTGACGTTCAGGTGACGTTTCATTTTCTCGTATGCGTTATTAGGGTGACTGTACCCAGAGTTGTCGGGTACGAGGGAGGCAGAGTTTCTCCCATTCGAGCAGAGGTACGGGGTCGTCGCTCGGTATGAGCGGAGATCTAGGGTTTTCGGATTCGCACATTGTGTGTGCTGATACTAATATTGATGTTGGTGTGCTGGTACTGGTACTGGTGTTAGTGTGCTGGTGCCGGTGATCGTGATGACGGTGAGTCACGAGTCGGGATGTGACTCCGTCGAGATACGTATATGTTCGGTATCGGTGGTTCAGGAGTGAATCACGGATAGTTAGGACACGTGGTTGATGTCCGGGTATGTTGTTTCTAATCTTGTTGGAACTTTGCAAGGGTTGCGATTGAGGTGGCGAGTGGAATGCAGGTTTTCCGCATTAGTAGTGGGTATTTCGAAGTCGTTTTGGGTGACTTTTCAGGTTCTGCTAAGGCAGATGATGGTTGCCACTAGTACATTGGTCATGTATTGGTTGGTGGACCCGGGATTTGTCTTGGGTTGTCAGGAGAGTTGGGTATTTCAGAATTAAATAAATGAGATTTCTCATTTTCTGCTAGGTGGCAGACGGTGTTGATTACGTGGTGTGGTTAATGCAGCGAGTTTTGGTTGCATTCACGTATGATGGATTTTGTTGTCATTATCTTGGATCATCCTTGGTTTTTCTTAGGTGGAATGACAAGGATCGATACGGGGTAATTGGAGAGAACCCACAGTCTCGGCGTGTCTCGTCGTTGACTGATCTGTCTAGATGTGGGAATCAGTTTAGGACTTTGGGTATCGTTATGGATCTGGATCGTGATCTTGATGATCCAGATAGGTGGAGAGTTTATCACTCTTACTTGGATGTTTGAGTTGAGCATGTTGGGACTGAACTTCTTTTCGAGGTAAATCCCGTATAGTATATTACTCAGGTGAGTAAGTGTCCGATGAGGTCGGATTTTGTCAGTTTAGATGTGTGAATGTTGGGATTGAATTCTCTATGAAGTCAATCAAAGGTAATGTGTAATCGGTTGAATAAGTAACCGAAAGGTTCGGTTTTGACGCGTCTCGGTAGACGAGAACGATATTTCAGGTTTTGGAATCAGATTTCTGGATGACGATTCAGGATTTGATTTTGGAACTTGAAAGAGGATTTCTGGATTTGGGTTTTGGAATCGGATTCTGGGTGACGATTCAGGATTTGATTCTGGAGCTTGACAGTGGATTTTCTTTTATGGATTTGGGTTCGGAATGGTTATTCCAAATGCTAGCTTGTGGAATGATGATTTCAGATTCGAATTTGGACATGATTATGGATATGATTTCTAGGTTTGGATTCGGGATTTCTTACAAAATTGCGAATTCGGATTCGATTTGGAAATAGATGATGGGTCAGAGTTTTTGATTTGTCTAATGCTAGATTGGACAAGTGAACTCCAAAATTGAAACGTGTTTGGCTATGACCTAGGTGGTTGTAGTCTGATTGTTGGGTAGATGTACGTACCTTGTACGTTGTTCGAGGTACGATACTGGGCAGACTTGTCATGTTTAGTGATGGTATATAGGTTATACCAGTAGTACGTTGGTGAGAGTGTTGGTAGTCGGCTTAGTTCTGATACCATTGGATTAGTCGAGAGCGTGAACTGGACAGTGGATACTGTGCACTGGGTCATGGTATTTCTGATGGGTCTAGTTACACACATGTCGAGTTAGATGTTGGTAATTGTATACTCAGGTTGAGTGAGTTGGTGGTTAGTGTAACCACGAGTGGGTATTGTGTTAGTTTTTGACTGGCGACTGTCAAGTGGTGACGGTTTGTCGGGGTGTCAGCGTGGATCGGTTAGTGAGATTTGGTGACTCCCAGTGGGAGTAGACATCAGGATAGGTTGGTGATTGAGAAAGGAACCGTCGAGTTGGTTGTGTCAACGAAATGGTAGGATTGACAAGTAGTGTCAATTCAGAGCGTATGACTACTGTTATTCGACGTGGTCGAGTGTAGTCGATGTGACGTTAGTGTTAGTGGTACGTCTGGGTACGAACGAGTATTGTTCTGGTTAGTGGGTGTACGAGTGTACACGTGTTGCGAGGTCAATTGTACTTTCCACGAGGTGGATGTGGAGTCAGGATAGTTGGAGTTTCGAGAACGGAACTAAATTAAGGAGGGAAAAACGGTTGGACTTAGGTCGGTTAGAATTTCGAGGACGAAATTAATTAAGGAGGGAAGGTTATAACGACCCGTCCCGAATTCCTAGATTAGATTGGTGACTAATCACGATTAGTAAGGTTAATTGGTGATTAGTTAGGCTAAATTGGATGAACGATGCGAAATGACCGTTTTGCCCCTGATGGTGGCAAAATGTTGACTTTTTATTCGGGCGGTCAAATGGACTTTGATCGATGACCGTGACGTCACGAGTTCGTAGACAGGTGGCACGTTCAATTCCGACGTTCGAGGAGGAAGTTATGACGTTCAGAAGTTTATGGGCATTTTGGTAATTTTGGTTAAAAGGGGTCAAATATTGATTTTTTGACCGAGAGGTCCGATGGCCGAGGGCCGGAGACCGTTATATAGATCGGGACGATACAAATCCATAGACAAGCGGCATGCTGAAATCGGACTTCGAACGGGAGAGTTATAGGTCATGGAAGTTCGATTTCACTATGCACGTACTTCGAGGCGGGGTTGAGTTGGAAAATTCTGATTGGCCAGATATTTTGAGTGGGTCCCATGGATGAGTGACAAGTGTCACTCATCCCATTGGCTAAAACCCCTAAAAAGGGGATCTCACTTAATTAAATAATGTTATTTAATTAATTTTATAATTAAACTTTATAAGCACTCCATCTTAGCCATCCATTTCAATTTCATCATTAAATCTACACCATCCATCTAACCCATCTCACTTCTCTCATCAGCCATCAACTATCATCTTCATTCTTCATTTTCCCTCACAAACCCGAAAACCCCATAACTCCATTTTCTTCAAAACACAAACAACACACACACACACACACACTCCCTCATCACCTGCGACTGAGACCAGAGGGATAGTGGGAGGCTGTGATGATGAAGGACTGAGGGACACGATGGCCAGTGTAACACCCCGGAAATTCGAAGATTTTAATATTGTAAATTGACGTTTTTACCCTTGTGAATGGTATGGCCAAATTGTTGACTTTTTGATTAGTGGGTCAAATGGACTTTGACCAGTGACCGTGACGTAGTTCGGGACGTCACGAGTTCATAGACAGGTGGCATGACAAGACCCATCCCGATTATCCCTCGATAGTCGTGATGAATCCTACTCCCGTCTGACAATAACTAAAAATTTCCGAAAGTAACCAAACTTATAAACATACAACACACAACAAATCCCGAAAACATTGTCAGACAAGGGATAGTTAAGTTTTACAGACCAATGACGTCACAAGTTTGACTAGTCAAAGACAATACAGAGCATAGGTACCGTTACAGATAGGGGTCAAATTCCTACTCTGTAGAATGTCTGAGTGCGCAACGGTCTATTTATTCTTTAGCCTCGCTTTCCTCGTTTTTAGCCCTCGTACCTGTACACTGGCCTGGAGGGTGCATAAAACAATAAAGGTGTGAGTGGACAAAAATAACTTCTTATAAAAACATTTGCCAAAATACATTTCTTACCCTCCAGTTTTCACAAACATGCATGCATATCATAAAACACGAGTAATAATAGGAAATCAATTAAATATGTTCAGTGGATCAATCAAAACAATTTCCACAAAATCACGGGACTTATATCCATATCTTGTTGCTTAGAGTCACGTTTTATCCCTGCAACGCGTGCATATCAATAGGCTCAAGGACCGCTCAAAATCCGAGCATCCGCCGCTGTGAACACATCACCAGCCGGCAATCCAGATCTAGTGAACACATCACTTACCGATCCATATAATCCAGCACATCTGATCTGAGTCAAGCCTCCCCTGGGCTGCAAGGCAAAGATCGTGCTACGTGACCTCTTCGGGGTAAACACTTCTGTAACGACCCGTCCCGAATATCGGGATTTAATAATATTTAATTGTGATTTACTAATCTGGGATTAGTTGGGCGATTTCGGACGAATTGTGCAAAATGACCGTTTTGCCCCTAGGCGTGGGCAAAACGTTGACTTTTAATTCGGATGGTCAAATGGACTTTGACCGATGACCGTGACGTAGTTCGGGACGTCATGAGTTCATAGACAGGTGGCACGTTCGATTCCGACGTTCGTGGTGAAAGTTATGATGTACGGAAGTCCAGGGGCATTTTCGTAATTTGGACGAAATGGGGGCAAATGTTGACTTTTTGACCGGGAGGTCCGATGGCCGAGGACCGAGGACCGTTAGGAAGGTCTCGATGCCCTGAGTTCGTAGACAGGCGGCACGCATCAATCGGAGTCCGTATGACCGAGTTACGGGTCAGGATGCGTGAGGGGCATTTTGGTAATTTTCTGCACAAGGGCAGAATTGTAATTTTCTTCACAGGGGCACTGTTCCATTGCACTGGCCGTGTAAGTGGATGCCTTGTGCGATCGATCCCTTGATTTTTTATCAATTATGGGCTGTTGTTGGGGCAGCTTTGTTGGGTGATTGCACATGTGAGGTGCTGGCAATCGATTGCACAACATGGACCCTGGGTTTTCTTTTGTTTTTCGGGTCAGTGCAGGGGACATTTCGCAGTGGCCAGTGTGGCACTTTTGGACGCCTTTAACGGCTAAATTGAATTAAAAGAATGAAGAGTGTGTCGAGGGCAGTTCACTGAGATTGAGAGATGGAAAAATGGAGTGGAAATGGTGGAGGAATACTCAAAAACTCGAAACTGGGTTCTGGGGAATTCAAATTCGAATTTCCAGTTTCAGGCCAGCCCAAGCCTAATTGATGAGTGATTGAGCTTCCTGGAACTTCAACGAGTCGAACCAGATCAAATGGGGCAAGCTTGGGAGCTCCTAGGGCCGTGAACGGACATGGTGGACGGCCGGAAAACTCGAGCTTGAGTTGTGACGATTGAGGTATTGTCGAGTTAAATTAATTATGCTAATTAGTTCGTATTAGTCCTTATTAACTTCCTGTGAAGTTAATTTGATTATGGTTAAGGATTGGAGGAGCTCTGGTGATCGACCCGTTTTGGGTGATCACGGGTTGTCGACAAGATTGATCGATGGTTGATGCTAATCATGGACACAGAACTGAAATTGGTGGATTGATGATTGTTGTAGGATCAAGAACGGATGGAATTGATATCGAATTGAGGGTGTTTGAAACGGATCCTATCGCGGGTAATCAGACCCGTTTACCAGTCATTCGGGTGAAGAAGGAGCACTGTAGCAGGCGCGTGGCTTTCACGCGCAGCCACTCACGGCGGCGCGTGACGGCGCGTGGGCACGAATCTCGAGGTGAGGTCAACATGACTTTTATCCTATACATTGTAACGAACATTTTGGGATTGGTTTCGTGTCGATCGGACACCGTCTCGATATTGTTCGGGATGTCCGAAGGTTTTTAATCCAATTTAAAAATACTTAAAAATTCGGGAAAATTACGGGACTTGAATAGGATGTTAATGATGAGGTTAGTGATCCTCTAAATTGATTTGAACAGGATTGGGAGTCCCGGTGATAGTGAGGTGGCCCGGGAGGGCCTATGGCACGCGTATCGAGGCGCTCGGTTAAACGGTCTGTGAGTGGACATTGGTTTTATAAATTCGATGCATGCATAACTGTTTCATGATTGTTATAATTGGGATTATATGATTTATTTTGGATATCAGTGAATTTATATGTTTTCACGCTTTTCGAGGCGATTTACGTGTTTGCACGTGAATCGAGGTTTTCTGGATTTGCACTGATTTCCATAAATATGGATGGATATGATTTCATGAAACGGTTACGGATTTGATAAAGTGAAATCGGGCCAGGGGCCCAGTTAATTTGTTGAATCGGGCCAGGGGCCCAATTGAATTATGAAATCGGGCCAGGGGCCCAGTTAACTTATGAATCGGGCCAGGAGCCCAGTTGACTTGTATATGTGATTTCGGGTCGGGGACCCTAAAATGGAATTGAATAAACTATTTCGGATTTGATTCAACTATTTGGACTTACGACGGTTTTATGGAAATTCGGGGCAGGGCCCTTGTGATATGTTGGAAATGAATAATTGAATGTGTTCCATAAAACCATCTCGATATGAGGATATTTATATCCTGGTCTCCTCCAAGTGTCGGGGACACTGGAGAAGTCACGGTGCATTGCCTGCGAGGGCTCATTATACGGAGCTACCGGACCGTATAGTGATCCAGGAGCAGGATTGCTAGACGTCATGGACGTCAGACATCGGGGATGTCAGAGATATGGACCCGGTGAGACCCCGGGCAGCACGCGTTGCTTAATACCGTGAGATATGACGTCTGGAACGTCAAGCGTCTAGGACGCTAGGCATCGGGGATGCCGGAGATGGAAAAATAATAAATGAATATTACTAAATTGAGGAAATAACTCTTGGATTGACTTTTGGAATTTGAAACTATGCTTTGGTTTCCGGGCTAAGGCCCTAATGGTTATTTCTAAATAAATATGGGATTATTGGTTTTTGGTGCATGCATATGATTTTACTGAGGGGCATAAATGTCTTATAAATGTTTTAAACAGACTTGTTTATTTTCGTCCACTCACAGCTTTTGTTTTCAATGCCCTTCAGGTTGATTCCGGATATGACTGCAGCAGAGACTTGAGCATCGCACACCTCCTCCATCGATCCTTACGCACTCTGGAAGCCCTTTTGGGCAATGGCAATCGGTCATCCCTTGTCTGGCGCCTCTTGTCAGACGGGAGCACGTCACATTCCATGGTAATCCCGGGGGGATTGGGATGGGTCGTGTCAAGTGGTATCAGAGCAGGTTTTGCTCTTTTGTGCGCGAAGGACGAGGGTGTGATGTCTCGTTGGGCTGCAGTTCCGTTGTCAACCTGATAGATAGTTTTGGGTTTATATGGTGAATTGGGTGTGTTTGGCCCGATACGCCGTGCATTGTTGCGATTCAACCCAAATGGGGTTGTATACGATTAACTGGTAATGTGGGACCGTCGGTTCGGTCATGTGATGATGGATTGTTGTGCCACTCGGCACAGCTGGGTTCAGGGAACCCAATTGGAATAATGATATGGAAATGTGAAACTCGGTTGAGTATTGGTCTATGTTTTGGACCCTGGTAGTGTTGGCTAATGTTCGGGGTGTTGGTGCATCGGAGTTAGCCGATGACCTTCGTGGTGGAACCCACGATGGAACCCACGTTGAGTTGACGATTGGATTGGATTGGACGTCTATATGATGTCAGGACCGCGGGGTCGGTCAGGTTGTGGATTTTACTGCGGAAGGCAGTTGGGTTCGGTGGAACCCTAGGGTGTGACCTTGGAACCCTAATTTATAATTGATGGACCGAAAGGTGAACCTTAAGTGAGAACTTGTGCTGCGACGAGCGGCTGAGGTCATGGATGACCATATGGATGACTCTAGTGAGTCTAGTCTGGATTATGGGATTCGATCCACGGATGCGGTTATGAGATAAAATATGGAATCCCGTGTTGGATCGAATACTAGTGTGAGGTGTGGTTACGGATCTTGACAACGATGACTGTTGGTCGACAGTTGTGTCGAGATGACTGGCTATCGAGGGTATTTTGTGTGGCTTTCACACTTGAGGATCAGGGGATGTTCAGGGAACGACCGTTATCCTGATGTGCCAGTGGTCAAATTGGAGGTACCCATAGTCGTGGGGTATGAGTGCTGTTACGGGATCGTCGTTCGTACTGAACGGAGATCCAGGGTAACAACTTTGCACACTGTGTGCTAGCATGGATGTTCGTGTGCTATGTATGGATGTCGGTATGGTGATACCTTTATGCCAATACTGGTATGGATGCCTGTGTGCTGATACTAGTGTTGATGATGGTGCGTCGGTGCTGGTACTAGCGCTGGTGCTGGTGACAGTATTTGTGATGACGATGAGCCACCAGTTGGGGTGTGACTCTGTCATGATGAACAGACGATTGGTATCGGCGACTCAGTGGTGGTTGAGTCTTGGACTGGATGGGATCCAGTGGAGGTCGTGATGTGTTGGGATAAGTCCTAACAGGTATATGATGACAGGTGATGAATGGATCAAATGGTATGATTGAAACTTGGGGAATCTAGGGACGATGTTCCCTATGTCATGCGAGTTGGTGGACTTGGGGAGTTGTGGTCAACTCCGAGATTGGTAAGTTTGTGTACTGCTTATATCCCCAGGAAGTACAAGGAAATTATTGAAATTGGAAAAGTCGGGGAAACCATTCGTAGTATTTTGTGATTGTGAATCACTTGGAACCTGAGGATTGAACCTGTTAAGGTCGAGATGTGAGACGAAGGCAGTATGGTATGCACATCCAGGCAGAGTTGTGGATATTCCGTTCGGAATCGGGGTGTGTGCATACATGATTATTGACGGACGTGAGGTCCGAGTAATGAATCGATCTTGGACACGTGGTGGTCCAAGTAAGGTATGGACATGGGCAGTCCAGTGGTTGGACTTGACATCTCATTGGGAGCATGTCTGTTTCCAACGTGGTTGGAACTCCCGTTTCGGGGAGAGTTGTGATTGGGAGACGAGAGGAGTGCTCGTTTCCGCATCAGTGATTGGTATTCCGAAGTCATTAGGGTTGACTTCATATTTCCTGTCGTGGCAGATGATGATTGTTGCTACCAGTACGTTGAGCGTGTATTGGTAGGTGGACCCAGGTTTGGCCTTGGGTCATTGGACACAAGCAGTTGTGTATGATTTTGGATTTGGTGGTGAAATGCGAGGTCATCTTTCCACCAAGGGAAATTTGGCGAAGGATTCAATTGAGGGTGTAAGACCCTACGATCAGCTTTCGGATGGACTGTTAGCTATGTGAGCATGTGTGGATCCTAGGTGGATCTGTTTTGCGATGTTGTCGACTTTGGTCGATGTGACGATCTAGGATCGCGATATTACTTGTCGGGTGACGTAGCGATGGATCTGGGTTGTGGTCGTGATGATCCAGATTGGATGAGAGTTATCACTCTTACCTTGGTATGTGAATCTTAAATGACGGGACTGAACTTCTTTTCGGAGTGAAATCCATATGGTTTGTGACTTGGTTGAGTAGGTTTCCGATGTGGTCGGATTTTGTCAACCTTTGACGTGTGGATATTGGGATGGGCTTCCCTATGAAGTCAATCGAGTGTTTTGGAGAGGCAACCGATAGATTCGGTTACGTTACGTCCTGATGGACGTAAACGAGATTTTGGGTTTTGGAATCGAATTTCTGGGTGACGATTCAGGATTCGATTGCGAAGCTCGAAAATGGATTACTGGATTTGGGTGCGGAATGGTTATTCCAATGCTAGCTTACGGAATAATGATTTCGGATTCGGATTTGGAAATGGGTTAAAAACATGATGTCTGGGTTCGGATTCGGGATTTCTTACGAAATTGCGAATTCGGATTCGGAGTTGGGACTAAATGACGGGTGGAGTTCGTTTTGTCTCATGTTGGTTTGGGCAAATGTACTCCATTACTAGAACGTGTTTGGCTATAACCTGGGTGGCTATAGTCAGATTGATGGATTGAGGTACGTACAGGGTACGTTGTACGATGATTGATACTGGTTAGGCTGAGTGGTGCCTAATGGCGGTACATGGGATGTACCAGTGGTGTGTAACTAATGTGTTGGTAATCGGATTGGTTCTGATATCATTTGTTTGGCTATATTGTGGACTGGACATTGGATACTGTGCGCTGGGCAGAGTGATTTTGTCAGGGTTCAGTGATTGTATGAGCAGGTGCTCTTAGCCATGGTTGGCTTATGGAACCCTAGTATTGAGATGTGTGTCACTGCTGGGCTGGTATTCAATGTGTTCCAGTTACACCACTTGATTGAGTAAGTTGGCGGTATACGTACACTCAGGATGAGTGAGTTGGTGGTCAGAGTAACCACGAGTAGCCTTGCGTGATGCTACTACGCCGTTATATTTTCCAGCGTCTTGGTTCGCTGAGGGAGTCGGTGATTATGGACATTGAGATTTATTTATGTCGCAGGATGGGCTTGCCCTGCGAATTGAGATCATGTGGTTGATCTTGCGCTACATCGAGAGTGATGTAGTACATGATGTTGTCACGGATAGACAGATGGTTGGGGCTTTGCTAGGGTGGTAAAGTTTTGTGATGACAGTTTGACTGGTGGTGTCAGCGTGGACTGACAAATGAGATTTGGTGACTCCCAACGGGAGCAAATGTAAGGATTTATTGGCAATGGAAGGGAACCGTCTAGCTGAAGGAGTCAGCTAAATGGTTAAGCGATTTTATCGCGGATCAGGTGATCATTTCCACTCGCGGTGGTCGAGTGTTGTTGTTGTGACGTATGACTGTGATGGGATGTCTGGGTACAAACGAGGCTGGTGTTGTCCCAGTATGTGGGTGTACAAGTGTACACAGATGTGTGGTCGAATTGTTTTCCACAAGGTGGATGTGGAATAAGATTGTTGGTAATTTCGAGGACGAAATTCTTTAAGGAGGGAAGGTTGTAACGACCCGTCCCGAATATCGGGATTTAATAATATTTAATTGTGATTTACTAATCTGGGATTAGTTGGGCGATTTCGGACGAATTGTGCAAAATGACCGTTTTGCCCCTGGGCGTGGGCAAAACGTTGACTTTTAATTCGGATGGTCAAATGGACTTTGACCGATGACCGTGACGTAGTTCGGGACGTCATGAGTTCATAGACAGGTGGCACGTTCGATTCCGACGTTCGTGGTGAAAGTTATGATGTACGGAAGTCCAGGGGCATTTTCGTAATTTGGACGAAATGGGGGCAAATGTTGACTTTTTGACCGGGAGGTCCGATGGCCGAGGACCGAGGACCGTTAGGAAGGTCTCGATGCCCTGAGTTCGTAGACAGGCGGCACGCATCAATCGGAGTCCGTATGACCGAGTTACGGGTCAGGATGCGTGAGGGGCATTTTGGTAATTTTCTGCACAAGGGCAGAATTGTAATTTTCTTCACAGGGGCACTGTTCCATTGCACTGGCCGTGTAAGTGGATGCCTTGTGCGATCGATCCCTTGATTGTTTATCAATTATGGGCTGTTGTTGGGGCAGCTTTGTTGGGTGATTGCACATGTGAGGTGCTGGCAATCGATTGCACAACATGGACCCTGGGTTTTCTTTTGTTTTTCGGGTCAGTGCAGGGGACATTTCGCAGTGGCCAGTGTGGCACTTTTGGACGCCTTTAACGGCTAAATTGAATTAAAAGAATGAAGAGTGTGTCGAGGGCAGTTCACTGAGATTGAGAGATGGAAAAATGGAGTGGAAATGGTGGAGGAATACTCAAAAACCCGAAACTGGGTTCTGGGGAATTCAAATTCGAATTTCCAGTTTCAGGCCAGCCCAAGCCTAATTGATGAGTGATTGAGCTTCCTGGAACTTCAACGAGTCGAACCAGATCAAATGGGGCAAGCTTGGGAGCTCCTAGGGCCGTGAACGGACATGGTGGACGGCCGGAAAACTCGAGCTTGAGTTGTGACGATTGAGGTATTGTCGAGTTAAATTAATTATGCTAATTAGTTCGTATTAGTCCTTATTAACTTCCTGTGAAGTTAATTTGATTATGGTTAAGGATTGGAGGAGCTCTGGTGATCGACCCGTTTTGGGTGATCACGGGTTGTCGACAAGATTGATCGATGGTTGATGCTAATCATGGACACAGAACTGAAATTGGTGGATTGATGATTGTTGTAGGATCAAGAACGGATGGAATTGATATCGAATTGAGGGTGTTTGAAACGGATCCTATCGCGGGTAATCAGACCCGTTTACCAGTCATTCGGGTGAAGAAGGAGCACTGTAGCAGGCGCGTGGCTTTCACGCGCAGCCACTCACGGCGGCGCGTGACGGCGCGTGGGCACGAATCTCGAGGTGAGGTCAACATGACTTTTATCCTATACATTGTAACGAACATTTTGGGATTGGTTTCGTGTCGATCGGACACCGTCTCGATATTGTTCGGGATGTCCGAAGGTTTTTAATCCAATTTAAAAAATACTTAAAAATTCGGGAAAATTACGGGACTTGAATAGGATGTTAATGATGAGGTTAGTGATCCTCTAAATTGATTTGAACAGGATTGGGAGTCCCGGTGATAGTGAGGTGGCCCGGGAGGGCCTATGGCACGCGTATCGAGGCGCTCGGTTAAACGGTCTGTGAGTGGACATTGGTTTTATAAATTCGATGCATGCATAACTGTTTCATGATTGTTATAATTGGGATTATATGATTTATTTTGGATATCAGTGAATTTATATGTTTTCACGCTTTTCGAGGCGATTTACGTGTTTGCACGTGAATCGAGGTTTTCTGGATTTGCACTGATTTCCATAAATATGGATGGATATGATTTCATGAAACGGTTACGGATTTGATAAAGTGAAATCGGGCCAGGGGCCCAGTTAATTTGTTGAATCGGGCCAGGGGCCCAATTGAATTATGAAATCGGGCCAGGGGCCCAGTTAACTTATGAATCGGGCCAGGAGCCCAGTTGACTTGTATATGTGATTTCGGGTCGGGGACCCTAAAATGGAATTGAATAAACTATTTCGGATTTGATTCAACTATTTGGACTTACGACGGTTTTATGGAAATTCGGGGCAGGGCCCTTGTGATATGTTGGAAATGAATAATTGAATGTGTTCCATAAAACCATCTCGATATGAGGATATTTATATCCTGGTCTCCTCCAAGTGTCGGGGACACTGGAGAAGTCACGGTGCATTGCCTGCGAGGGCTCATTATACGGAGCTACCGGACCGTATAGTGATCCAGGAGCAGGATTGCTAGACGTCATGGACGTCAGACATCGGGGATGTCAGAGATATGGACCCGGTGAGACCCCGGGCAGCACGCGTTGCTTAATACCGTGAGATATGACGTCTGGAACGTCAAGCGTCTAGGACGCTAGGCATCGGGGATGCCGGAGATGGAAAAATAATAAATGAATATTACTAAATTGAGGAAATAACTCTTGGATTGACTTTTGGAATTTGAAACTATGCTTTGGTTTCCGGGCTAAGGCCCTAATGGTTATTTCTAAATAAATATGGGATTATTGGTTTTTGGTGCATGCATATGATTTTACTAAGGGGCATAAATGTCTTATAAATGTTTTAAACAGACTTGTTTATTTTCGTCCACTCACAGCTTTTGTTTTCAATGCCCTTCAGGTTGATTCCGGATATGACTGCAGCAGAGACTTGAGCATCGCACACCTCCTCCATCGATCCTTACGCACTCTGGAAGCCCTTTTGGGCAATGGCAATCGGTCATCCCTTGTCTGGCGCCTCTTGTCAGACGGGAGCACGTCACATTCCATGGTAATCCCGGGGGGATTGGGATGGGTCGTGTCAACTTCCATCCCGAAGGCAAGCGTTATCTCCAGGGTGCACTCCGGGGAAAAACATATTTTCTCCCGAAAGCCCTAAATATCCGCAACATATTATCATCACAAAAACCAGTGAAAAACAGTTGCATAAAAATCTAATCACATATCGACACAGGGTCTCAGCCCCAAATTAACCAAAGTCCCGATTTACTTTATAAATCCGAAATCATCAATATCATCATATAATCACATGGAAATACAAATCCAATCAGAAACACAATTCCATTGGGTCCCAACCCCAGAATATCAATTTCACGTAAATCCGTGCAACCGTAAACCCGAGTTGCCACGATCACGTAAATCCATAAAATCAATCATTGACTCATAATCCGAGTCCAAATATCATTTTCAATCCGGGCCTAGCCCAAAACATCATTTGCACGTTCCTCGTAAAACGTGCCCGAAAGACTGATTAAAATAATCACAAAATCACGAGAATACCAAAAATCATCAAATTCACATGTAACTCCAAATCCGAGCCAAAATCATTATTTACTTGGGTTCTCACGCCCACAATATCATTTTTAACCAATTTCATGATTTTTCGAAAGTCGTGCCAGAATATAATAACTTAATAATCATAAAACCGAGAAAATCGAGAAATCACCGAATCAAAGCATCAATCATGTCAAATCATAGAAAATCATATAAGTAAGCATTTTAAACCATATATGCATGCATCACAGTTAGAAAACCAAAAGTCCACTCACACACACCGTCCCGATTGTTCAGCCTCGAGCTGTTCGTTTTCCTCCGAAGTCCCGGGAATATTCCAGCCTGTCAAACAAAGTGATTTAAGGTTACTAGACTATCATATTTTCATCATATAAGAATCCCTTAATTGTCGGAATTTTATAATATTATTTTAATATAATTTAAACGTGTCGGGTACTCGGAACTACACTGAAACCATATCCGATTGACCCGAAACCAACGCGGATAGGTTCGTATCATCGAGAACATCAAGTTTCATGTTGAACACTTTGCCGGAATCCTCCCCACGCGCCGTCACGCGCCGCCGCAAGCGGCTGCGCGTGAAAGCCACGCGCCTAGCACAGTACTGCTACAGTGCGTCGTTCTCGCCCGTTTGACTGATAAACGGGTTGAAATACCCGCGATAGGATCCGATGCAATCTCAGTCAATTCGACCTCAAATCGATCCATTCTTTCAACTGATCTCATCTAATCCAACTTCATTTTAGTTCTGTGAATTCAATTACCTCAAGTAAGGTCCAAATCTTCACGACTCACGATCGAATTTCGACGGGTCTCCTATTCGGGTTTCACGATTCCGTGCCTGATTTTTCAATTAATTCATATGGTTAGCATCGTGAGAGTATAAGAAACAATTTTCCATGATCAATTTCAAACGAGCTTACCTCTAAGTATCTGAACTCAAGGTCGATTTTTGGCAGCCATGGCAGCGTCTGTTCTTCCTCAATTCGACACGATTTCTTCTCGTTTTTGTTGCAAAGCTTTTAGTTTTGATCCTAGCAACTTAATGTAATCCTCAATTGCTCCTATCCTGGTTCCCAAATCCGAATTCGATTTTTCCCCAATTTCAAGGATTTTTGAACTGGTTGTACCCGTCACCTCTCAGTCTCTCGAGTTCAATTTCTCTCAATTCGGTTTCTCAATTACACAAATCATAATGAGGTTGAGACAAATGGGTGTTATCTGATGTTAATTTGGCATGATTAGGACAAACCCCAATTTAGGGAATTATGTCTAAAGCCATATGATTATGTTCTCCCTTAAGACCCGATTCCTTGTTTCCTGGGGTGAGAATCAGACAAAAGACAGGTGTCCTAGGCTGATCAAGGTTAAAAGACCATTTTGCCCCTGGTTGGACAAATTACCATTTTGCCCCTAGCCTTCCGTGACCCGTAACTTCCGTAACCGAACTCCGTTTTCGACGTGCCGCCTGTCGTTGTACTCCGGGCATCGAGACCTACCTAACGGTCTTCGAATCGTGTAAAAATTAGTTGGCAAACAAAAAGTCAACATTTTCCCCCTTTTTTGCCCAAATTACGAAAATGCCCTTGGGCTTCCGAACGTCATAACTTTTTCCCAGATTGTCGGAATTGGGCGTGCCACCTGTCTATGGACTCATGACGTCCCGAACTACGTCACGGTCATCGGTCAACATCCGTTTGATAGACCAATCAAAAAGTCAACAATTTAACCATACTATTCACAAGGGTAAAAACGTCATTTATTCATTATGTTACAAAATTACATTTTCTAAATTTCTGGGGCGTTACATGGCACGTCCAATTCGGACGATCAGGGAAAAAGTTTTGACTATCGGAAGTTCAGGGGCATTACCGTAATTTGGACTTTAGGGGCGAAAATGTTGACTTTTCGTTTGGCAACTAATTTTCACATGATGCAAGGACCGTTAGGTAGGTCTCGATGTCCTGAGTCCGTAGACAGGCGGCACGCCGAAATCGGACTTCGTACGAGGAAGTTATTGTCAGAAACGTGAAATCGGGAGGTTCGCGTCTCAGTTATCGTGTCGAATATTTTATTCTGATATTCTGATTGGAGGACACCTGGTGTCACTCACCCATTGGTTAGATTGGATCAAGCTCCACTAAGCATTTATTTAGGATTTAATCTACCTTTGAATCTCAGCCTTTGATATGAAAACCTCCAGATCTAATCTCATCCCTTGATCTCATCCCTGAGATCTAATATGGACCGTCCATTCCCTTGATCAGCTTTCCCTCCATTTCTATATATTTTCTCACCTGACACCCTCACACACTGTCCATTAATCCAACACATACGTACTACGCCCATTCTCTGTGTCTGTGTGTTGCTGGACTCACTGGGGAGGACTGAGGCACGGCGGTGAGCGGCGGTGGACGGCGGCGAGGTAGGGAAATCCTAAAAACCCGAAACAGTTTTAAAAACTCAAAATTTTAAATTTGATTTCCAACGTGTAACTTTGGTTGCTATTTACCCTAATCAATTCTAGGGACTATTAGGAATCTCAGGGGCTTGTTTTCGTGAGCAGTGAGGGCCTGAACGGTGGTTAAACGGCGACGGGAACCCGGGTCTGTTCATCGAGGTAGGCCTTCGTTCCTGTCTGTGTTTGTCGATTTTGATTCCTTAGAACCCTTTCTGGGATTGAGACGAGCATCTAGGAACAAACTAGGACTGAAATGGTTGAGAATTGAAGAAATGGTGACCGGGTCATGATCGCGGGTCTGATCGACCCGAGTTGCAGAGATACGGGTCAACCCGTCTGAGGACAGAGGTGATGACGTGGCACCCTGTCAGATCTGTCAGGTGACGTGGGCCAGTGCCGTGCTGACACATGGCACATGTCAAATCTGACACGTGGCCTGACAGATCAGTGAGGTGGACCAATCGAGTGTTGACACGTGGCACCTGTCAGAGTCTGACATGTCAGACCTGACAGCTGTCAGATGACGTCAGCGATGACGTCAGCAGGGACTGTTCCTGCGTTGACCGACGCGTTGACTGGCGCGTGTGGGTGCGTGTGAACAGTACTTTTGGTGGGACCACCACCATTCTTTAGGTTTCGACGATCCGAATCCAATGGCGGTGGTTTGGGGTCGATCGGAGATCATTAAGTTGGTCAATTTGAGGTTTATTGCCTCAGGAAGCGCGTTCGGGCGGCTTTTCCGGGCCGGTTTCGGTCTAGGGTTTCATGATTAAATGTTAGGGGTTTGTATTGACCTTTACGTATACTTTGGATATGACATGGATTGTACAATTGAACCAGAAAGAGGGTATACGTTCAGATTTCAGCAGGATTGTACTGTGAGTGGGCCCAATTTCATTAAACCCTTGCATGTTTAAATGTTTTCTGATTTACTTATATGTTCACATGCTGGAATCATGAAACGGTTTTGATGATATTGAAATTATGGTTATGGCACGTTTCACGGTATTTGGGTTTGAAACCCGTCTGATGAAACTTAAAGATCGGTTTGGATTTTATCTTGTATATATATATATATATATATGTTTTGCATGTGGATATCAATAAAATGTATTTGGAACTGCACTGTATAGATCCATTCATGTGATACTGTCTCCTCCGGATGAGGTACCCCGGAGTGGTCACGGACATCTAGAACGTCCAGCGTCTATGACGCTAAGCATCAAGGATGCTGTACCCGAACGGGATTCGGGGATTGAACTCGGAATTGAGACCCGAGTGGCACGCGTAGCCTTGTGATTGTGACCTTATTAGACGTCAGGGACGTCAGACATCGGGGATGTCAAGATCGGAGTGTATAGTGCAGTGGCTAAAATTATGTTTATGGTTTTGTTACATGCCTTATGGTTCATATTATATGATTAATGATTTTAAATAATGATGCATGCATGTTTGGAAAACGGAGGGGTAAATTATATGTTTTACTTACTAAACGATTTTATAAACTTGAGTTTCGGCCCACTCACCCTTATTGTTTTGGTAACCCCTCCAGGTCGTGCTAATGAGGTAGAGGAGGAACCTGAGGCTGAGGCATAGATCCACTTCTGCGTACCTGAACCCCTGTTGGGTGGTGTACCCGCAGGTTTATGTTAGAGTCGTGCTCGCAACTTATAGTTTGGATTTCATCCCTTGTCTGACATCTGTTTATTTCGGATTTGATGTAAAACTTTAATTTGGTTTTTATGCATTTGAACGTTTAAGGTTAAAATTGGAACATTATTTTGGGTGTCAGACGGGAGCAGGGCACGTCCCCATGTGGTCCTAGAGAGGATCGGGGTGGGTCCTGTCAGCTTGGTATCAGAGCACTAGGTTGTGGTCAGCATGCTAGACTAGCGATTAGTACTAGTTACTTTTCGAGTTTAAGGATAATGTTAACTGACCTATGCCTCTTGACAGTTGGTTATGCCTCCAAGGAGGATTCCTCATACACGAACTGACGAGGATCTGGAAAGGGAAATGGAATGCGCAAGCATTGAAAGGGCTCAACGTTTGGGAGCCACACCTTTCAACGGGGGATCGAACCCCGAAGATGCTCATGATTGGATCACCAAATGGGAAAGGATCTTCACGGTGATGCACTGCCCTCCGGGCGAACGGGTAACTTTGGAGGCCTTCTTGCTGGAAGGAGGAGCCTACCAGTGGTGGCACGACCTTGAAATGTCTGGGTGGTCTGTCCATACCACTACTTGGGAAGCTTTCCGTTCCCGATTTCTGGACCAGTACTACCCGCGATCATTTCGCGCGGCACGGGAGGCTGAATTCCTGCGGCTGGAGCAGGGGGATATGTCCGTTGCGGACTACGAGCAGACCTTCGGAAAACTATCCCGGTTCGCTGCATCATTCGTGAGCACGAAGGAGGACAAATGCCAAAGGTTCGAGCTTGGACTCCGAGGGGAGATCCGGGCAAGTGTGACTGCTGCTACTCATGCTTCACTGAGAGATATGGTCGACGTTGCGGTGCGTGTCGAGGCCAGTCTGGCGGCACACCAGACACGACAGCATTCGGGCGAGGGGCGACGTCAGGATCGCCCACACCGTGGGCCATTAGGTCAGAAGAACAACAAGGGAGGGGGCTACAGGGGAGCACCCTCAACCTTCAAGGGTCGTGGCTGGTCAGGTCGACGTGGAGGCTCTCAAGGCAGAGGATCAGGATACAACTCTGGGCAGCGTTCATCTTGGAGCGGTGCGTCTGGGGGGCATTCGGACAGGCCGAGGCCAGTAACTTGTTTTGCTTGCGGAGAGGAGGGCCACTATGCCTGTGATTGCCCGCTGTTGTCCAAGAGCAACGACGCTGGGGGCTCTAGTGTGGTGCAGAGCACGGCTTCCCACACTAATGGAGGTCGCGGTCAGGGAGGTGACCGTGGTGCTGGGCGTGGCGCGCGTGGGCGAGGACGGAATGGAGGGCCTAGGGCCCAAGTGTTTGCTATGACCCAGCAGCAGGCGAGGACTACCCCAGGCATGGTTACAGGTACACTATATATCTTAAACCTTCTTGTACGTGTATTGATGGATGCGGGGGCTACACATTCTTTTATTTCGAAGAGTTGTGCTGGTATGCTTGATTGTGTGGTATCAGCCTTAGATTGCGAAATGGGTGTTGGCACCCCGATGGGCATCGTGTACCTTGTGAATCAGGTGATTCGGAGGTACCCGGTGAGAATTGAGGATGTGGATTTGCCAGCAGACTTGATTATTCTGGACATCCACGACTTCGATGTGATTTTGGGAATGGATTGGCTATCGGAGCATGGGTCGCTCATCGATTGCTGTAGTAGGCAAGTGATTCTGCGGAGCCCAGGTTTGCCAAAGGTTATCTTTCAGGGGGAGCGTGACGGTTCGCCTCCTGAAGTGATTTCTTCACTTACTGCTACCAAACTTCTACGGAAGGGATGCCAGGGTTATCTGGCGCATGTCGTGTCGGAACGGGTTGATACTCCGGGTATCGACGGGATACCAGTGGTACGTGAGTTTCCGGATGTGTTCCCGGAAGACTTACCTGGATTACCGCCATCGCGGGAGATCGAGTTTACTATTGAACTACTCCCTAGTACCCGACCTATATCCCAGGCACCATACCGGATGGCGCCGGCCGAGTTACGAGAACTCAAAACTCAGTTGCAGGAGTTGGTGGAATTGGGATATGTCCGACCGAGTACTTCACCGTGGGGAGCACCGGTGTTGTTCGTAAAGAATAAGGAGGGGAGTCTTTGTTTGTGTATTGACTATCGACAACTCAACAAGGTGACACTGAGGAACCAGCATCCTCTACCCAGGATCGATGACCTTTTTGACCAGTTGCGGGGAGCTCAGTGCTTCTCGAAAATTGATTTGCGGTCTGGGTATCACCAACTGAGGATTTTGGAGGAGGATATCCCGAAAACTGCTTTTCAAACCCGTTATGGACACTACGAGTTCCTGGTTATGCCTTTTGGGTTGACGAATGCTCCAGCAGCATTCATGGATCTGATGAACCGGGTCTTCCGACCCTACTTGGATAAATTCGTGATTGTGTTCATCGATGATATCTTGGTGTACTCGAGGAGTGCCCGAGCACATGAGAAACATCTACGGTTGGTGTTGGAGAAGCTGAGACAAGAACAGTTGTACGCCAAGCTGAGCAAGTGCCAGTTTTGGCTAAGCAGTATTGGTTTTCTGGGACACGTGATATCGACGAATGGGATTAGCGTGGATCCCCAGAAAACTGAAGCGGTGACCAACTGGGCTAGACCGACAACGGTAACGGAGGTGCGGAGTTTTGTCGGGTTAGCTGGTTACTACCGAAGATTCGTGGAGGGTTTCTCCAAAATTACTGCACCATTGACTCGTTTGACTCGGAAAGGAGTGAAGTTTATTTGGGACGAGCAGTGTGATCGCAGTTTTTAAGAATTGAAGGATCGATTGACCACTGCACCTGTCCTTGCATTGCCGGATGACAGTGGAGAATTCGTGGTTTTTAGTGACGCATCACTACAAGGTTTGGGATGCGTGTTGATGCAGACTGGCAAGGTTATCGCCTACGCATCCCGGCAGCTAAAGACTCATAAGTTGAACTACCCTACCCATGATTTGGAGTTAGCAGCGGTGGTTCATGCTCTAAAAATCTGGAGAAATTACCTATTCGGCGCAACGTGCCGGATGTTGCGCCGAATATACACCGACCACCAGAGCCTAAAGTACCTATTCACTCAGAAGGAGCTTAACATGAGACAACAGAGATGTTTAGAGCTGCTGAAGGATTATGACTGTACGATTGAGTACCATCCGGGTAAGGCCAATGTGGTGGCGGATGCACTCAGCAGGAAATCAGCGGGATCAGTTGCACACCCGGGGATGGTGTATCTTCCTTTGCTGGTGGAACTCCGGAAGGCGGGAGTTATGTTGGATACTGATGAGCATGGAGCTTTGTTGGCCAGCTTCCATGTACGACCTGTATTGATTGATCGGATCATCGAAGCACAACTTCAGGATCCGATACTCTGTATTTACAGGATTGAGGTCGATGCGGATGGGAGACAGGATTTTACCATCCGGGATGATGGAGCACTGGTGAAGTTGGGCCATTTGTGTGTACCTACAGTGGTAGAGTTACGGGCTGAGATTCTTGAGGAGGTCCATAGTTCGGCCTATGCTATGCATCCGGGAGGTACAAAGATGTACCGTACCCTCCGGAACCATTATTGGTGGCCAGGAATGAAGAAGGATATTGCTGAGTTCGTGAGCAGATGCTTAACCTGTCAGCAGGTTAAGGCGGAACGGCAGAGACCGTATGGGGCTATGCAGCCACTTCCGATTCCCGAGTGGAAGTGGGATCACATCACCATGGACTTCGTCTTTAAGTTACCAAGGACTCAGAGTGGAGTTGACGGAGTATGGGTGATCGTGGACCGGTTAACCAAGTCAGCCCATTTTCTGCCAGTTCAGGAGACTTATAAACCTAACCGACTGGCTCAGTTGTTCGTAAAAGAAATCATACGGTTGCATGGTAAGCCGGAATCGATCGTGTCCGATCGTGATCCGCGTTTCACTTCCAGGTTCTGGCGGAGTTTGCAAGCTACTTTGGGAATAACCCTACGTTTCAGTACTGCGTTCCATCCACAGACCGATGGACAGTCTGAACGGACCATTCAGACCCTGGAGGACATGATGAGGTCCTGTGTGCTACAGTTTCAGGACTCATGGGATACTCATTTGCCATTGATGGAATTCGCTTACAACAACAGCTATCAGACAAGCGTCGGAATGGCACCTTATGAGGCACTGTATGGTCGACAGTGCAGGACACCTATCTGCTGGATGGAGATAGGAGAGCGAGCGGCTGTAGGGCCGGAATTGATGGACTTAACCCTGGAAACTATTCGTGTTATCAAGGAGAGATTGAAGGCGGCGCAGGATCGCCAAAAGAGTTATGCCGATCGACGGATTCGAGACTTCGAATTTGAAGTGGGAGATTTCGTCTTCCTGAAGTTATCTCCGTGGAAAGGGATTATCCGTTTTGGTCGACGGGGAAAACTGAGTCCGCGTTTTATCGGACCATATGAGATCGTGGAGAGGATTGGCAGGGTTGCATACAGATTGGCACTACCTCCAGAACTTTCTAGAGTTCACGATGTTTTTCACGTAACGATGCTGCGGAAGTATGTACATGATGCTTCTCATGTACTGGAGGATCAACCTATCGAACTCCGAGGGGATTTGAGCTTTGAGGAACAACCAGTGCATATTTTGGATCGGAAAGACAAGGTACTACGTCGGAAGACGATTCCTCTCGTGAAGATTCTCTGGAGAAACCAGAATGTGGAAGAAGCCACATGGGAGCCTGAGGCTCAGATGCGAGAACAATTTCCTCATTTGTTTCTTTGAAATTTCGGGACGAAATTTCTTAAGGGGGGAAGGTTGTAACACCCCGGAAATTCGAGGATTTTAATATTGTAAATTGACATTTTTACCCTTGTGAATGGTATGGCCAAATTGTTGACTTTTTGATTAGAGGGTCAAATGGACTTTGACCAGTGACCGTGACGTAGTTCGACACGTCACAAGTTCATAGACAGGTGGCACGTCCAATTCGGACGATCAGGGAAAAAGTTATGACTATCGGAACTTCAGGGGCATTACCGTAATTTGGACTTTAGGGGCAAAAATGTTGACTTTTCGTTTGGAAATTAATTTTCACATGACGCAAGGACCGTTAGGTAGGTCTTGATGTCCTGAGTCCGTAGACAGGCGGCACGCCGAAATCGGGCTTCGTACGAGGAAGTTATGGTCAGAAACGTGAAATCGGGAGGTTCACGTCTCGATTATCGTGTCGAATATTTTATTCTGATATTCTGATTGAAGGACACCTGGTGTCACTCACCCATTGGTTAGATTGGATCAAGCTCCACTAAGCATTTATTTAGGATTTAATCTACCTTTGAATCTCAGCCTTTGATCTGAAAACCTCCAGATCTAATCTCATCCCTTGATCTCATCCCTGAGATCTAATCTGGACCGTCCATTCCCTTGATCAGCTTTCCCTCCATTTCTATATATTTTCTCACCTGACACCCTCACACACTGTCCATTAATCCAACACATACGTACTACGCCCATTCTCTGTGTCTGTGTGTTGCTGGACTCACTGGGGAGGACTGAGGCACGGCGGTGAGCGGCGGTGGACGGCGGCGAGGTAGGGAAATCCTAAAAACCCGAAACAGTTTTAAAAACTCAAAATTTTAAATTTGATTTCCAACGTGTAACTTTGGTTTCTATTTACCCTAATCAATTCTAGGGACTATTAGGAATCTCAGGGGCTTGTTTTCGTGAGCAGTGAGGGCCTGAACGGTGGTTAAACGGCGACGGGAACTCGGGTCTGTTCATCGAGGTAGGCCTTCGTTCCTGTCTGTGTTTGTCGATTTTGATTCCTTAGAACCCTTTCTGGGATTGAGACGAGCATCTAGGAACAAACTAGGACTGAAATGGTTGAGAATTGAAGAAATGGTGACCGGGTCATGATCGCCGGTCTGATCGACCAGAGTTGCAGAGATACGGGTCAACCCGTCTGAGGACAAAGGTGATGACGTGGCACCCTGTCAGATCTGTCAGGTGACATGGACCAGTGCCGTGCTGACACGTGGCACATGTCAGATCTGACACGTGGCCTGACAGATCAGTGAGGTGGACCAATCGAGTGTTGACACGTGGCACCTGTCAGAGTCTGACATGTCAGACCTGACAGCTGTCAGATGACGTCAGCGATGACGTCAGCAGGGACTGTTCATGCGTTGACCGACGTGTTGACTGGCGCGTGTGGGTGCGTGTGAATAGTACTTTTGGTGGGACTACCACCTTTCTTTAGGTTTCGACGATCCGGATCCAATGGCGGTGGTTTCGGGTCGATCGGAGATCATTAAGTTGGTCAATTTGAGGTTTATTGCCTCAGGAAGCGCGTTCAGGCTGCTTTTCCTGGCCGGTTTCGGTCTAGGGTTTCATGGTTAATGTTAGGGGTTTGTATTGACCTTTACGTATACTTTGGATATGACAGGGATTGTACAATTGTACCAGAACGAGGGTATACGTTCAGATTTCAGCATGATTGTACTGTGAGTGGGCCCGATTTCATTAAACCCTTGCATGCTTAAATGTTTTCTGATTTACTTATATGTTCACATGCTGGAATCATGAAACGGTTTTGATGATATTGAAATTATGGTTATGGCACGTTTCACGGTATTTGGGTTTGAAACCCGTCTGATGAAACTTAAAGATCGGTTTGGATTTTATCTTGTATATATATATATATATATATGTTTTGCATGTGGATATCAATAAAATGTATTTGGAACTGAACTGTATAGATCCATTCATGTGATACTGTCTCCTCCGGATGAGGTACCCCGGAGTGGTCACGGACGTCTAGAACGTCCAGCGTCTATGACGCTAAGCATCGGGGATGCTGTACCCGAACGGGGTTCGGGGATTGAACTCGGAATTGAGACCCGAGTGGCACGCGTAGCCTTGTGATTGTGACCTTATTAGACGTCAGGGACGTCAGACATCGGGGATGTCAAGATCGGAGTGTATAGTTCAGTGGCTAAAATTATGCTTATGGTTTTGTTACATGCCTTATGGTTCATATTATATGATTAATGATTTTAAATAATGCTGCATGCATGTTTGGAAAATGGAGGGGTAAATTATATGTTTTACTTACTAAACGATTTTATAAACTTGAGTTTCGGCCCACTCACCCTTATTGTTTTGGTAACCCCTCCAGGTCGTGCTAATGAGGTAGAGGAGAAACCTGAGGCTGAGGCATAGATCCACTTCTGCGTACCTGAACCCCTGTTGGGTGCTGTAACCGCAAGTTTATGTTAGAGTCGTGCTCGCAACTTATAGTTTGGATTTCATCCCTTGTCTGACATCTGTTTATTTCGGATTTGATGTAAAACTTTAATTTGGTTTTTATGCATTTGAACGTTTAAGGTTAAAATTGGAACATTATTTTGGGTGTCAGACGGGAGCAGGGCACGTCCCCATGTGGTCCCAGAGAGGATCGGGGCGGGTCCTGTCAGCCAGCCACGACGGAGGGCACGACGGAGGTGAGAAAAACCAACCCGAGAACCCATTTTATAGACCTTCAACATCTAACGTCTAACAATCATTTTGGTTGATTGGGTTTGAGTCTCTGGACCAGGACGAGCTCAATAGACGTGGGTTCAAGGCGGGGGATGGCTTGAGACGACAGGGAGGACGGCCGAAAACTGGGCTTCGAGTTTTGGCGTCACAGGTAACCCTCTCGACTCTTTTTCTAGTTTTTAAACCCACAGAACCCTAGGATAGGTGATGATGAGAAGGGAACAAACGGGGAATGTTTTGGTGGCCGGAGCTGGGAGAACCGGCCGGGTCAACCCGCGAGTCACGGCGACTTGGATCGCAGGACCCGACCAAGGTCAGGGATGACTGATGATGTCATCCTGCTGACGTCATCATGTCAGGGATGACATCAGCATTGTTAGGTCTGACAATGTCAGCTGACATGTCAGAATATGGACCAATGGGAGCTTGACACGTGGCATTGTCAGAGGTGTTAGTGCTGACGTCAGCGTTGACTTTTACGTTGACCAGCGCGTGTGAACAGTGTTTTGAGTGGGCCCAGTGTCATTTTAAAGGTTTAGACGATCCGGATCCAATGGCGGTGGTTTCAGGTCGATCAGAGATCGTTAGGTTGGTCAAATTGAGGGTTTTCATCTCGAGAAAGGTGTACGGGACACGTTGACTTTTCCAGGAAAGTTTAGGGTTCTTAATATGGACTTGTATAGGTTAGTAGTAACCTTTGGATATGATTTGGATAGGTTCGGGAGTCCCGGTGACAGTGATTGGCTCGGGGAGCCGTATGGCACGCAAATCGAGGCGGCAGCTCGGACGGTCTGTGAGTGGACCTTGTTTTCTAAATTGGTGCATGCATAAATGTTTATTATATGTTTTACATACTTGTTTGTGATTCCATGAGTGCATTTGGATGTGTGGTTACATATAGGCACGTGTTTCGAGGTTTCAGCCCTATACGGTGCCTATACGGGTCTATATTCTTTTATTGGTCTAAATTAAATGGTTTTGGATTTCCAAAAGGATAAACTCGGGTTTGAGACCCATTTGGTTTTGTCTCGGGCATATGACGCTATTTACGACCTTCGGATCTAAATCGTTGTCGCGACGGGTGTTATGTGCACGGTGATCAACGATACGACGCTCGCCTCCGGATTGGGATGTGTTCTTTCCGGAGAGGTCACGATGCACGATTCATGGTCGGTCAGCCTGGGGAAGCTCGACTTCGGAGTGATGACGGTTCAGGATATCGATCGGTGATGAGTGCACCATGATCTTGTGGTGGTCGCGTCGGTTGATACGTTCACGGCGACATACCAGGATTGAGGGCGGTCCTAGATGGATGGTTGCACGCATCACTATGATCGGAGTCGTGATTGACCCTTAGATATCGGGCAGGATGCCCAGCTAATGTCATATGTTCGGGCACGAGACCGAGTTGTTTTACATTAATGCTTTCGGGTCAGGGACCCTAGATGGATTTCCAAGTTCATGGCGGTTTATGGGAACCGGCACGAACTCTGGAAAGGTCATTGTGGTTCATGACGGTTTATGGGAACCGGCATGAACCTTTGTCAGGTCATTCTGGTTCATGACGGTTTATGGGAACCAGCATGAACCCTGTTTAATGGATGCTATGGATCATGACGGTTCAGGGGAACCGGACATGAATGTTTATGTTATGTATATATATGTTCATATACATTCCTTTACTTGTTCTATTATCTCCTCCAGGGAGGGTCGTTGGCTTGGGTGGACCCCAGAATAGTCACGGAGCACCGACTGAATGGAGTCGCCCCAGTTGGGTTCCTTACTCTCAGGAAGGCTTGTGCTATAACCTCAGGGCGGGTCATTGGTCTTCGGACATTGACTTGGTACCTGAAAGACTTGGGTTTGAGACCCCGGGTAGCACGCACATAGCTTTGAAACCGTGACAGGATTGGTTGTGTGAATTATATGTGTATGTGATATAAATATGATATATGTTATGTGGATACAAGATTTGAGCAGGAGCTCGTGTACTTGATTTCAGTATGGTTATGGTTTTGGGCTGAGTCCCTTATTGGTTTCTTTATGATTTGGGCAGTGGCCCGTATGGTCTATTTCATTATAGTTTTGGGCTTAATCCCACATATGGTTTCTTTGGTTAAATGGTTTTTGAATGCATGCATGCTTTTTAGTGAAGGGTACAAATGTCTTCTCGTTAAAATGTTTTTATAAACTCTTGGTTTTGTCCACTCACAGCTTTTAATGTTTTGACTGCCCTTCAGGTTGACATCGGATGTGGACTGTAGCAGAGACAGAGATATCACATACCTCCTCCGGATCCCGGCATACTCTGATAGCCCGAGAGGGCAAAGGTCGTAATTATCCCTTGTCTGACACTTCGTGTCAGACGGGAGCAGGGTCATCCCGCACTAATCCCGGGGGGATTGGGATGGGTCCTGTCACTAACGCCGAGGCAGAGGTAGAGGCATAAAGTTTTCTGTTGCGGTGTAGTTTAGTTCATAGAGTAGGATTTGATCTTTATCTTGTTTTGTAATTTATGCTCTGTGAAACTATGGACTTGATGTCCAGTCGGTTGTACTGTTTAATCTCCCTGGTCTGACAATGGGTGTGGTGTAATTTTATTTGGTTTCTGGTCTTTTGTGTTCGATTGTCAGACGAGAGCAGGATGCTTCCCGATTATCGAGGCGATAATCGGGGTGGGTCCTGTCAGATAGGCAATGGATGAGTGACACTTGTCACTCATCCATTGGGCCTGGGAAGGATCTGGGCGCACATAAGGCCAAACAAAAGTCAACTGCCTCGTAAAACGTACCGTTTTGAATAGTTTCCTCGAACTTCCGTGAACCGTAACTTTCCTTTGAACGTTCCAATTTGACGTGCCGCCTGTTGACGGATTCGTATCGACGCGATCTACGCAACGGTCCTCGGCCCTCGGCCATCGGACCTCCCGGGTCAAAAGTCAATTTTTCTCTCTCGTTCAAGGGAAAAATTGTCATTTCTCCATGAACATCTGTTAATCCTCGTCTAATCCCCAATTAGCCTCCTTAATCCGTCATTAGTTCTTAATTAATCTTGATAATTCAGGGCGGGTCGTTACATCGTCCGTGTTGCGCGCTCCGGAACCCGCGCCGTAAGCCACTCTAGGGCTAATCCATACTCTCCAGAACGTCCGGACTTGTCCACTCATAGATTGTCCGTGTTGCGCGCTCCGGAACCCGCGCCGTAAGCCACTATTAGGCTAATCCATGCTCTCTAGAACGTCCGGACCTGTGCAAATCGTACTCAAAGGTTACTACCAACCTATACAAGTCCTAATCATAGACCCTAAAACTCCTGGAACAATAAACATGTCCTGAACACGCTTCCCGAGACTAATAATCTCTAAATGACCTATTAAACGGCCTCTGATTGACCTTAAACCAACACCATTGGATTCAGAACATCAAAACTTATCGAACAAGATCGGGTTGACCTCAAAATTCGTGCCCATGTGCCCCCACGCGCAGGTTAAAGTTTGGTCAACTAAAACGTCAACGCTGACGTTAGCAAGGTCAATGATCAACGATTAATGGGTCGGGTCAATGGGTCAACAGGTCAGGTCAACAAGTCAGGTTAACGGGTCAAGTCAACGTGTTGGGTCAACGGGTCAGGTTGATGGGTCAACGGTCGTGCGGAGAAGACGACCGACACCGCCGTCTAGTTCGGTCGCCAACGACCAGATTTCCTCCATTTTTGTCCCATTTTTCAAACCTTCATAACTCTCTCATTTCTCAACCAAATCCTATGTTCTATATATGAAAATCATGCTACTCGAGCCTAGGAATCCAAATCTAAACCCAGAATTGAGAGAAAATACCTAATTTTGAAGATATGACCTCCCAAAGTTTTGGCCAAATTTTGAATCGATGTTCCAGCCACTCCCGTCGTCCATAACCTCACATTCTTGCACCTACAAGCTTGTATGAGCTCCAAGAACATAAGCATGAGTTTTGAATCATCTAAAAACATCCAAAATCAAAAGCCCAATTTTGAAAACCCATGACCTTACCTTTTTCCGTGTTTTCCAGCCGCCACCACCGTGTCCTCCACTGCCCCTGCCGTCTCTCAGCCTCTCCATCTCACTCCCTCACTCAGTCTCTCTCTCCCTGATCCAAAGAATGAAAATGGAAATGGTTTGGGGTGGTAGGTATGGTTTTGGGTGAAGGAAGAAGATGAAGATGAATGAAATGAAGATGATGATTGTGCATGTATGTGTATGGGTGTTGATCAATGGACTTGTCACTCACCTATTGGTCCACAAAAGATATTTTGGGTCCCACTAAAGACAACTCATTTAAAAACCGTATGTCAGGACCCACCCCTAATCCCCCGGGATTAAGGGCTAAATCCTGATCCCTTCTAACTTACGCATGACACGAAGGCTAAACTGACGTCCAACCTTCATGTGACACGTAAGTCGGACAAGGGATTCTTGATCCAACCATCCGAAAAGTAACCGGACTTCCCAGAATGTACCGAACTACTGTGGATCGCGGGTGTGATGTCTCTGTCTCTCTCTCTATCAACAGCCCGTACCGCAAAAATCTGGAGGGTATCGAAAACATAAAAGACTATGAGTGGACAAAAATAAAGTATAAGTGCAAAAACAGTTCAATAAGACAAGTACATTTGTACCCTCCATTTAAAAACCAATGCATGCATATCAATCCAAGTCATGAAACCATTTCACATAAGAAACCATCAATGAAAACCCGAATCAAATTCATCATTCAAATCCAGGCCTCAGCCTCAAATCTCAAATCAATCTCAAATCCGGGAACTCAGTCCCAAAACTCGTCAAATTTAAAGCATTCGGGCCACTGCCCAAAACATCTAAAAACCAATGAAAAACCAGTGAAAATATCAATCATACAAGTTTACTGGATCTCAATTGCGCCCGAGTCTTTAAACTCAAAACCATGCGCAAATAACCAGGCCTTCCCGAGATATCAACAAGTCTTTAAACTCAAAACACAATCACATGCCTCGGGTGGTATCATATCCGAGTCTTTAAACTCAAAACATATACCGAGTCTTTAAGCTCAAAACCAGATCCAGTGGGTTTTTCTCTTTTTCCGGGTATTTAAACCCAAAACCATTTTTCATTCCAAGCAACAGTGAAAACCACAAAAAATCCTTCTCCGGATTCGCAACAATGATTCCGTAAGTTAGCACCAGGAACCATCATCCCGAACCCAAATACAGACTTCCTTTCCAAATCGCAAAACCAAATCCGAAATCCAGTTTCAAAACCGAAAGCTCATGAACAGGGCTCCAAGCCCGAAATCACTTTTCCGAAATCCATTTCAAATCTTTGAAATCAAATCATATTTCAAATCCCGAAATCAAATCATTAAAACCATGATCAAATCACAAGATCATTCGAAATCTCGTAAAACGTGAAATTCCGTAAAATATCTCGAAAGACGGGCAAAATCGTAAACCATCAAGATCATAAAGCAAAATCATAGCACCACGTATGAAATCATATTAAAAACATATATGCATGCATTAAGAGTTAGAAAGCAAAGTCCACTCACAGACCATTCCGACGTCGCCTCAATACGCACGCACTTACGCCGTTCCCGACCATTCCGCTATCCTCGGCTCTCTCGAACCTGTCCAAATCCCATACTAGGGTCACTAACTACTTCACAATGGTCATACTAAAGCCCCATAATTTTCCCGTATTTTTAGCTATTTTTAACCGAGCCCTAAAACCTTAGGACATCCCGAAACATATCGAGACGATGTCCGATTGACTCGAAACCAGCGCCAAAATGTTTGTTACATCGAATACTTTAAAAGTCATGTTGGAACCATTCTCAAACACTGTACCACGCGCCCACATGCGCAGCCCAAAGGGGCTGCGCGTGGGCCTCATGCTCCAGCACAGTGTCATCTTCAACCTTGCTTCAACCGGTCCAACCGGTTCACGGTTCAGGCCGAACCGGCGTGGCCGGTTCACGGGTTTAACTGGTCTAGTTTTGTCCGTTTTCTTCCCTAATTAATTCTAAAATCCTTTTTCAATGTTTCTAAAAGATCCATGAACTTAGAATAGGGAAAACAAGTTATATCTTCATACCTTCAATTGATTTTCTCGAACCCGTCCATTTCTTCATACGGTTCTCATGGTTCTGGCCATCCTTCAGCTACCAGAACAGGTTCCTTAAGTCCCTAGCAATCTCAGAAGGATCATTTGATCAACAAAATCACTTGCCATCACCCAAAACCCGACTTGCCATTTTTGCAAATTATGCTTACCATGTCGAGTCCTCTGACCCTCGTCCAATACAGGCTTCCAAACCAAGCTTGTTCTCCTCCTATGAACTTCCTAAACCTCATCCCTTTAATCAAATAACTTATTAACCACTAATCCAGGCTTAAACAGAAACGGCTAAAACAGGATTCACGGCTCACCTTAACTCTGCCTCGACCATGCACGGCGGCCTTCCACGGCATCAGCACCACCCTTCCTTCCTTCTAACCTTTCCTTCTTGCTCACCACTTAGGGGCAACCGACCACCGTGGAGAGGGAGGGAATCAAATGCCTCACCAGTCCTCTGTTTTTTCTTCCTTCACCGTGCACACACACTTTGTTTTAAAAATGGTTTGAAGGGCGGTGAGTTGGTTCTAGCACCATCCAGGACCCACCAGGTGTCCCCAATCCTGTGGGAACAATTCCCCAAAACAACCACATGTCCAGTTCTAATAGGGCACTGCAAAAAGACCAAATTTCCCCTTATCCTTGAAATTACCATTTTGCCCTTCATGGTTTCAGACCAAAATTCGAATCTACCAACATCCAAAAATAACATGCCGCCTGTCGTTGTACTCAGGGTATCGAGACCTTCCTAACAGTCCTCGAATTTCGTGAAATTGACTTATCGTTTAAAAAGTCAACAATTTGCCCCCTTTTCTCCAAATTACCGAATTGCCCTTGAACTTCCGAATGTCATAACTTTTTCCTTGAATGTCGGAATAGGACGTGCCACTTGTCTACGGACTCGTGACGTCCCGAACTACGTCACGGTCATCGGTCAAAGTCCATTTGACCGCCTGAACTAAAAGTCAACAGTTTGCCCATTTTAGGGGTAAAATCGTCATTCAGCGCCACCCGTCCAAAAGTATCCAACTAATCACCGATTATCTTCGTTAATCCGTCATTAACCACTAATCCAATACCTACGTCCGGGATGGGTCGTTACACCGTACAATTGTGAATAGTTCCCATAACTTTTCTTGACTCATAACTTTGTCGTACGATGTCCGATTTCGACTTGCCGCCTGTCTACAAACTCGTATCGTCTCGATCTACGTAACAGTCTTTGGTCCACGTGCATTTGACTTCACAGGTCAAAAGTCAACTTTTTGCCATTTTTAGGGGCAAAATCGTCATTTTACCTCGATAATCATCGACTAATCTCGATTAGTCCTTAATTAATTCTCAGTAATCCATCATTAACCTTAATTAATCTCATAGATTCGGGACAGGTCCTTACAAGTGAGGTAGTGAGGTATGGGTCTAACTTCTGAGCTCTATGAAGGAGAAGAGTGAGTGAGGTATGGATCTAAGCTATGTGAGGGAGATGAAGTGTGGTGGAGTGAGTAATGAGGTGAGGTTGCGAAGCAATGCAAGGTATGGGGTCTGACTCTGAGCGTTGTGAAGGAGACGAGTGATGAAGTGAGGGAGGACTGGAGGACTCTTCGACAATATCTAAGAGGGACCTCCAAAATAGCGTCGTTTTGACCCAAATTATAGTTTATAATCGGTCTCATTTGGTTTGGTTCTAAACTGATGAATCTAAAATTTAACTAGTTTTGATCTGGTTCGATCCGATTCTTAGTTTTGGTTCTCTTTTTTTTTGTTCGATTTTGTTTGGGGCGATTCCGATTCAGTTTGGTATTTCAGTCTGTTTTTTTTTAACTGATTAACAGCCCTACCTTATGGGCCTAATTCATGCTCAATTTGTGGGTTGCCTACGACCATAAAATGCTCGGAGCAGCAAGTTTCAAACTCATGTCAATCATGCGTAAGGAAATCACTCTTAAAATGTGTCAATTTATCAACGGCAAGATATCTTATGATTGATTAAAGTTTTTCTTATACACTTAAAAGACATTTTTTAGGCTTTATAAAATTTAAAAAAAAATTCTGTATTGGGATAAAGATTAGATCGAGAAACTGTACCCCATTTTGGTTTGGGGGGGGGGGGGGGGGGAATTAGGAAATTGACAAAAATAAGGGGTTAGACAAAAATTATTCAAAAATAGGAACCCTTAAAATGGTTTTAAAAATCTACCTACTATATAACCCTTATAGTAACCATCTCACTAAGTCTGCCTTTTTTTTCATTAAAAGTAAAACCAAGTTATACGCTTTTTTTTTCCATTCGAAGAGAGAATTCAGAGAAAACCAACACTTCTTGTTCCAACTTCTGTTCATGCTTGCAATATTTCACGTCTCTCATCATATCTTCGCTCTTATCTTATCATCACTCTCATTCATCCTCAGCCACAACCACGATTGTTAGAGTGAGTTCATCCCTCATCTTTCTAATCTATAATTTGTGCCTTAATTATTAGTTTGGGTGTTTTGTGCTTAGTGAATTTGTTTAAATATGTATTGGGCAATACAAGTATGAATGTAACGCCCCGGACGTTCTGGAAATGTAATATTATTAAATAATGAATAAAATGACGTTTTTACCCCTGTGTTGGTGTGGTCAATTTGTTGACTTTTAGTTTTGGAGGTCGAACGGACGTTGGGTGATGATCGTGACGTAGTTCGGGATGTCACGAGTTCATAGACAGGTGGCACGTCCGATTCGGACGCTCGGAGCGAAAGTTATGATGTTCGGAGGTTCGGGGGCATTACCGTAATTTGGGCGTTAAGGGGAAAAAGTTGACTTTTTGTTTGACAATTGATATCCTTTTGACTCGAAGACCGTTATGTTCGTCTCGACGCCCTGAGTACAACGACAGGCGGCACGCTTGAAACGGACGTCGGACGACCGAGTTACGGGTCACGGAAGTTGGAGGGCAGTTTGGTAATTTTTGCCCTGGGGGCATTTTGGTAATTTCCACACGGGGTACTGTTCACCACCGTGGAAAACAGAGTGCTGCGGCCGTGGGTTGTGCGATCAATTGTTTATGGCTTAGTGGATTGCTCAGACGTTTTGTTTATGTAGTTTTAGGCAGTGGAAACAGGATTGAGTGACCTTGGTGCACGTTTGGGCAGAGCTCAGAGCACGGGAGAGTGAGGAGTGGCCGTGGTCTCTGTGCTTGCGGGAAACCGTTTTCAGAGACTTCAGAGTGTCTCCCACGAGCTGCTGGCCGTTTGAATCGATTACTCTGATTGCTGTTGGACTTAGGGACTCATTTGCGTCCTTTCTGCGTGGGAAAAACTGAGAGAGATTGAGAGAACCAGTGCTGAACCATTTCGGGTTTCTGGGGGGGAAATCGCTGAGTTCAAATTCTGAGGGTCGAAGGATCAAACCAAACACACGGTGAGACTTCTGGGAGCGTTAGGATCACTACGGTGCAAGAACTGAAGGGATTGGAGTCTGTTTCGCCCAGGAACCTGAGCTACGGTTCAGAGTTGAACCAGTTGGAGGGAAAAAACTGAATTCGATTTCTGAGGTTTGTTGATCGAAACCGGGGGCCATTCTAGTCTTCTGGGAGCAAAAGGAAACCAACCACATCAAATTCGAAGGACGACATTCACGAATTGGCCAAGAACGGAGTACCCTGGTTCTGAGTATTTTCGAGCTTGAGGACGACGACTTCCAGGTAACGGCAAGATCAATTGACAGTACCATTGTGTTCGTATGAATCACCTTAACCTACTGGTGAAATTAATTTGAGATTGGGGTTAGTTTGGGTGAGTTCCAGAATGTCGATTTGTTCGACTGATCGAGTTTGAGTTGGGTCGTTTGGGTACTAGTCGAGGTTAACCTTCATTGCAGACCTAAAATTAAAGGGTTAGGGAAGATAATAGGATTGAAAACGAGTAGTTTTGACTGAGAATTGAGGGCTAACTGATCGGGTTGAGTCGCGGGTATCAGACCCGTTTAGCAGGCTGTTCGGGTAAGGGAGATGACACTGTAGCTTGGCGCGTGGCCTTCACGCGCAGCCGCTTGGGGCGGCGCGTGACGGCGCGTGTGACGTCAACTCCGATCACGGTCAACATGAGAATTAATCCTTACAGTTTAAATAACATTTTATCTTTAGAGTTCGAATCGATCGGGAGTCATTCGGGATAACTTCGGGAGTCCGGAAGATTAAGTCTTTAAGTTTATTTTCGCCGAAAAATCCGGAAAAATTAGGAAAAATCCTACGAGTTATTTTGGGATGTTTGTAACCCTTCTTGTACGTTTTCACAGGCCCGGACACTTCCGAAGCTACGGAGGAGCACGCGGGACGCGATTGACGTGTCCTAAGACTGTGAGTGGACTCCTTGATTTTTAAATTAGGCATGCATGACTATTTTGCTTATTTATCTCATGGTTTTACATATGATTTTACGATGGTGAGATGATATATCGGTTTTACTTGTTTTCACGTTTTTCGAGGTAATTATCGTATTTCACGCATTTCGAGATTTCGGTTTTTGCCTATGCATGCGTGATAATTTTTGATGAAGTATCTGGTTATGAATATGCATGTTTCGGATTTATGATGTTTGATCATATTGTGAAGAAGTCTTCTGTTAATTGCATGTGTTGGATTTTACCTGTGAATTCGGGCATGAGTCCTGTTACGATGAGAATGTTTTAGAATAACGTTGGAAAAAGAATTGTGATTAATCCTGATTTATTATGTTTAAAAACGGTTTTGGGTTTAAAGACCCGGTTGATGGTTGGATCTGGTTTTGGGTTTAAAGACCCGGTATGTTGATTCTGGGGGCGGGCCCGAAAATTGAGTTTAAAGACTCGTGAGTTTAAAGACTCGATTATTATGATACCCCCGAGGCCTACTAATCGTGTTTTGAGTTTAAAGACTCGTTGATATCCCGGGAAGGCCTAATGTTGAGTTTAAAGACTCGGATGGATCCAACGGCATAATCATGATTGTTGTTTATGTTTCACTTGATTTGTGCAAATAATGTTTCAAAATGATGATTTCTGGAATCTGGTATTATTACATGGTTTTACATGAGTGATGACGATCCCTGTAGCGTTTTTCTTGTGTTTCGGAAAAAGAGTTTTCAAAAGTTTAACACACAAATTTTGAATACTTGGTTATGCATGCGGATTACAAAACTGGAGGGCGAACCCAATTTCGGAAAAACTGTTTTTCCTGTTAAACTTATGTTTCGGTCCACTCACACCTTGTTGTTTTAAATTCCCTCCAGGTCGTGGTAGAAGCGTGGGGGCAAGCGCCGAGGCAGAGGCGGAGGCATAACGTTTTCCGTTGCGGAGTAGTTAGTTCACAGAGTAGGACTTGTTCTTTAATTTGTTTTGTAATATTGCTCTGTGAAACTGTTGACTTGACGTCCAGTCGGATGTATTTGTTTAATCTCCCTGGTCTGACAATGGGCGTGTTGTAATTTTAACTAGTTTCCGGTCTTTTTGATTCGATTGTCAGACGGGAGCAGGATGCTTCCCGATTATCGAGGCGATAATCGGGGTGGGTCCTGTCAATTGGTATCAGAGCCTAGGTTTTCGATTCGTGTCCGGCACTCGGGTGTGCCTTGATTATTGTACTAACTTATGCCTCTTACAGAAAGAAGGACGACCGGCCATGCCTCCGCGACGCGAACCCCCTCCACGACCTAATGGCGATGCCGAGAGTGCTTCGATCGAACGAGCCCAGCGTCTTGGGGCTACGGTATTCAGTGGTGGAGCGGACCCCGAGGATGCCCACCATTGGATTTCTCGGATTGAGCGGATTTTTACTGTGATGCACTGTCCTCTCGAGGAGCGTGTGGTGTTGGCCACATTTCTACTTGATGGCTCTGCTTATGAGTGGTGGTATACTCTGGAGTTGTCAGGTTGGGATGCCCGTACAGTGACTTGGGAGACCTTTCGTGAACGGTTTCTGGATCAGTATTATCCCCGTTCATTCCGTGATGCTAGGGAGACCGAGTTTCTGCAGCTCCAACAGGGGAGCATGTCCGTAGCTGAGTATGAACAGAAATTTCAGATGCTAGCTCGTTTTGCTCCTACCTTTGTATCTACTGAGGCTGAGAAATGCCGTAGGTTCGAGCTTGGCCTACGGGGTGAGATACGGGCCATTGTGACGGCCGGAGCTTTTGCTACTCTCAGGGAGTTGTCTGATGCCGCGGTGCGGGTTGAGGCTAGTCTCCCGACACGTCCACAGTATTCTGGTGGTGGACAACATCGCGGGCGTTCATATTCTGGATCGTATGGACAGGGAGCCTCGAAGAAGGGACGCTATGGTGGAGCCTCATCTGCAGGCAATGATCGTTATGGCAGGCCTGGTAACTATCAGGGTTCCGGATTCCGAGCGCCTAGGGCGCAGACTGCTCCGCAGGCGAGCGCGACTTCTGTTGCTTCCACGGGACGGCAGAGTGGTGGTTTTGTTCGAGATGCTTCCAGTGTCATCTGTTTCTTCTGTGGCGAGCGGGGCCACTATCGGAGGGACTGTCCATCTTTGCCACATGGTGGTGGCGCAGGTCGGGGTGGAGCAGAGCAGGGACGGAGCACAGCTGCAGTTTCTGGGACTGGGAGCACTCGAGGAGGTGGTACCGGAGCGGCTAGTGGACAGAGGGGCCGGGGCCGTGGGCGAGCAGCTGGACCACAGGCCCGAGTTTTCGCTGTTACGCAGCAGGAGGCCAGGGCAGCGCCTGGTGTTGTGACAGGTACACTCACGATCTTTGGACATGATGTTTTTGCTTTAATTGATCCCGGAGCTACTCATTCATTTATTTCACGGGACTGTGAGTTGTTGGCGGGTAGAGAGGTGTCCGCATTGGACTGTGACATGGGAGTGAGTACGCCCACCGGAGATGTGTTTGTGGTGAACCAAGTGTTGCGGGAGTGCCCCGTAATGGTAGGTGATGTTGGTCTGGTGGCAGATTTGATACTCTTGGACTTGCACGACTTTGATGTCATTTTGGGTATGGATTGGTTGACGCTCCATCACGCCTCTATCGAATGCGTCGATAAGCGGGTTACTTTTCGGAGCCCGGGGCTACCGGAAACCACTTTTCAGGGAATTCAGCGAGCAACTCCTGTCGGAGTGATTTCTGCCCTGAAGGCAAGTAAGTTGTTGAGGAAGGGGTGCCAGGGATACTTAGCCCGAGTGATGGATTCACGAGCTGCACCATTGCGGGTGGAGGATGTACCGATTGTACGGGAGTTCCCGGATGTCTTTCCGGAGGATCTACCGGGATTGCCACCGCATCGAGATGTTGAGTTCACTATTGATCTGGTTCCAGGTACGCAACCTATTTCTCAGACTCCGTATCGTATGGCGCCAGCTGAGTTGAAAGAACTGAAGGCGCAGTTACAAGAATTACTTGAGATGGGATTTATTCGACCAAGTGTATCCCCCTGGGGAGCTCCGGTGTTGTTTGTGAGAAAAAAAGATGGGAGTTTGAGACTTTGCATCGATTACAGGCAACTGAATAAAGTAACAGTCAGGAACAAATACCCGTTGCCTCGGATCGATGATTTGTTCGATCAGCTGCGAGGAGCGCAGTACTTCTCCAAAATTGATCTACGTTCTGGGTATCATCAATTGCGGGTTAAGGATGAGGATGTACCCAAGACAGCATTTAGGACCCGTTATGGTCATTATGAGTTCCTGGTGATGCCGTTTGGCTTGACCAACGCACCCGCAGCGTTTATGGATTTGATGAACCGAGTGTTGCAGCCTTACTTGGATCACTTTGTCATCGTGTTCATTGACGATATCCTGGTCTACTCGAGGAGTGCGGAAGAGCACGAGGAGCACTTAAGGATGGTGCTGGGTACCTTGAGGGAAAACCAGTTGTATGCGAAGCTCAGCAAATGTCAGTTTTGGTTGACGAGCGTGAGTTTCTTGGGGCATGTGATCTCAACTGACGGGATCAGTGTGGATTCTCAGAAAATTGAGGCAGTGGCGAAGTGGGAACAACCGAGGACCGTCACGGAAGTCAGGAGTTTCTTGGGATTGGCTGGTTACTACAGGAGGTTTGTAGAGGGTTTCTCTACCATTGCTGCCCCGTTGACGCGACTGACGCGGAAGGGAGTCAAGTTTGAGTGGGATGACGATTGTGAGCGTAGTTTTCGGGAGCTAAAGGAAAGGTTGACGTCTGCTCCTATACTGACCCTTCCAGACGACAGTGGGGAATTTGAGGTGTACAGTGATGCATCCTTACAGGGTTTGGGATGTGTACTAATGCAGCATGGGAAAGTGATCGCCTATGCTTCGCGCCAGTTGAAACCGCATGAGCGCAATTATCCGACGCACGATTTGGAGTTAGCTGCTGTTGTGCATGCATTGAAGATTTGGAGACATCACCTGTACGGAGCGACTTGCAGAATGTTTACGGACCACAAGAGCCTGAAGTACTTGTTCACTCAGAAGGAGTTGAATGTGAGGCAGCGACGGTGGCTAGAGCTAATTAAGGATTATGATTGCACGATTGAGTACCACCCGGGAAAAGCCAATGTGGTGGCTGATGCGCTAAGCCGGAAGACAACGCATTCTGTAGCACATCTACGGACGGTTCATTTGCCACTTTTGGTCGAACTCCGTAAGAATAGCATTGATTTGGGTTTGGATGGCCAAGGTGTCTTGCTGGCTAATTTTCATGTGAGACCACTCCTGGTCGATCGGATCGTTGAGGCTCAATCTCAAGATCCTGTCTCATGTGTACTCCGGATTGAAGTGGAAGCCGGTGAACGGCTAGACTTTACAGTCAGGGAGGATGGAGCTTTGCTAAAAGAAGGACGGTTGTGTGTGCCCGGCGTGGAGGCACTGAAGAAGGAGATCTTGGACGAAGCTCATAGTTCGGCCTACGCGATGCATCCTGGTGGGACCAAGATGTATCGTACCTTGCGAGAGCACTACTGGTGGCCGGGAATGAAACGGGAGATTGCCGAGTTTGTCAGCAGGTGTCTGATTTGCCAGCAAGTGAAGGCTGAGAGACAACGACCTTATGGAGCCTTGCAACCACTACCTATTCCGGAATGGAAATGGGATCACTTGACGATGGATTTTGTGTTTGGACTTCCTAGGACACCCAGGGGTCACGATGGAGTTTGGGTGATTGTGGACAGGCTTACGAAATCAGCTCACTTCTTGCCGGTGCGAGAGAACTTCAGGATGACGCAGTTGGCCCAGTTGTTTATTGACGAGATCATCCGTTTGCACGGTACTCCGGAATCAATAGTTTCTGACCGAGACCCAAGATTTACTTCTCGATTTTGGCAGAGTCTGCAGGAAGCATTTGGGACGAAACTTCGTTTCAGTACTGCATTTCATCCTCAGACTGACGGCCAGTCTGAGCGGACCATCCAGACATTGGAGGATATGATGCGAGCTTGCGTCTTGCAATTTCATGACACTTGGGAGTCACACCTAGCCTTGATGGAATTTGCCTACAACAACAGCTATCAAGCGAGCATTGGGATGGCTCCGTACGAAGCCTTGTACGGACGGCAATGCAGAACTCCGTTGTGTTGGATGGACGTGGGGGAAAGGAGGCTGACTAAATCCGAATTGGTGGAACTGACGACCGAGAAGGTCAAACTCATCAGGGATCGGCTCAAGGCAGCCCAGGACAGACAAAAGAGCTATGTGGACCATCGGATTCGAGATTTGGAGTTTGCGGTCGGAGATCGGGTATTTCTGAAATTGTCCCCTTGGAAGGGTGTAGTGCGATTCGGCAGGCGAGGGAAGTTGAGCCCTCGTTATATTGGACCTTACGAGATTACCGAGAGGATTGGCCCGGTGGCCTACCGGCTGGCACTACCGCCAGAGCTTTCGAAGGTCCACGATGTTTTCCATGTGTCGATGTTGCGGAAATATGTGTTTGACGCATCTCATGTACTGGAGGATCAGCCCATTGAACTTCGAGATGATTTGAGCTTCGAGGAACAACCGGTACAGATTTTGGATCGAAAGGAGAAAGTGCTACGTCGGAAGACCGTTCCGCTGGTGAAGGTCCTCTGGAGGAACCAAAATGTGGAGGAAGCCACATGGGAACCCGAGGCGCAGATGCGGGAACAGTTCCCTTACTTGTTTCCTTGAAATTTCGGGACGAAATTTCTTAAGGAGGGGAGATTGTAACGCCCCGGACGTTCTGGAAATGTAATATTATTAAATAATGAATAAAATGACGTTTTTACCCCTGTGTTGGTGTGGTCAATTTGTTGACTTTTAGTTTTGGAGGTCGAACGGACGTTGGGTGATGATCGTGACGTAGTTCGGGATGTCACGAGTTCATAGACAGGTGGCACGTCCGATTCGGACGCTCGGAGCGAAAGTTATGATGTTCGGAGGTTCGGGGGCATTACCGTAATTTGGGCGTTAAGGGGAAAAAGTTGACTTTTTGTTTGACAATTGATATCCTTTTGACTCGAAGACCGTTATGTTCGTCTCGACGCCCTGAGTACAACGACAGGCGGCACGCTTGAAACGGACGTCGGACGACCGAGTTACGGGTCACGGAAGTTGGAGGGCAGTTTGGTAATTTTTGCCCTGGGGGCATTTTGGTAATTTCCACACGGGGTACTGTTCACCACCGTGGAAAACAGAGTGCTGCGGCCGTGGGTTGTGCGATCAATTGTTTATGGCTTAGTGGATTGCTCAGACGTTTTGTTTATGTAGTTTTAGGCAGTGGAAACAGGATTGAGTGACCTTGGTGCACGTTTGGGCAGAGCTCAGAGCACGGGAGAGTGAGGAGTGGCCGTGGTCTCTGTGCTTGCGGGAAACCGTTTTCAGAGACTTCAGAGTGTCTCCCACGAGCTGCTGGCCGTTTGAATCGATTACTCTGATTGCTGTTGGACTTAGGGACTCATTTGCGTCCTTTCTGCGTGGGAAAAACTGAGAGAGATTGAGAGAACCAGTGCTGAACCATTTCGGGTTTCTGGGGGGGAAATCGCTGAGTTCAAATTCTGAGGGTCGAAGGATCAAACCAAACACACGGTGAGACTTCTGGGAGCGTTAGGATCACTACGGTGCAAGAACTGAAGGGATTGGAGTCTGTTTCGCCCAGGAACCTGAGCTACGGTTCAGAGTTGAACCAGTTGGAGGGAAAAAACTGAATTCGATTTCTGAGGTTTGTTGATCGAAACCGGGGGCCATTCTAGTCTTCTGGGAGCAAAAGGAAACCAACCACATCAAATTCGAAGGACGACATTCACGAATTGGCCAAGAACGGAGTACCCTGGTTCTGAGTATTTTCGAGCTTGAGGACGACGACTTCCAGGTAACGGCAAGATCAATTGACAGTACCATTGTGTTCGTATGAATCACCTTAACCTACTGGTGAAATTAATTTGAGATTGGGGTTAGTTTGGGTGAGTTCCAGAATGTCGATTTGTTCGACTGATCGAGTTTGAGTTGGGTCGTTTGGGTACTAGTCGAGGTTAACCTTCATTGCAGACCTAAAATTAAAGGGTTAGGGAAGATAATAGGATTGAAAACGAGTAGTTTTGACTGAGAATTGAGGGCTAACTGATCGGGTTGAGTCGCGGGTATCAGACCCGTTTAGCAGGCTGTTCGGGTAAGGGAGATGACACTGTAGCTTGGCGCGTGGCCTTCACGCGCAGCCGCTTGGGGCGGCGCGTGACGGCGCGTGTGACGTCAACTCCGATCACGGTCAACATGAGAATTAATCCTTACAGTTTAAATAACATTTTATCTTTAGAGTTCGAATCGATCGGGAGTCATTCGGGATAACTTCGGGAGTCCGGAAGATTAAGTCTTTAAGTTTATTTTCGCCGAAAAATCCGGAAAAATTAGGAAAAATCCTACGAGTTATTTTGGGATGTTTGTAACCCTTCTTGTACGTTTTCACAGGCCCGGACACTTCCGAAGCTACGGAGGAGCACGCGGGACGCGATTGACGTGTCCTAAGACTGTGAGTGGACTCCTTGATTTTTAAATTAGGCATGCATGACTATTTTGCTTATTTATCTCATGGTTTTACATATGATTTTACGATGGTGAGATGATATATCGGTTTTACTTGTTTTCACGTTTTTCGAGGTAATTATCGTATTTCACGCATTTCGAGATTTCGGTTTTTGCCTATGCATGCGTGATAATTTTTGATGAAGTATCTGGTTATGAATATGCATGTTTCGGATTTATGATGTTTGATCATATTGTGAAGAAGTCTTCTGTTAATTGCATGTGTTGGATTTTACCTGTGAATTCGGGCATGAGTCCTGTTACGATGAGAATGTTTTAGAATAACGTTGGAAAAAGAATTGTGATTAATCCTGATTTATTATGTTTAAAAACGGTTTTGGGTTTAAAGACCCGGTTGATGGTTGGATCTGGTTTTGGGTTTAAAGACCCGGTATGTTGATTCTGGGGGCGGGCCCGAAAATTGAGTTTAAAGACTCGTGAGTTTAAAGACTCGATTATTATGATACCCCCGAGGCCTACTAATCGTGTTTTGAGTTTAAAGACTCGTTGATATCCCGGGAAGGCCTAATGTTGAGTTTAAAGACTCGGATGGATCCAACGGCATAATCATGATTGTTGTTTATGTTTCACTTGATTTGTGCAAATAATGTTTCAAAATGATGATTTCTGGAATCTGGTATTATTACATGGTTTTACATGAGTGATGACGATCCCTGTAGCGTTTTTCTTGTGTTTCGGAAAAAGAGTTTTCAAAAGTTTAACACACAAATTTTGAATACTTGGTTATGCATGCGGATTACAAAACTGGAGGGCGAACCCAATTTCGGAAAAACTGTTTTTCCTGTTAAACTTATGTTTCGGTCCACTCACACCTTGTTGTTTTAAATTCCCTCCAGGTCGTGGTAGAAGCGTGGGGGCAAGCGCCGAGGCAGAGGCGGAGGCATAACGTTTTCCGTTGCGGAGTAGTTAGTTCACAGAGTAGGACTTGTTCTTTAATTTGTTTTGTAATATTGCTCTGTGAAACTGTTGACTTGACGTCCAGTCGGATGTATTTGTTTAATCTCCCTGGTCTGACAATGGGCGTGTTGTAATTTTAACTAGTTTCCGGTCTTTTTGATTCGATTGTCAGACGGGAGCAGGATGCTTCCCGATTATCGAGGCGATAATCGGGGTGGGTCCTGTCAATGAAAGCAAATAATCAAATGGGGAGTGAGTAAGGGTAATGTGAAGGTGTGAGTCTGGAAAAATGAAGTTGAGTTGAAGGTAATAGAAGCCATTTTCAGATCTAGAGATCTGCAATTTCTAGTCTGATAGTAACCCTATAGTCCAATAGCTATATAGTACCCATGTAGTGCCCCCTATAGTCCAATAGTCTGATAATGTCCATATACTGCAGTAGTCTTATAGTGCCCCAACAATAATACAGTTTACTTATAGTATTGTAGTGAAGTTTAACTTGAATGTAATAAATGTTATTGTATGAAATCTCATGAATGGAATCAATTTCAATTATGATTTGTTTCAATAGAAAATAGTTGAGGTGTGGAAAGAAGTACACATGTGAAAGGAGAGATATGAAAAGCATTATATGTAACGACCCGGAACTTCAAAAAGGGCAAAAGTGTAAATTTGGAAGATATTTGTATAACAATGACGATTTTACCCTTGAGAATAGTTTGGTCAAATGTTGACTTTTTGTTTGGCAAGTCGAACGGACGTTGGCCGATGACCGTGACGTAGTTCGAGACGTCACGAGTCCGTAGACAGGTGGCACGTCCGATTCCAATAACCAATGAATAAGTTATGATGTTCGGAAGGTTGAGGGTATTTTGGTATTTTGGTTAAAAAGAGGAAATTTGTTGACTTTTTATACGACAAGTATTCTTCACACAATTCGAGGACCATTAGGAAGGTCTCGATGTCCTGAGTACAACGACAGGCGGCACGCCGTCATCGGACGCCGGACGGTTAAGTTACGGGTCTAAGTATGTGAAGGGTAAAATGGTAATTTGGACATTTAAGGGCAAAATGGTCTTTGGGAATCTTGATTTATGTGATCAATCAGGTGAGGACACCTGAGGTTGAAGGATTGGACATTTTGAGCTGTGGACCACAGGGTTGAGGACATCTGTCCCCTCCCCAGAGGCTTCTAGCCAAGTCGGTCTCGCACATTTATAGTTTTAAAATTGGGTTTATCGATCAAATGAGAGAAACGAAGACAGTGAGCAAAAATCATCCATCTGTTGTGTGTGAGTCGTGTGAGTTCATTGTGGTAGTGTGTGAGAGATCAAAGACGTGTGTGACCTACTGTGAGTGTGGTTAGTGAAAGACTGAGTGAAGATGGGTTGTGAGAGGTGAGAAAAACCCGAAAAACAGATAGGCTAACTGTGAACAACCATGGGCTCAATCGATCAAACTCATCAAAAATTGGTCTATGGTGGTGTTCAATGAGTAGAAGGGAACCAAGGACATTGAGAACCACGGTGGAAGCCACGGCGGAGGACTGGAAGGCAGGTAAGTCCTCTCGGTTTCCTCTGTTTTTCCAGAAATGGATTGAATGAAAATCGATGGTTTTGGCGTGTTGTTGAACCACCATGTTGATGTTTTTCGTCTTAGGAGATTACTGTTGGATTCAGGGAGTCGAAATCGTGACCGGAGAGGCGACTAGTGGCTGGGAACAGAGACTCGAAAATTTCTAAGTTTGGTTCGAAGTTGGGAGGTAAGAAATAGAGTCTCATTTCGTGATTTTGTTAGGTAAATCAGTTCTAAACTTAGGGAAGAAACTGTTGGTGAAGAAAGGATTGGAAATGGCTTAGGAACGGGTGAAAATCGACCTCGCCGGCTCAGTTGGACCGGACCGGTCTGAACCGGACTGGCGAGATGAAGACGACGATGAACAGTTCCGCGCGTGGCTCCCACGCGCAGCCCCTTTGGGCAGCGCGTGAGGGCGCTTAGGGCCTATTTTGGGGAAGTGTTCAACATGATTTTCACTCTAATCGATGTAACGAACATTTTGGGACAAGTTTCGAGTCGATCGGACACCGTCTTAGGGTAGTTTTAAGTGTCCGAAAGTTTAGGGGTTAATTTAATTATGTTTAAAAATCCAAAAAAATTGGGGAAATTAGTGTGAGCTTAAATGAGGTGTTTGTGACCCGAAATTATGATTTGTGACAGGTCAGAACATTCCCGAGGCATCCGAGGAGCGTACGGTACGCGATTGACGCATTCAGACTTAGTGAGTGAACTTTTGTTTTCTAACCGAGCATGCATAACTGCTTTTACTTACTTATTTCATGTTTTGATATATTATTTCATACTTATGATTATAATACTCTTGCTTTACTTGATTGTACGATTTTCAATATGAGCTATCGGATTTGCACGTATTTCGAGAATATGATTTCTGTGATACTTTTGATGATGATTTCGGATGGTTGATTTATGTTTATACGTATTCTACTTTACTAAAGATTTGTGGATATGATTTGAGATTTGAAAATGACTTCGGGCTTGAAGCCCTGTTCATGTGATTCAGATAAACAAGATTTCGGTTTTGGAATCGAATTTCAGAAAAGTGATTCGGATTTGGTTTTGGAACTTGAAAAGGAAATTCTGGATTTGGGTTCAAGATGATGGTTCCGTATGCTAGCTTACGGAATCATTATTATGAATTCGGATATGGAATTTCTATGGTTTTCACTGTTGATTGAAAAATGGTTTTCGGTTTAAAGACCCGGAAAAAGAAAAGAAAAACCGCTGGATCTGGTTTTGAGTTTAAAGACTCGGTTGATTGACAGGGGAGGGCCCTGGATTGATATGTTTTGAGTTTAAAGACTCGGTTATTGTGATAGCCTCTAAGGCCTGTTGATTGTGTTTTGAGTTTAAAGACTCGTTGATATCCCAGGAAGGCCTGATTATGCGCATGGTTTTGAGTTTAAAGATTCGGGCGCACTTGAGATCCAACAACTTGTATGATTGATGTTTTTCACTGGTTTTTCGCTGGTTTTCAAATGTTTGGGCTGTGACCCGAATGACTTAGATCTTATGGATTTTAGGGCCGGGTGCCCGAACTTTGATTTTGATACTTGGTTATGCATGCATGTTTTAAAAACGGAGGGTGAACCCTGGTTTATTTCGCAAACTGGTTTATAACTTTTATTTTAGTCCACTCACGCTTTTAATGTTTTTAACACCCTCCAGGTCGTGGTGCTAGCGTTGGGGCTAATGTTGAGGCATAGGCAGAGGCATAAAGTTTTCCCGTTGCGCGTTTACTCAGCTCACAGTAAGATTTTGTTCTTATCTTGTACTGTTACTATGCACTGTGCTACTGTTGACAGGTTGTATTGTAATTTTCTCCTTCGTCTGATAATGTATGCTTTTGTGGTTATTGAGGTTCTTTTGTTCTTTTAAAGTTTGATTGTCAGACGGGAGCAGGGTTCATCCCGGTTATCGAGGTGATAATCGGGGTGGGTCTTGTCATTATAGTACCAAGGTCTACAACGTTTGTTGAACTTATAAACCGTGTTTTCCTTATTTCCTAGCCAAACAATCATGTTGAATCACTCAGATTGAAGTTCTCAGTTCCTATAACAATAATCGAATACAAGCATATTGAAATTATGGATGGTGATGATGTCCAATATTTCTTAAGGTACTCTAGTGAGACCATATGATCCAAAGTTGTGCTCTTACTAGTTAGTAGAAAAGAAACAGAAGTGCAAATTGTTATAGAGGTGAATTTAGCTCCAAATGCAAATAGTATAGATGGGAGTAGTCAAGTTATCAACGAGAATACAAATGAGATTCCACATCGAAGACAGGAGCTTGGGAATGATGAGCTTGGGATTCCACATCAAAGACAAAGGTTTAGGTTCATGTCATATTTGTTATTGGATCTTATATTGTGTGCTAGCCATCATTTTTTGAAGCTCTTTGTAATCCATATATTGCCTCAATGTTAGACTGGGTCATGTAATTTTAGATTATAACATTGAATGTGTTTTAGTTTCAACCAACAATATTTTTATATTTTCTCCTGAATGCTTTTTCAGAGGATGCTACTTGATGTCCTCGTAATCCGGTAGAGTACCCATAGTCTGCTCAGTGCTATTTCTATGTTTTCTCCTAAATTGTAATTAGAGGATACTACATGTTGTCCTCGTAGTCTAGTAGTGTCCCCATAGTCTGCTTAGTGCTATTTCTATGTTTTCTCCTGGATTTTAAAAAGAGGATACTACTTGTTGTCCTCATAGTCCAGTAGTGTCCCCATAGTATGTTCAGTGTTATTTCTTTGTTTTCTCCTGGATTTTAATTAGAGGATGCTACTCGTTGTCCTCATAGTCCGATAGTGTCCTCATAATCTGCTCAGTGTTATTTCTATGTTTTCTCATGGATTTTAATAAGAGGATGATGGGACCCCTCCAGATACAACAAGCCAATCTAGAGGAGTTCTGCTCCCGTCTGACAGTTACACTAGAAAAGGACTAAGACAACCTTGAAAACATTTATAACCACCACAAACAGTCAACTGTCAGACAGGAGCAGGACTTCTCTGGATTTCCTTGTTGTATCATGAAGGGTCATGTCAAAGGATGCTACTTGTTGTTCGCATAGTCCAGTAGTGTCCATAGTCTGCTTAGTGCTATTTCTTTATTTTCTCACCCATATAAGGTTGTATTTTTCAACAACAATATCAATTAGTTGAAGGATATGAACGAATGAAGGACATTATCAGACTGTGAGTTTGAAAAAAAAAACATATCATTCTCATATCTAAGTGGGTCTTACTTCCAAATAGAGTATAAAAAACCTGGAGTTCAAATATCAACTCAACGTATCAGGTATTAAGTATCAAATGTAGCAATAATATGCTAAATAAGAAAAAAGAAAATAGGTCCATAATTTGTACACTTAGCAATGAATTCACAAATAAAAAGTCAAGACCAAATCAGTCTATTAGCCCTTTTCTTCCTCACCTTCAAAATATATATTCAGTGCATATTGATTTGTCAAAAGCTTGACTAACATTAGAGTCAACACTTATTTCTAAATGGGTAAATTGTACATTTTGGGTTTGGTAAAAGCTTACATCTTTGTTGGCTGAATTTTCTCCAATTCACAGCAGCAAAAATAAAATTTCAAAATTTTGAGAATTTTCCCCTCTCAAAATGAAAAACCCCAAGATTTTTGAATACTTCAATTGGTACTTGTTGACCTTCCTTTTTCAAAAGATTCCGTACTTGAAATAATTGACAACTTGATTATTTTTTAAATGAACTTACTATAAATGCAAATATAAAGATGTCAAGTCTTACTATTTAGGACAAAATAACAAGAAATCCATACAGTTTTAGGCAATCCAGGGAAGCTCCGGCATCAAATGAAATCAACAGTTCACCCAAATCAAGAAATGCATGCATTGTATGGAAGGGGTGAATATAAAATTCAAGCAAGGATATGTGTTTCTATAAATACAAAAATTGTAAGACACATCTTAAAAATGACTACAAAGCACCTCAAGTGACAACCCTCTAAAAACAACTATTAATATCTTGGTTTTGGACAGAAACAGCCTGCTTTAGTATGGGTATATGATAATGATCTAGGCCAAATTCTATGCCAGCAAAGAGAACACAACTTTACACCAGTAAAACTTTGTTGCTAAGTGGAGAAAAACAAAGGCTAAAAAAATGCATGTTCTACTTCACCTTTAGCCAGTAAAAGTTGGCCTGTAAGGAATGTATAAAGTAGTATAAGAAGATGCAGGATCTAAAACACGGAAACTTTCAACAACAAAGAGTTGTGCCTATCTCAAAAACAAACATTGTGAAACTAATTGAGAATGATAAGACACATAATAGCATATGCAAGCAGAAGATCCGTCATCGACAAAAACCAGCAAGATTCAAAACATAAATTGTGAACACGAAGATTTAAGTACCATAATACAAGACACAAATTTCTTTGGTTTCATACTTCACTAACTACGGCAGAAGCAGGAAGTATATTAGACCAGTTATAATATACTCTAAGATTTCACATCAAGTAGTTTCTAGGATTAAAAACTATAAATTACAAGCACATCCTCCATCCTAAATCTAGAAAAGTCGTAAGTCTTTGGGCAACTCAGTTCTCAATCTCATCATGAATACATCAGAAGTTCTAAGTACATAACAATCATATCTTTTGTTAGGATATGTTAAAAGTGTTCAATTGCTTTTTTTTTTTTTTTACTATGAGATTATTATAAGACTTATATAGTGTTTAGATATGTAAAAGTATTTTAAGGGTCCCTATTTTTGCATACATTTTTTACAAACCCCCTAGTTTTGTCAATTTCCCTAAGTATAATGTGTTTACATAATTAAAATGGATAAGACCATCTCATTGCTGCAAGATATAATGCTTGATGTTACAATTAACCTCAATAGCTAATAATAGACTAATCCTTACATTAGCCTAAAAGGCTAAAACAATACAGAATGTTTTGTGCTCCATTGCCTGCTATTTAGTGCTCCGCTTCATTTGACAAAGAACTTGCTACATTTGAAGAATAACTACTACGTTTGACTACGAACTTGCTAAATTGGAGTTCAGTGCTTGTCAATTCAAACAATTGAAAGACAAATTACTTCTTGCAAAGGCACATCAAAACTTCGTTCTTTTCTTTAATGTACCATTATCAAAGTCTCGTAATTTATGGTAGAATATGTTTTGAATTCTACGTTCAAGTTATTGAGGGTACTAGATTTGCACTATGTCCCAATTTATAGATTTCCAAATGAGCTAGTCTACTTATTCAACTTGAGATACTTAAATTTGAAGGGAACTCTCATTAAGTAGCTTCCAGAATCCATAGGAAGGCTCCGCATCCTTCAAACCTTGAACATCTCCAACAGTAAGATAAATGCACTTCCTTGGGTAAGAATTAAAACCAAACTCGTGTTCAAAAGACTTGAAGGATATGGACTATAGGAGCACTATCAAACTATTGGATTATAGGGGTACTATAGAATTATTGAACTATAAGGTTACTATCAGACTAGAAATTGCAGATCTGAAATGGCTTCTATTGCCTTAAACCCAGCTTCATTTTTCCAAAATCACACCTTCAAATTACCTTTACTCACTTCCCATTTGATTATTTGCTTTCATCTTTGGATTGCTCAACACATATTTAAACAAATCCACCAAGTACAAAACACTCAAACTAATAATTAAGGCACAAATTATAGATTGGAAAGATAAGAGATGAACTCACTCTAATAATTGTGGTTGTGGCTGAGAATGAGGATGAGCGAGTGTGATGGGAAAACATGAGCGAAGATATGATTACGGGTGTGAAAGATTGCAAGCATGAACATAAGTTAGAATAAGAAGTGTTGGTTTTCTCTGGGTTCTCTCTTCAAATGAAAAAAAAAAAAACGTATAACTTGGGTTTTTACTTTGAATGAAAAATAAAGGCAGACTTAGTGGGGTGGTTACTATAAAAGTTATATAATAGGTAAATTTGTAAAATTATTTTAAGGGTCCCTATTTTTTAATGCATTTTTGTCTAACCCCATATTTTTAATACATTTTCCCCAAACAATTTGTAGCCTAATAAGACCAGTGATGAAAATGTCGAACATATCGCCGATATAGACATTTTCGGCCACCGGCACGTAAGAAAGGGGGAAGGAAAATCTTCCCCCAAAATCGGTGGTTTCGGAGGATATCAGCGAATATTGGCAATAATTGCCGATATTGGCCGAATTCACTGATTTTTCACATCGAATTTGAAACCCAGGGAAAGAGAAAGAGGCAGAGGCGCGAGGGTTTTGATGAAGAATTATTATTGTTGGTGGTCGTGCATTCGTACTCATTGATCATATTGTCGAGGTCTTCATTTGTGGTGACGGAGATTAAGGAGTCGAGGCCTTCGATGGGGAGCTGATACTTCAGGGTGAAGGGTTGGTCGTTGAGGAGAGTTTGGAGAGGTCAGAGAGCGAGGTTTGGATGTCGATGACAACAATTCGGGTGTCACCGCCGACGTAGCACAAAGACGGATGCAGGATTATGTGGCCGCCATAGCTGCACATGAGACGGAGCTTGTTGGCCGGAGATAAAGGGTCATCCTAGGAATCGGTGTTGTGCGAGTGTGGGGACGAGTCGACGGAGTCGAGGTAGTTGATGTGGTGGGAATGCGGCAGCTGCTGTGGGTGGATCCGAAGGACACGCCTTATAGAGGTCTGCTTTTGGGTGGTTCTTCGTGAGGGAGAAGGAGGAGACCCAAAATTTCTTTCAATTTTTTTGTTCCCCTAGAACGACGTCGTTTTATTTGTATAAATTTAAATTTCTGTGATTTGCATTGTTATTTCTTTCGATTTTTTTTTCAAGTGTTATTTGTGTTTCAAAAACAAATATGGTCTAATAAGAAAATACCCAACCGTTTATATATTTTTATTCTAATATAAGTGAGATAAGTGGAACATTTTTATATATTCTCCATCTACCCAAAATTTTATATGTTTTTTAATATTTTTTTCTTTATGATTTAAACCTTTAATATTTTAGTTTTAAATTAATAGGGACTTTTTAATAGACAATCTACTTATTTTTAATGAAGTTCAATGTGTAAAGTATTTTTAGTGTAAGATTATCAATAAAATTATATTTTAATTTAAGTTTATCTTTAACGTTTTATACGGTTAGTTATCGTCAGACCAATATTCTATCATATTATTATTATATATTTATTGTATCAAAATCATTTTATAGTTTTAATTAGTCATATATCACAATTATTAGATACTTAAATTTTTATCAAAATTTCATTCTAAATTTTTAATTTTTAGGTCGAATTTTTATTATTTTTGTTAAATTATAAATGATGTCAATATCAATATTGATATTTATTGCGAGATTTTCGTATATTCAATTAGCTCCGCAGATATCGATATTATCCGCTTGCAATATCTCCGATTTTAAACAGTGCAGAAGAATTTTTGGCAGAAAATATTAGGGTTTAAGTTCAACCCGCGTTGTGAGAAAAGAGAGAAAGAACACGGATTTTGGGTGAAATCAAGCGATGAACCCACTAACCCAAGTGAAACTCATTCAGAAAATCACTTCCAGAGAAGCCCAATTAGGTATTTCAGAGCAAGGTTCATGGCACGCCGCATACAGTGACTCCGCCTACGTCTACGTCGGCGGCATTCCTTTTGATCTCACCGAAGGTGATCTTCTCGCAGTTTTCGCACAGTAAGCCCTCTTTTTTCTATTCAATTTCATTGAAATGTGCGAATTCTTCTTCAGTTTTCAATCTTATTCATCCTTTTTATTCGTTTCCAGATATGGAGAAATCGTGGATGTGAACCTTATTCGCGATAAGGGTACGGGGAAGTCCAAAGGTTACGCGTTCGTTGCTTACGAGGACCAGAGAAGTACGATTCTTGCTGTAGATAACTTGAATGGAGCTCAAATTTTGGGTCGAACAATAAGGGTGGATCATAAGTCAAAATACACGAAGAAGGAAGAGGAAGATGAAGAGGAGGAGCAGAGGAAGAGGGAGGAGCGAGGCGTGTGCCGAGCTTTCCAGAGAGGCGAATGTACTCGCGGGGCTGGGTGCAGATTTTCTCATAATGAGCAAGTAAGCCCACCATTTTCTGATTTATGTTTTCCTCTACCAAATGCACGTTGATTTCTACATTTGTCTTTTTATTTGGATTTTGAAGATTGAGAAAGTTATTGTGAAGAAGTGATAATGGAATTTGATTGTTGCTTATTGCAATAAAACTGGGTTCTTTTTTTTTTTAGGATGCTGAATTTGAAACATGCTTAAGTCGAGGGAATTATCTAGGTCTATGCAGAGAACTATTTCTGTTAATCGTGAAGGGTTTTTCAATTTATGTAAAATAAGTCCTTTTTATTGTGAATTAGCGATGGAGTTTGATTGTTACTTAATTGCAGTAAAATTGTGGTTTTTGTTTTTGGGATAGCGAATTTGATACTTTTATGCAATTTTAAGTTCTCTGGTGTTTGAAATATGCTTGAAGTTGAGTGAATGATCTGAGTTATGCAGAGAATCGGTTATTTTATTAGTTGTTATTATTTACAGTTTTTTTTTTTTGTAAAACTAGTCTTTGTCTACATATTTAGGTGGTTATGTGTGCTTTGTTCGGTTTGCATCCAGAGAGCTGCAAATACAGGCTGGGGTGATCAAGACTCAAAATGGGGACGTGACAAGTATGAGGACCCAAAAATGGGTGAGAAAAGATCTAGTACTATCCCGTCAAATCGTGTTCCGGAGCCTAAATTTCAAGAAGAACTCAGGTTAGGTGATAAAGATAAACCCCCTAGAGGAAGGAGCAACGGAAGGGGCTTTGGAAGTCACACTGGAAGAAGCGATGGGAGGGAGGAAAGGAAACTGGGAAGATATGGGGATGATGACGAAAAGTTTGAGCTTAGATCACGAGATCATGATAAGGGGGAAGAAAAGAGATCAAGAAGATGCATTGAGGATGATGAATTGGGCTCAAACTCAAGAGAAGATTATGGTAGGAGGGAAGAACAGAGATCAAGGAGGCACGATGGTAATGATTTTCAGCCAAGGTCAAGAGAAGAACATGATAGAAGGGAAGATAAGAGACCCAGAAGACGAGGTGATGATGGTGAATTTGATCCAAAGCTGAAGTCTAGAGAAGATCGTGATAGGAGAGAAGATGATAATTGGGAAAATAAGAGACAGAGAAGGAATGCTGATGATCATGAGTTTGATCCAAAATCTAGAGAAGATCATGATAGGACGGAAGAAAGGAAAGCTAGAAGGTACACTGATTATGAATATCAGCCAAAGTCAAGAGATCATGATAGGGGGGAAGAACAGAGGTCAAGAAGACGCAGCAAGGATGAATTAGAGCTAAATTCAAGAGAAGGCCAGGATAAAGGAGAGAGGATGAGAAGGCGTGAAGACGGTGAGGTTCAGCCAAGGTCAAGGGAACTTCGTCGTCGGAGTGAAAAGGGTGATTGAGGAAATGGACCAGAATGGACAAGAGGGGTCATGGTAACTCTTACACCCAGCATCAAAATGAGAGGGATAATGTTGTGAAGAAATATGGATGCACTATGCAGCTTTAGCATCTCTTGTGTGCAATATGGTCTTTCTTCTTGTTTCTTTTGGGTTGCATCAGGTACATCCAACTTTTTTTTTTCTGTCATAAACAATCCTAATATTGTTGTCAATGTGGCCCTTTATGTAAAAGTTTAACAGTATTTTTGGGGAGATGGAATTTTAACATGCCTTTGGCAAGCAAACTTGTACAATATCAGATTGATTTGTTACTATTATGTTGTGGAAGGTGCATGTTTCATTGAGTTAAGGTCCTTTTTGTCTGTCTTGCATTTAGTCGTGATATGCCTTGAATCCGCAGTTGGCAACTATTCGTAAAACAGTTTCTCATCCTACCCTTTTTAGGGAATTTGATCGGATAAGATTCCTTCTATATCTGATTCCACATATTCACTTTTACCTTCAAAATAGCTGAAAGCTTGGAACTTGAATTGAATTTGTATAAAATTTTCTTATGCGACTCTCAAAGAAACTTTTTGTACTTTCTTGGACAGAAATTTGCAGGTTAAACCACACTTGTACAAGAATTGGCCAGGATGGAGGATGGAAGATGGATGATGGGAGGGACAAAATGGTAAACCAAAACAATTTTTTCAAATAATATTTTGTTTAATAGTTTGAAAAATAAAACAAAAAGGACCTGCTCAAGGTGAGCAAGTACACACATACTCAGAAAAAAGAGGCAGTCAACCAAATGGTGAAAGCCATATTTACAATTACATAGCCGGTTTCTTCAGTCTCCAAATTGAGACAAACAAAATTGTGAAGGGTGCTTGCTAAAAAAAACATGTAAAGAAAAGGTAGTGTCCTCCATTCATCAACAGCTATTGATGGATTTTCCAACTTTTGGCAGTGCTTCGGAAGGCGTCGAGTTTCCAACTTCTTTTGTAAGTGCTTCTCCAGACGCTGATTTCCCCCCTTTATTGGATATTGCTGCTCGATAAGGCATTGAACCTCCGGCTTCTTTAGAAGTTGGGTTTCCGGGTTCTTTTGGCAGTGCTTCTTCAGCAGAAATCGATTGTCCATGTTCTTCTGGAAATGCTTCAGTTGGCAAGGATTTTCCGAGTTCTTTTGGAAGTACTTCAGCAGATATTGATTTTGCTTTTTCTTTCAGAAATGCTTCAGGAGACATGGATTTTCCAAGTAATTTCGGAAGTGCTTCTTCAGCAGACATGGATTTTCCAAGTTCTTTTGGAAGGACTTCTTCAGCAGGCATCAATTTTCCATTGTCGTTGGGAAGTGCTTCTTCAGCAAAATTTGATTTTCCAAGCTCTCCTTGAAGTGCTTCAGCCGACATGGATTTTCCAAGTTCTTTTGGAAGTGCTTTTCCAGCAGGCATTAATTTCGCATTGCCGTAGGGAAGTGCTCCTCCAGAAGGCATCGATTTTTCATCTTCTTTTCGAAGTGCTTCAGAAACCACTCCTCGTATTGGAGTCAAACCAGGTCCAAGAACAGGACCTCCTTCATAAGTAACTAAGGCGTCCTTGTCTCCGTCTTCCACATTCACCGGCATCTTGCTTGTTAAGATTGTCTTCCTTATAGATTCCTCCTCCATAATGCCATTGCCATCATCTGCAACGCGCACTTCCTTCTTTATACCAAGCAAAGTTCCATCTGCGGATTTGATGGCCTTCTCTTCAATAATGAACTCATTGCTTCCGTTAAATGCTGGCTTGTCTTCTGAAAACTTTGCAACCACGTTCGTATTCATCATAGCTTCTCCAGGATGAGTCCCATTTTCGGGAACAATTGGTCTGATTTCCGGGTTCACAATTAGCGCCTCGTTTTGATTATTCATATCTTGCAGTTCAGTTATTTTCTGAAGCTCAGAATCTGTCCAGTCCTCAGCAATGGCTATGGTGTTCTTGGTATCCCAGGTGTGAAAAATTCGATCTGGACCCGGTTGCCACAGCAAATCTCCTACATCGTTTTGAAGTATGAACTTGTATTGGATTGCTATGCCAACAGGAACACCCTATTCAAATTTAAAAACCAGTCAAAATTGCATTGAGTGTTTGCTGCTTTGTTGACGGAGATTCTGAATTCAAATTTCATAGACGTCAGTATAAAAGTTTGAAGTTCTTACCAGCTCCACAGTCCATATGTGTCCATCTGACCAGTTGAGTGGTACGGCATTTTTCGGGTTCCACTGTCCCAAGAGAGGCTCATTGCCCACCAGAAGAAAACTCTCACCGAACTTGCACTCTTTGTGTAGATGGAATTGAACATGAACAGTTTCTGATGACTCTGGAAAACAAGAACAATTGCAACTCATATGACGAGTATGAGATTATACAAACGGGGTATCAACTTTGCCTAAAACAAGAGTCAAACTTGAGAATCCCTTACACAATTACCACTACAATTCATGACCGGTGGCTCGGAAATTCTAGATTAACATGCCTAGCAAGATGATCTAATATCATAAACTTACCTGCTGCTTGGAACCCAATTCCTGCTGCCCCCGACGAGGTTAACACCTACACATGAATGTAGAAAGTGGAACTGAATTAGATGATCGTGTTGATGCCAAAAAATGGATAAACTGTCGAGATTCAACTCTAATCACAACCGCATGCAAGAAGATGGTATGTACCTAGTTCACATAATTTGAGCATTGGATATTCGAAGTGGCTCACAGAACAAACAAACACTGATTTCAATAGTCTTATAAGTTTGGATACAAACAAGCCTAAATAAGATATTAAATTAAATTTTCATTTTGGGCCAAGACAACGTCCATCTTTTTTCTTAATTATTATCATTTTTTTAAAATGCATTTATAAGAAATATTTGTATGCAAGACCCTCAATTTTGATTTTCACAATTCTATAAATCCCCGTAAAATTTTCTATAATTCTAATTGAATACATGTCATTTAGGATCATAAAAACTCTGAAACCACTAAATATATTACCTCAGATTGAGAAGGAGCAACCGAATGAAGCGCTTTGTGCCGAAGCAGAGAAGTAAAATGAACAGGTACATTGGAACTCAAACACCTCGAAAAGCAGATCTCAGATCGACTGGGTAGACATTTCAAGGGAGACGGAGGTCTGTTAGGATTAACCTTTGCAAACAATGTCGTGGAGGATCTTGCAAAGGCTTCCATTGTCACTGTTGTAGCAGAAAGGGAGACAGTCTTTAACATATGTTAGAAATGAAGGACTCTGTATATATAAGAAGCATAAAGCATGAAAATAGAGATGGGTGCGGATCTGACCTCAGGTAGGATTTTGACACATGGCAAAAACAAGATTGGATCTGGAGTTTACACTCTCTTGGTGTGCATGGTAAGAGGTTTGATGTGCTGAACTGAAATGAGGAATTATAGGCCTCGGGTGTGAGGTTTAATGTTCCCAACTAAATGAGAAATTAGAGGCCTTTATTTCTGCTCTTTTTAAGTTTTGCTTGTATACTGTTGTTTGAAGTCTTCAACCCACAAGAAAGAAAACCCTGTGTCTGAATATTTTAGCCCTTCAGGCAAGTAACCAACCCCCGCACATCAAATTCCGACCAAACGACAACAGAGCATGCAAAAAGAGAAATAAAAAAGTACTAAGTGAATTTGAGTTCAATGCAAATTGTATTACAGGACACATTATCAAGTCTATACATAGAAGAGGGACAACATGATGTATGAACAATCTTATATCATTTTGTAGGGTTTTGACGTGTAAGGGTCTAGCAAAAACCTACCATTTTCACCAATAATCATTGCATGTGCAGCGCCCCTCTTTGAAATGATGAAATCGATATCGATCTCTCAGCAGTATCTCCCTGTCATAAACACTTGATATAAGCTTAGCAACTGCATGGCAGTCTCCACAAACACGAAGATTCTTCACAACCTGAATTGGTTGAGATGGACTCAAGCTAATAAGCCCAAAGGCAATCGCCAATTTCTCACTGTGAAGGACTAGGGCGTGCTCCTTCATGCCTTCTTCCTCAACAAATTGCAGGAGATGTGACTTGTTTGGCACGTATCCGAATTTTTTCAATCTCCCTGCGATCTCATCCAACTTTGAGTAGATTTCTTTGCATAAAGGGTGAGAGATATCTCCAACAAGAAATTCATGAACACTACCATTGACTTCGATTGAGCTACAACCTGGTTCTTTCTTTATCCCTGAATCTCGCATCATCTTCCTTAACCTAGAGACTTCTTCCCATTTCCCTGTTTTTGCGTATATATTTGACAACAGAACATAGGCTCCATGGCTTCTCGGTTCAAGTTCAAGCATATGGCTACAAGCCTTTTCGGCAAGCACAACATTTCCATGAAGTCCACATGCCCCAAGCAAAGCTCCCCATACTGTCGCAGTAGGAGGCATTGGCATTTTCTCTATCAACTCTACAGCTTCCTCTAGATTTCCCGATCGACCAAGAATATCAACCATGCAAGCATAGTGCTTAACTCCAGGCACAATTCCATAAACACTCTCCATCTGATGGAAAAATGTTCTCCCCTCGTCCACCAATCCCGTGTGGCTACATGCGCACAGAACGTTGGTAAATGTCACAGCATTCGGCTTCACATTATCTTGTTTCATTCGGAAGAAACAATCCAATGCATCCCTCCCTCTCCCGTGCATTGCCAAGCCAGCAATCATTACACTCCACGCAAAGACATCTCTCTTTTCTACTGAATTAAACACATCAAGTGCCTTATATAAATCTCCGCACTTTGCATACATGTCAATAAGCGAAGTTGTAAGGTGACAATTCATCTGAATCCCCTGCTTCTTTATGCAAACATGTATCCACCGGCCAAGATCAATTGCTCCCAATTGAGCACAAGCTGCGAGAGTACAAACTAGAGTGACTCCATCAGGCTTTGGACTCTTTCTCTTCTGCAACTCATTGAAAATAGCCAAAGCCTCCTTTGGCATACTGTTTTGTTCATAAGAAGAAATGAGAACATTCCACGCAGCAATATCCTTACTAGGCAGTGCTGCAAAAACCTGCCAAGCCTCGTCATAATTTCCCAGCTGAGCATACCCATTAAGCATTGTAGTCCACGAGACAATATCCTTCTCTGGCATCTTATCAAACAATCTCCTCGCATCCTCAACACTTCCACATTTCACGAACATATCAAGCATGGCATTGTTCAGAGTCAAATTCTCTCTAACTTCATGCCTTTCAATTTGTAAACAAACCCACCTCCCAAACTCCAAATCCACCTTCTGTGCACAAGCTGACAACACACTTACCATCGTCACATCCGTCAGTTTCACATTCTCCACCTCCATTTCTTTGAACAACTCCAATGCCTCCTCGGGACAGTTTCCCTGAACAAAGGCTGTGATCAAAGAATTCCAAGACACAACATCTTTGTCAGCAGTCTTCATAAAAACACGACGCGCCAAATCCAAATCCCCGCACGACCCATAAAAATGAATGAGTGAATTAAGAATATAAACATCCGAACCAAGCGAGGCCTTTATTATCATGCCATGAAAGCCTCTTCCAAGCTCCAAAACCCGGAGCTCTGAAGCCGCCTTAAGCAGAAAAGGGTAGGTGTATTTATTGGGAAATTCAACACAGCGATAGAGCATTTCCAAAAAGACGAGGATGCTTTCAGTTGGGTCGCTACTCGACGCATAAGCGCGAATGAGGGTGTTCCAGGTGTAGAGATTTGGTTCAGAAATTTGATCAAACACTTGGCGGGCATAGTCCAGGTTCGAGAAGGAGGAGAGGGCACAGACGGTGACAAGTTTGCTGGCGGAGTAAGGGTCAAAGAGAAGGCCTGTACGGAGCATTTGGGCATGGACTTGCCTCAGCTGCTTTATGCTGGTGCACTGGTCTATCAGTAAAAGAGCCGAGTGGCTCGGGAAACGAAGGTCGTTACTCACAGTCGAACTTGGGGATGAAGGGTTTGGGTGACGTGGCAGAGAGATAATTGGGGTACATAGAGTCGCCATCTTTTCTTCAGTCACCCTCACAAACTATCCTCGTTCACTTGAAGTTTTTATTTCTAACATTAATTCGTTATCACGATTCACACCACACGATTTTTTTTTTGTCTTTACATTTGAAGTAATTGTAAAAGAGCTAATAAGTGCCTTCTTTTATAATAAACAATTTTTTTTTGTAAATCATTGTCACACTTAACCATTATTATTTTTATTTAAAATCTTTAATGCATATATATTAAATAAAATAAAATATTATCTCAAAAAAAATTTATTCAAAAATCCCTAAACAGATTTTATAAGTAATAAAAGATCTACCCTTTTATATCTCAATAAAGAGGATGAGTAAATTATTGAGAATTCTTTTAAACAATTAAAAATAATATTGTCTTTTTTTTTTCTTCCTTGTCTCATGTGCCCCTTAGTGTTTGATTTATTTAGCCTCTTGGGCTCTTTATTATATTATGCATATAATAAATATTATATATGTATACTATATATATTGTATATAGTTACAATTGAATTTTTTCTATCAAATAAAAAATAAAGTCCGTATTGTTTGGAGTTAACGGTAGGGGGGAGGGGGGAGCAGTGGGGAGAGAGATGGTGGTGGAAAATCGTACGATGTACGGTTTAATTCTTAAATTTTGGCACAAAATTCAAGAATTAAACCCTAAACTATAAGAAATTAACCAAATTATTGAATATCGGAAGATAAAGAATTTTTAAATTTAAAATTAAAAGTATTTTTGAAGAATTATTGTTTTTAATTATCTTACTTCAAATTAGATTAGATACTCATATTACTTTTAACATGAGCAAATGCAAACAAAATTATAATAAATAAGAATAATGTTTTTATAATTCTCAATATAATCTTATAATAAAAAATAAAAAATAAAAAATAATGTTGAAATCATGATAGATTTTGGTAAATGTTTTTTAGATTGTTTGGATTAATTTACAATTGAATGACATTAGTTATAATTTATATAAAAACTATAGTTTATTTTAAATTATAGTCTTTTGACTATTCAAAAGACCTATAAATTTAATTTTTCTATATGCAAATTTTTTAATAAATTTATATATTAGTAAAGACCTATGATTTAATTTTCCTTCTTTTATTATCTTTAAACTTCACATTAGCGTTTGCAGATTCTAAAAGATATACCGAGTTACATCAATTATCGATAATTTTCATCAAGATAAAGCATTATGATATGAAAATACTATATCCGCCAATTAACAGACCGCCCTACCAAAATGATGAATCTTTTCGGTCAAAAAGCCCTCAATGTGAGCAACATAATCTATAACTGAGTCAGAGAAAACTTAAGGGTTTTTTCTTTTTTAATGGAAAAAAAAAAATGACCCTTTGAGAAGGCAAGGCATAGCACACCGAAATCATATAAAGATAACCATACCCTTCATTTTGATGGGTATTGACAAATTTGATTGAAGGATGATTGATGCTCGAACATCTTCCAGCAATAATGGATACTAATATTAAAACTTACGGACAGAACTTAAAATTTATGTATAATTTAATGACGATAGCAACTCAAGCCTTCGAAAAATATTGTTGAAGTCTTCCGCTAATTCAATCAACCTATTTCCTATACTTTGTGTGTCATCGCATGAATATAGTTATTGCAAAAGACAAGAACAGTTATTTTCTTGCCAAATAGTTTTGTTCCTGTAAAACCAAAACCATGTACCATCTTCATTTCTGATGCGATGAACATAACATGATACGAATGACATAGTCACATAGGTGAGCAAGAACTCAAAGCTACAAGAAGAAATGGGACAGCAAACTCAGTAAATTTCACCCCTACAAGAAGATACCATGTCCTCCCCATCTCTTTCACCTTCTTCTCACCTCACCATGACTACTATTTCGATCGTGCTGGCCACACAAGACCACCTTCGTATTCCTGCAATCCCCAACTAACCTAAGTCCTTAACCCTAAACTGCTGCATACACATTAGTGGACAGTCTAAACCCCAAAAGTTTGTAGCTATTTCGATTGTGCTCACCATGACTACTATTTCGATCGTGCTGGCCACAAAAGACCTTCGTATTCCTGCAATCCCCAACTAACCTAAGTCCTTAACCCTAAACTGCTGCATACACATTAGTGGACAGTCGAAACCCCAAAAGTTTGTAGCTTACGTCCCACATGAGTTCTCCTGTGGCTGAGCCTCATCTAAACTAGGGTGAGGTTGAGACTCGAGGTAAAGCACCGATCCATCCATGTAGAGTTGAGGTATTTGTCATCACTAAATAAGTTATAAGCATATGGTTTTAGCTAGACAGATATGGCTTGACAAGTAAGAGACAATATAAAAACAGCTCGCCACATAATCAGCAATCGCTTCTGGTCTGCAACTAAAACTCAATTCTAAGGAAGTTTCAGTCTTATTGTTTACGCTAGCAGCTAATAGCCTCAGGGTATTTCAATGCGAAGACTTCTTTGAGGTATCAGAACACATACTTAAATCACTTGCCTACAGTAAATAGTAGTCCCACAAGGACAATTTTCTAGTTCATCCTCTGGGGTTTCGACTAAATTGAAGACTCACATTCTTGGCATACATGATTCTAATAAAAAAGTTAAGAAATCCCATATATCAGATACATTATGCTCCCGACTCAACATTAATAAACAACCTCATCACACTTGGAAGTGTAAATTTGAATAACATGCTCATTATGGTGATTATTGAAATCCATCCCAGATGAGCTTGTGTGAATTCAACCCATGACACTAGATGCTAACAGACATAACGAGACTACATAGCAAAACTATCTGACACGGACATGGCACCACTAGATGGTAACAAACATAACGAGACCATATAGAAAAACTATCTAACACAGATATAGCACCTCAAGAAGTGCACACGCAAAAGGAACTCAAAAATTTTCAAATTAGGAAACATTGATGACTACAACATGAGAAATAAGCTTGACTCAACACCAAGAAGCACTAATCCTTGAATAAGGCATAGAAATCCGAAAAAAATTCCCAAATGAACACGGTTATAGAAATTGCAAGCTCAACTCCAATCAGTGAAATTTCCACTAGCACCCATAAGTAAACATAGATGCAAAGTATACAAGCATCAATACGTGAAAATAGATAGGCAGAATCAAAGGCTCAATTTTCACATATTACACCATCAAAATTCAATCTTTACCAAATGAAAAATAAAATCATACATTCATACGAATTGCGGTATCAATCACACAAATATATCTATATTATAAAACAAGCATACAAAATTCAGCCCAAATAGCCCCAAATTTGACAGCAATAAACAAGAAAGATTCCAAATTTTGTCAATTATATAACTATTACATAAAATTTTGAAAAGAAAACAAAAGAAGAAGAAAATATAGTAATACTGTTACTGTACCATGAAAATCGATCTTCACTGCCGGTTGCTGTCGTAATCGACGACCTCGGAATCCGCAAGCGATCTGGAGTGCTGGACTATGGACCGTCCGATGGAGTTGATCCACTCCTCCTTCTCCTTCTCCGAGTCGGCGATGAAGTACATCGTGTCGTGGTTGTTAGTCGAAAGCTCGAAGGCGCAGGGTTTGTGAACCACGTCCTCGGCGCCCTTCACCGTCAGGCACGTGCCGACAGGGATGACTCCACGCGGCATCGACGCTCGAGTCACGTGAGAGTCCTTGAACCAGAAGAGCTTGCCCTGTTTCAAGACGAACCAACGGCGGCGCCAGGTCTTGATGTACTCACCTTGCTTGGTGAGCCACGTGGCGCGTTCTGGGTTGGACCAGAACTCGACACCGGTGTAGTCTTCTGGGCTCGGGTCTAGGCCCGTCGCAGCCCGCCAAATTCCCTCCATTTTTGGTTGAGCTACAGTCGAGGGGAAGGAGAAATAGAGAGATGGGTTTTGTAATTTCAGTTTCAGTTTTGGTTTGGGATTTAGAAACAGAATCAGTTTTCTTGCCTAATTCCGCAACTCGAGAGTCGAAACGGGCCAACTCACACGACACCACGTTGTGTTGGCAATTCAGTTATATTTTAGCGAAATTAATGGACATATAATATTTTACCCATTTATTCAAAAGTAGAGTTAGACTACTTCAAAATATGTTTACAAAAAAAAGTAACTATATAAAGGGAATGACAGATTAAAAAAAAAAAAACAATAAAGTAAATGGTAACTTCGCAGTAACCAGTTGAGAGAAATTAGAAAAGAGGTCATTGAGGGATGGAAATGCTCGAGAAAATTTATTCTCATCTTTTATCTTCGTTTCATCTTTTCTCATTCTCATCTCATCTTTCTCGTATCTCCCTTAATTTTATGTTTGATTTTTGTTAAAATAAATAAACCGCGTATTTAAGAAATTAACGAAAATATCTTATTGGAATATGACGAAGATGAATTTGTGGGTGTGAGGTGGAGAAGATTCAGGAGGGCGAATTTGTAGATCTAATCTAATAGTGCCCCACTGGTTTAGATTTAATCTTATAGCCCGATTGTCACATATGCTTGCAAATTTTTTGATTTTGTAGTTCTTGTCTATAAAGGAGTAGTCTTTTGTATAGAACATGCTGAGAAATAAGGCTTAAATTCAAATTGAGAACCTTGTAGCTCTGTGTAGTGAGAATTGCTTTTTTAGGGTCCTAGTGACCTCTCTTCTAATTTCAAAAGTGAATCATGTATATCTTTATGTATGTATAGTCAGACAGTGTCTTTACAGTCAAGTAGTGTCTTTACAGTCAGGTAGTATTCTTATAGTTAGATAGTATATTTATAGTCAGTGCAGTTGTATATCTTTATGTATGTATAGTCAAGCAGTGTCTTTACAGTCAAGTAGTGTCTTTACAGTCAGGTAGTATTCTCATAGTTAGATAGTATATTTATAGTCAGTGCAGTGAGAATTGAATTTTTTGGTCTGAAATTTGCATTACCCTGACTATAAGGACACTATCAAACCATAAGATTAGACCTAAACCAATGATGCACTATCAGATTACATCCACAAATTAGCCCTGATATATATGGTCTTCTACCCAATCATCTTCCTGACCTCATACCTGCAAATTTGTCTTCTTCACTCGCCATTTGATTATACTTTAATTTATTAAATTCCCTACACTTGTGGTTCATTCACCTTACCAAAAATCAAATATAAGAATAAGGGAAATGAGAGGAATATGAAAGGCAGATAGAAGATGAGAGAAATTTTTCGCCTCTTCTAATTTCTCTCAGCTGGTTGCTACAATATTACAATCCCCTTTATATAGTTTCTATTTTCGTAAACACATTTTTGAATGTTCTATTTTTTAACAACATTCGTGGAGAATATTCTATTCACATCAATTTTATATTTTCAGTTTTAATCATCCGGTTATTTATTTATGGAATGTGATTTCATAATTTCTTCCAAAAAAATTTGTAACATCGGTGTGTATTGTATAGTTTACTATCCATAATGACAATAGTGGAAGGGAATTATTCGCCATAATGAACTATTAAAGACGAACATTAGACCCAAGAGCTCTCACCTAGCCCTATGATTGTCAGACCTCTAAGACCCCTAACCTAGGGGAGATTGTAAAATATCTAGGCCCAAAATTCAAATATATCTACAAAATGTTGTTTGAAGCATTAATGAAGTAAGTGGTTGTAGGTAAGTGGGATCCAAAATGTAGTAGGTGGTTGTAGGTAAGTGGGATCCAAAATGTAGTAGGTGGTTGTAGGTAAGTAGGATCCAAAATGTAGTAGGTGGTTGTAGGTAAGTGGGATCCAAAATGAAGTAAGTGGGTGGGTGAAGTATTAATGAAAGCATTTAGATGGTTCCTCCTTGGCCTATATAAGGAGAGGTCATTTGCTCATTCCATCAATCTCATCTAAGAGAAACATCTTCCTCCAAGAAGAGAGTGAAGAGTGCCCACTCCAAGTTGAGAGTGTTGAGTGTTGTAGTGTTGGTAGCAAAACAAGTGTGAGAGAAAGAGTTTCCTTCAAGTAGTGTTCTTGAAGTTGTGCATCTCTTTGTACCCCTAATTTCATTAGTGGAGATTCTTGTTGTTGTTGCCCCGTGGACGTAGGCATATTGCCGAACCACGTTATATCCGGTGTTCTCTATTCTTTGCTCTTTTATTTCCTTGCATATTTATCTTTTTTGTGGGTTGAGTTATTATTTCCATTCTACTATTTTCCGCAACAGTGGTATCAGAGCTCTAGGTTCGTTGAGAATGGAAGGCTCAAGGAGTACCATGGTTCGACTCAACCACTCCAATTGGATTACATGGAAGCCGAGAATGGAGGACATTCTCTATTGCAAGGATCTGCATGAGCCCATAGAAGGAGAGGAAGGCAAGCCTGAGAATATGGGAGATGCTGAATGGAAGAAGTTGAATCGCAAGGCTATTGGCCATATTCGTGAATGGGTGGATGATAGTGTGTTCCACCATGTGTCCAACGAGACTAACGCCCATGCTCTTTGGTTGAAGTTGGAGTCATTGTTCGAACAAAAGTCCGCATCGAAGAAAGCGTTTCTCATTAAGGAGCTTGTCAACATGAAGTATAAGGAGGGCGTAAGGGTGACTGAGCACCTCAACAACTTCCAAAGCACTGTCAATCAATTGGCCACGATGGACATGAAGATCGCGGATGAGCTTCAAGCGTTATTGCTTCTTGGATCTTTGCCCGACAGCTGGGAGACCTTTGTCATTACTGTAAGTAACTCTGCTCCCAATGGTGTGTTATCTATGGATAATGTTAAAGACAACATGTTCAATGAAGAGACTAGGAGAAAGTCATCTAGTTCCGATAATAGTCAAGTCTTTGTGACGGAGAATAGAGGAAGGAGCAAGAGTAAAGGTCCCAGTCGAGATCGCGGAAGAAGTGCAAGCCGTTCGAGGACACGATTCAATGGAAGGTGTCATAATTGCAATCTCTATGGCCACATGATGAAGAATTGCAACAAACTAAAGAATAACAAGAAGGATGGGAAAGATGGCTCAACCTACCAAAAGAAGGAGGACACAACCAATATTGCAGCAAATCCGCTGGAGTGGACTTCAAGTAGAATTCACGTCGTTTTGACCTAGTTGGCCTAGAGGGGGAGATTGTAAAATATCTAGGCCCAAATTTCAAATATATCTACAAAATGTTGTTTGAAGCATTAATGAAGTAAGTGGTTGTAGGTAAGTGGGATCCAAAATGTAGTAGGTGGTTGTAGGTAAGTGGGATCCAAAATGTAGTAGGTGGTTGTAGGTAAGTGGGATCCAAAATGAAGTAAGTGGGTGGGTGAAGTATTAATGAAAGCATTTAGATGGTTCCTTCTTGGCCTATATAAGGAGAGGTCATTTGCTCATTCCATCAATCTCATCTAAGAGAAACATCTTCCTCCAAGAAGAGAGTGAAGAGTGCCCACTCCAAGTTGAGAGTGTTGAGTGTTGTAGTGTTGGTAGCAAAACAAGTGTGAGAGAGAGAATTTCCTTCAAGTAGTGTTCTTGAAGTTGTGCATCTCTTTGTACCCCTAATTTCATTAGTGGAGGTTCTTGTTGTTGTTGCCCCGTGGACGTAGGCATATTGCCGAACCACGTTATATCCGGTGTTCTCTATTCTTTGCTCTTTTATTTCCTTGCATATTTATCTTTTTTGTGGGTTGAGTTATTATTTCCATTCTACTATTTTCCGCAACAGAGATATCACAGTTAGTTCTTCATAAATGAGGTGGGCCGGAAAACCCATCTTCGTCAATTTAAATGGTGCACATGGATGCAAAGGAACATACCAAAGCGTTTCTCACTTACTAGTGAAGATGACTACCAGAGATGGAGTTTTGGGCTAAGCCTCGCAATAGCCTAATGCTTATGTAGTGAACTCCACATGCTTTATCTATCATCGTCATTTGCAGAAGTCGAACATAAAAACTTGAGAACTCTCGCTTATCAATGAAAAAAAGAAACCCCACTTACCCTTAAGATATGTCGCTTATGAGTGAAAATAAATCCCACTAGATTCCTATCATTAAAAGAGAGAGAAAATAAATCCTCTAGTGTTACATGCAATCTTAGTTACCAAGAAAATTATGAGCAAGAAGAGGTTAAGTCTCCATAGAACCAGAGGCAAAGCTTGTAAATGAATTTCTAACTCAAAGCCATTGGCCATGTCCAAACAGATTAAGGATGAGGAAAAAACCTACATATTCGAACCCCTGGTTGGCGGGCAGACATGATTTCTTCTACGAGCATGTTCTTCATTATGGTGCTGCGTCCAACATGCATATCCATACCAGCAATTCTCCCTGTTTGATGCCTCCACAGGTAGATGATGTTGGGGAATTGAAGTCCGAAAACAGTACAAGAGAAACGAGATCAACTTCTCATAACAATGATTGCATGTAGGCGTCCCGGAAGTTATCATCCCAGCATGATTCAGCGATATCCTTGTTCGATCAATCTCTCTGTTGTCCAGCTTTGCAATCCATTCTGTAACAACATCCTGCAATGTTGTCCCCAAATTGGCAATACACTTCTCAGTGATCACTTGTTCCTGCCTGTTGTTTTCATGTGCTGAGGTAGGAATTCTAAGGATGGTTGGTCGTTCCGAGATTGGTTTGAAAGTGTCATGACTGCAAATGCGGTGAGCTTCACTTCCAGGAAGCCTCTGTGAATGCCAATAGGTACCACAGAATGCCTTATCACATCCTAGACAGTGTTGAGGTAAGCTAGGGTTAGGTCATGATGGCATCATTCCTCCACAGGCTTGACATTGTAGATGGATCGTGGTTTGATTGCAGCGAAACCCACCAAACTCAGTACCACATTGAGGACATGGAAGTGGCGCATTATTATCAGCTTCATCGTCCATTTGTGAGCGAGCCCTCTTGGCACGAAGATTTTTCCCAGAGCTCACCATAAGATTTGATCTTATTGTTGCATAGGAATCTAAAATTGCTACTTCATCGCTGGAGCGTTCCAAGGAAGAATCCACCTTTATTGTTTCTTCCGCAATGTTAAGCAGGAAGTGGTTTCTTCCAACAAACTGAACAACTGCTCGACATTGGGGACAAAGTACACTTGAGCCTTTCTCCTGTGAACTCTTCAACCACTTCGAGAAGCATCCATTGCAGAAGTTATGGAAGCAAGGAGCAACGGTCACAACATCATGCCATATATTTAAACAAATACAGCATTTTGCATGCGCACATCCATACTAATCTTCAACTGCTTCTGCCAAGTTTCAGGGCCAGCCAATACATTGAACCTGTAGCTTAAGTAGCCTTCCTTATCAGGACCGGATGTAATTTCACTTCCACATCTGATAACAATAGTGTCTTCGGCATGGATTAAAGCACCGTCAACAAGAATTGCAGTCATACTTTTATTTTGAATTGTGGCAGAAGAAGAATGGTCTGAATTCCTTGTTATTTTCAACCAGTTGCACTTGTCAATCGAAGAGGAGAAGATCTCCGAGCAAATTGTAATCTCATCTGAGCTTATCTCCACATCCGGATATCTTGAGTCTGATGGAACAAGCTTGGCCCAGATTTCGCAAGAGGGTTTTGCACCAGAGCTCTTTCCAATTTCCACCATCCCTTGCCTATACAAAGCACAAAGCAACCTGGAAACTTAAAATTTAAATCACACAAACCAATCAACATTTTGATTAACATTATAGGCCAAAGATATCTATATCTATTCAACTATATATTAGCCAAGAATCATAGATATAATTCTCCACATCCAATCACAGACTTGAAAGAAAGTCAATTTGGCACTTAATAAAACTTGTTTCAGTAACTCAATTTGTCAACACAAAGAAAGACGCTATGGTATCCACATTCCACACCAAAATGCCCAAACAATGGAGATCAACAGCAACCTTCATACATCATAGAACCACATGACAGTTCAAATAAGCTCTTAACTCACAACATAACCACATACACGAAATGTTCGCAGAAGATAGTTTCATCAATTAAGAAGAGAGTCAAAAAAGCTTGACAGGAAGGGTATCCGGCAGTGGCATCAGCTCGGCCCAGAAATGGACCATTCTACTACAAAATTACATACATAGCACATATAGACACTGATTTAAAGGCTGCATAATTCGCACTGCGATTTTAACTGTAAAACCGCAGAAATTGTCTGCAAATTCCCACGGATATTGTCAATTCATCAGAAAATTTATATCCAGAATCAGTCATACCTTCTCCTCAAAATGCCTTCTTCCATGCAATCTCATTGGAGTTTTCTTTCTTACATGACCTAATTTCCAAAGAATTTTAAAATAGAAGAGATGTTTATATTTATTGTGGAACCCAAAATCACCGGAAAAATGTGGAGCTGCCACGTGGCCCATAATTCTCAAAATGACCAAATTGCCCTTGGCAATAATACTTGTAAGCACAAGCACCGGACATGGCCCAAACCAGAATGACATGTGGAAGCCTCTCCACCCTCGATTTGTATAACACGTGTTAGCATGCAAATTGATGAGCATTTGTCCCACATCGAAACTATGGAAATTGAACATCTCACTCACCCCTATATAAGAGGTAAATTGATGAGCATTTGTCCCACATCGAAATTATGGAAATTGAACATCTCACTCACCCATATATAAGAGGTAAATTGATGAGCATTTGTCCCACATCGAAACTATGGAAATTGAACATTTCATTCACCCCTATAAATAGCAAGGCACATTTCATTTCCAAGTTAAGTTGATTCTTCGCTTCGAAGTATATCCTTTTCCTCTCTCAAAGCTAACTTAGGCATCGGAGTGTTCTTGGTTGAACAACCCCCCGGGTAAATCGATCGAGACAACGATAGCTAATTGTTTGCTGTTTGCAGGAATTGTGAGAACTTTTCGCGGCGGGTTCGATTTCTGCTTCAACAATTGGTGCTTTCATTGAGAGCTATTGAGTTATACTCAGAAGAAGCTCTCTCATTTGTTCATCTTTCTTCGTTCGTCGTTCATCGACATTGTTCGAAGATTTTGAACGTTGTTCATCACTCATCAGGAATTTGTTCATCGTTCATCTTTCTTCGTTCGTCGTTTATCGACATTGTTCGAAGATTTTGAACGTTGTTCATCACTCATCAAGAATTTGTTCATCGTTCATCTTTCTTCGTTCGTCGTTTATCGACATTGTTCGAAGATTTTGAACGTTGTTCATCACTCATCAAGAATTCGTTCATCGTTCATCTTTCTTCGTTCGTCGTTCATCGACATTGTTCGAAGATTTTGAACATTGTTCATCGTTCATCTCTCTTCGTCCGTCGTTCATCGACATTGTTCGAAGATTCTGAACGTTGTTCAAATTACCCATCAACAGCTTTCCAAATTCAAAATTCTTCGAATCGGCATGGCTAAGGCTCGTCGATCCGCTCAGTCAGCCGGAGAAGGTATTTCTGCTTCAACAATTATATTTATATTAATATTTATATTGATATTGCTAACCCATATAATTCTAACCCATATATTTATATTTTTTTTATTAGAAGAGATGTTTTATTACAATAGTATGATAGATAAATATTTGGTCTATCATGAACGCAAAATATACCTCCAAAATAATAGTAAAATTTTTTTTAAAAATTTATACCACCTAAATAAGTTGAATTCAGGGGAAAAAAAAAAGGTAAATATAATAATTGCTTTACGGCTAATGAAGTGTTGTACTAAAAATTACATTTATCTTCATTGAAAATTAAAACATAAACTTGCTGTCCCATTAAAAAATCTTCCCAAAAATCATTCTTTGAGATAAAAATTTGGGTTTGGCCAAAAAAATTTGGTGAAAAGAAAAAAGTACAACATACAGTGATAAGGGGTCGATTTTGAGGAATGGGTTGATTTGCCGGCAAACGTTATGTAGATGTTGACACGTATGTTTATAGGCCCGCTTGTTTTACACCGTACACGAGGTCTCCATCAAAAGGAAAAAAAAATTATTTGAGAGTGCCAGAAAGATTAGAAAAAATCTTGATAAAAGTCTCTGCCACGTCATGGTATAGTTGGCTCGCACGTTATTGTCTTCTATTTCTATATAATCGTCTCTCCTCCACCACCACTTCCGCCTCCTCCATACCTCACACTGAATTATTGATTCAATATTATTGTCCTCCGCTCTCTGCATTTTGAAGGTAACACATGAACTCATCGTCTTTCATTTCTTCTTCCTCTTCATATTTTCTTTCAAATTCATACCTCACACTGAATTATTGATTCAATTTTATTGTCCTCCGCTCTCCTGCATTTTGAAGGTACCACATGGACTCATCTTCTTTAATTTCTTCTTCCTCTTCATATTTTCTTTCAAATTCATAATAGTTGGAGTCTTTCACTGTTTGATTATATCTGGGTTTTGTTAGTTTTGAATTGAAGCATTTGTTGAAGAAATTAAGAGGGCTTCCATTTTTTTTTAATTTCTTTTTATGTTATTGTTGTTTTAGTAATTAACAAGTATTGGCCATTTTTAATAGTTGAAGAAGATCGTCTTTATATTATTTCCATTTTTCAGTTGCTTTTACAGTTCGACTTCATAAATTTGGGTGGATTTTGATTTCCTTACTGTTCTTTTATTTTTCTTTTTCCAGACTGAATCTTTTTCCGAACTCTTTTAGTTATTTGAAATGCATTTAATCATTCTAAATTAGTCGCGTTTACTTGCCATGAAGAATTGCAGCCATCCATTAGTTTATAAAGAATTGATGGGTTTCAGTGTTTCACCTATGAAAATTGTAAAAATTCATTCATTTCTTCTCATTTCTTGATCGATTAATAATTTCTTGTAATGTGCTGCTCTGAGAATGAGATGAATGCTTGTTATTTTTTGTTACTCAATTCTGAAAGTCACTTCTTGCATTCGATATCCAACATTTTTCGAAAACTTGATCTGTTAGGCTCTTGAAATTGTGTTCTTCTGTCTTGATTAGTTGTAAAATTAAGCGTTAACTACTGATGATCAATGGAAGTTTTTGTTTGTTACATTAACAATTGATCTGAAATCCTGCTTCACAAATTCATCGGGCTAAATTTTTCTGGAAGTGATTGTATTATACGACTGCAACTATGGCTACCACCAAGATTTACGTAGTGTAAGTATCTCCGTCCTCAATTTCTTCGGGACATGCATTACTTCTGGTGTCTTTGAACTATAAACGTTGTTTTTCTTAAAAAATGACACATGAACTAAGTTTTGATGTTGAAACTCTACTTGCTGCAGGTACTACTCGTTACATAGACACGTAGAGATTATGGCACGCGAAGTACAACGAGGTGTTGATTCAGTTGAAGGTGTTGAAGCCACACTTTGGCAGGTAACCGGATTGATTATTTGATTTGATAAAAATAGATCACAAAATTTGATGCTTCATGCTTGGAATACAAGGTAATGGCATTAGATGTTCTGAATGGATTGAGCTTTTTGTTGACTTGATTAGAATGGAGCAGGTACCCGAGACACTTCCAAATGTCATTTTACAAAAGATGAATGCCCCTGCTAAGGCAGATGATGTCCCGGAAATAAGGCCGGAGCAGCTCGTAGAAGCCGATGGCGTCATGTTCGGTTTTCCTTCTCGTTTTGGTGTCATGGCAGCACAGTTCAAGGCCTTCTTTGACGCCACTAATGAGTTGTGGCAAACACAAGCACTTTCCGGAAAACCTGCCGGAGTCTTTTGGAGTACTGGATTTCACGGCGGAGGGCAGGAGCTTACCGCTCTTACAGCTATTACTCAGTTGGCACATCATGGCATGATATTTGTCCCTCTAGGGTACACATTCGGAAGTGGGATGTTAGAAATGAATGAGGTAAAAGGTGGATCGGCGTATGGAGCCGGAACTTTCGCGGCAGATGGATCCCGTCAGCCAACGGGGCTAGAACTGCAACAGGCCTTTTACCAGGGTAAATATGTGGCTCAAATTGCAAAGAAGCTCAAAAATTGAGTTCTTTTCGCATGACACATTCTGATTTCAAGATGTAATATACTTCAAATAATTTACAGTCCGTAGAAAAAAAAAAAGAGTCCCACCTCAACTTTCAGAGTAAAATTGGAATTGCTGAAAAAAGATTTCAAAAGTGGAAACAAAAACTTATTCATGTATCAACAAAGGAAGACTCTGCAAGGTCGATGGCGCGTGCAAGAGCAGCAGCTTTGTTCTCGCACTCTCTCTGCTCATCAGCCGGGTCACTGTCGGCCACAATTCCGGCCCCGGCTTGGAGATGAGCCACCCACTCCCGGCGTTTATTTGCGTCCTTGTATGAATACATAGTATCGTACCGGAAGCTGGTTGGGAAAACAATGGTTCTGAGAGCAAGGGCGATGTCCATGTTGCCGGAAAATGAAATCCCTCCTAAACCGCCACTGTATGGACCGCGTCTGGTCACTTCCAGCTTATCGATCAGCTCCATGGCTTTTACCTGCATTGCAATGCAGCAGAGCTAACGGTTAATCTTCTTCATAATTGATTAAATGGATGGAAAATTCACCCATTAACTATAAATGAAACAGAAACTGGAAAAAGGCTTGTGATGAAAACCTTTGGTGCTCCACTGACAGTCCCAACCGGCAACGCACTACGTAGAACATCCCAATTAGTTAAGTCATCAAGTAATTCTCCAGTGACCTGCAATGGCAATTGCTAATTATAAGTCCAACGGATTTGTGGATATCTTAGTCCTAACCCCGAAAGATATTAGGCTACTTGTTATGTGTACTGCAGAAGGTTATGCTTACCGTAGAGCTTATGTGCATGACATGGGAATAACGCTCAATGTTCATGAACTTCTCAACCTTGACAGACCCAGGTTTTGAGACCTGCATGAACAAATTATACGTGATTACGACCACATAAGATACTACTGAATGAAAAGGAGCAGATTAAGATAAATAAATTTTAAAAAAAATATTGTGGACGCTTCAAGACATGAACAGACAAGGTTCCAAGTGTAAATTTATTGAGCAAATGCTGAAATGTTGCAAAGGACTGAGAAATGCTTTCTATGGTTCCATTTTGTGCTATGAATGCCATGAAATATTGAAACTCCAGTTCAAAGCACACTAGACTCTTCAAATTCTCATGCAAGAAATATAAATGTGTTGGAAAAGCTTATAATTACCACAAAGACATAAACCTTTTTTCCAAAAAAGACGTTTGACGCTCACATTTAACACATATTTGGATGCGTATAAATATATAAAGAGGAGAAAGGAAAGAGTATAAACCTTCCCAACATCATTCCTTCCCAAGTCTACAAGCATGATGTGCTCTGCACATTGCTTTTCATCATTCAAAAGCTGTTTTTCCAACATTATATCTTCTTTAGGTGTTTTTCCTCTTCTAACAGTCCCAGCGAGAGGCCGATTGGTGATTGTTCTCTATTAACAAAAATAAAAAAACTGCACAGCTGAGAAACTCATAGCTAAAGAAAATGACAACACTATTATAGGAAGACAACAGAAAGCAACAACAAAAAAGGAAGAAAATATATAAAAATTGGGGTTTCTAGTACATACCTTCTTGACACGTGTAAGAATTTCTGGACTTGAAGCAACCAGAATACAGCCTCTAGCCTAATCACATTTCACAGATGTATATCCTCGTATAATCACTTAATTATAAGGTGAGCAAGAAAATTATAGCCGGTGATTCACCCAAAAGGAAGCAAACCTGTAAATAAGTCATATAAGGACTTGGATTAACTATCCTCAATGCTCGGTAAATTTCGAAAGGGTCTGCAAATGTCCGTCTCTCGAAACGCTGGCTTAACACAATCTGAAATATATCCCCAGCTAGGATATGTTCTTTAGCTTTCAAAACTGCCTCCTTGTATTCCTCACTTGTTAAACTGGAATCCTCCAATTTAGTACCAAAAAGTTGAGTGTGTAACTTTATTGAACCAGCAGGCAGCCTCGGGCTGAAATTGACAGTTCATAGATCCTAACATCAACATTAAGACTATAAAAGAAGATGTAATTAAAAGTATGGACGCTAATTTTCCCATGAGCTGTTGATTTGGTCCCAACCCAAGCGGCATTACACTACTTCCATCCAGCTTGAAGTGATTTTTTTTTTCCTAAATGTTTTATCCCTTTAGGTGGTCTTACATAAGCAAGAAGTATTAAAAGGGTGGGATGAGTAGAATTGGGACAAGAAGAAACTCAACGAAAAGAAAAATAGAAAGAAACATGAAAGAAAGGAAGTGATTACTCACGTGATAATGTCATGCACTCTAGATACCAATGTTTCCAATCTATTTATTCCATCATTGAAGGCCTCCTCAACAGAAGAATATTGATCTAATTGCACCCAGTGAATTACATGTGCTTTCTATGGTAGAAAAAAAATTAGAAAATGAAAATGGTTATACTCACAAAACTTAGAAACCTATTCAGTTTCAAAACAAAACAACCAAAGCAAGCAATAACTTAATTCTATTAGTTCTACAGAAACAGTACTATGCAAATATTTACCAAGTAAAATAAAACACGAAATTTGAAAAGAAAATAAAAGAGAGAAAAAAGAAAGGAAAGAAAAGAAGATAGGCCTACGAGTAAGATGTCTTTACGCTGGAAACCATTTAAACCAAAATGGCTCAATGCACTCATTCTTCATTACCTTCTCCACATGATCGAACACTATCACATCATCATAAAGGCCCAGATGAAGATCCGGAAGATTTCTGTCATCCGGAGGTGCCTTCGGAAATGGTAGCTTTTTTGTCTCAACATAACGCACTGTATCATAAGAGAAGTAACCAACCCACCCACCTGATTAAAGAAAGCAAATATTATTAAACACCAACTCATGACTTTGAAAGCCTCCATTGCCAACAAAATAGGGTATAATGATGGCGATTTTGGGATGATAATTATGTTTTCCAAGAGTCCAGAATATCACATAATACATAGTATTTGTTCCAACATAGGGCCTCTATATCTTAACCAAATACACAGGGAAAATATGAGCAGTACTTCTAACCCACAATTCAATTTGCTTAGTCCAAACACTGAAGAGTAGAAAAGTAAACAAAAGCATTGTTTATTTTCCAGAATCACCATGCTGCTTAAGTCTAAGTTGTGTTAACAAAAAACATATGATGATTGGTGGTTTATTTAAGTATGTTATTCGTGAACTACTCATACCACAAAATGCTTCTGGAAGTTCATCAAGAAGTTGGGGGGTCCACCCCTCCATGATTCTCCGAGGAACAGTCATTGGATCCTCAACGATCTCCTCTGTCCTACAACCTTCTCTGTGGTCCATAACAGTAACCATGTTCTCTTTGGCTACAATTTCAATGGATGGTTGTGCTCCAAGAACACTATACCGCCCCTGGCAAAAAATAAGAAAATTATAAGAGCTCCATTATTGTTTAAGGTTACACCCAAAAACATATGAGTGGGAAAAAGACTGAAGTGGCTTACAACATTAGAGTCCTTGGAACCTGGCTCAACTGACTCAAACAGAAAACTCGGAGCATCTCTATCATCTTCCTTCACCAGACACCGGTAAGCAAGCACAGGAGTTAAGTGATCCGAGAATATGCTTCGATATAGAGGAATTAAATTCCCCTTCTTTGAAGCCTCTACAAACTTCTCTGATTGATCAGCTGGAGTAAACGATTTATACAAATAAACCTCACTATAATATATGACCCCAAAAAAAGACTAATCCTAAATACGAAATTCCAATTTCCTACAAAATCAAATGCCAAAGCTTCTGGGAATGAAAGAAAAGAGAGTAAATGTTGGGCTCTGATATAGTTTATATATTTCTCAGTTGAGGACCAATTATAACAAAAACCACTACCATTGTTTATGAAACCCAAATTACCATTCTCCTTGACCAATCAAACAAAAATACTGTGAGAGTCAACATCATTTGCCCTTAATGTGCTACATTTTCTCGGGAACCAAACATATTCTAAGAATCAACACAGGTTACTCTGCATTTTACATTTTCTGAGAAGAAAACGAGAGAAATTACCCAATGAAGGAGATGAGAAGCCCAAGCATTTCAATGGGCGGACACGCGGATTGGCGCGAAGCAGAGGTAGAGAGCTGGAGGCGCTGCCGCGAAAGTTAACGGAGACCGTCGACGGTGATATGAGAGTTGACGGTGAAATAAGCGTTGACAGGAGCTGACGGGAGCCAACGGCTAGGGTTTCCATGGTGGAGCTAAGCAAGCAGGCTGCTTAGAAGTTTCTGTTTTGGGCAGCTGAGTTTTGAACAGCTTAGTCGCGGTGGTCAGATGTGAGAGGCTGAGACTGGAAAAAGACTTCGCCTGAGCCAGACAGCTAATTGGGCTTTGATTTGGGCTCGTATCCCATTTCACTCACATGTGGAAAAAAAATGTAGAAAAATTAGCGCAAGATCCTCCTTTCTATTAAGAGTAATGTGGAGTGGTTTGTTAGGACCACCACTTAGGTTGGTTAGGCGAACGTTATTTTAAACAGTGATTGAGAGAATCACCGAAATATGATAAAACTAAAATAGTAATACCATTTAGTAGTTTTTTTTATAATTATATATAATTTCATATTTAAAATTTGTAAGTAAAATCGATATTTAATATGTATAATTTATTTTCCTCTCTATAATAACCGTGTATTAAAGATTAACAAGATAAAAAATCAATGTTTAAACAAATTATTACCTGGTACCCTATAAGTACAACCCCATAATACATCTAATTCATATGTTACAATATAAATGAATATTCACGATTAACTTATAAATTAATCCACTTAACATATAAAATAGTTCATTTATTGTTTTTTTTTCAGATTTTTAATGTGTTTTTTATGATTTTTTTTAAATTTTTTAAATACCGTTTATACCATTTTTTCAGATAGGATGAGAAACTTTCAAATTTTAAATATTATTATTTTTTATTTATTTTTCAAAATTAATTAAATTAAGATAATTCTAACTAAGTTTTAGAAGATTTATTTTATATTTGTTTTATCGAATAACATCTGATACTTTTAAGGAGTGAGAGAGTTACAGGTACATTATTTATTTTATTATTTTTTGTAGGTAAATTAATAAGAATCTGTTTATTTTATTTTCTTTTGAGATAGGTATATAAAAAAAATATACATATTATAATGCAATTAGAATTTCTCTATATATAGGTATCTTATTTATACGGGAGAGTTAAGTATGTAATATTATTTAATTTACATGTAAGTCTATAATCAGATATTGGTAGGTACATAAGTATAATATGTAATGACACATTTGTAATTGTTTAAAAAATAACAGGCTAAAAAGAATGATATAATTTAACAAACAATTAAAAAATGTTAATTACTTTTTACTATCTCTATTTACCATAATGGATTAACTTATAAATTGAACTCAAAAATTGAACCTATTTATAATTATCCCTTTTATCATCTACCCATATCATAACACATGAATTTAATACAGAATATAATAATAAGAAAAATATCTTCTAATAATAATCATCACAAATTTAATTACCTTATTTATCCCTCTAACTGTATTTACATGAGAAATTATTGCATGTAATATTGTGACATAGTGTTATCTTGAATTATATATTTTATAATATGGATGAAAAGCCATTATCCTATCTCAAATACATCATCGAACGTCATATACACAAAAAACCTAAGCGAGGAATGAAAGTCAAACTCATATCGTCAACGTGAGCAAAATTGGTCTACTAGGTAGCAGAGGTCCCTCATAAATTTGTACAACTACACCTATTTATTGCAACCTTGACTAGCATATGGTTTTATTACAAATAACCAGCTTTGAGCCTCATGAGAAAATGGGCATCTTCTGACTTCTGTCTACTTTTCTGGCTGAGTACAAAAACTAGACAAGCTTTTCCATATCAACTGGATCTGCACAATCAAGAGTCATCATCATAAGATCCTTACATTGATACCAAAATCATCCCAATTTAGTCTAGCAAAAAGGGATTTTTCAATTTGACACACGTAAAATACACGAGAAATATATGTAAGAGTATGTCGTATGCGCATGCGTGCAAATTCATGATGCAATAAGAAATGAAAAGCTGTAAGGGAGACAAATTGAAGTTAAGAAATTAGTCTTTACTCATAATTGATTGAAAAAAATGTCCGGCTGATTGTACACAATCCAAAGTACAATAGTCGGTTATATTTAGGGCATATTATAATCATCTAGAGAGTTTTTCAAGTAAATCACAGAGTTCTTGATACATGCTTTGACACAACTCTAAATGTTCACGAGACATGCACATCTTTGTTGCAAGGCATGAGGAAGTGAAACCCTGGTCATGGAATAAGCACATTGGCTTTTACAACAGCAACCACAAACAACAACCAACATCATCGAATTCATTGTAAAAATATTTTTCTTAGGTTCTATCTACGACTTTCTTAATACTTTGTTTTGAGAAGTTATCCATTGTGGAATAGCTTCATCCAAGTAGACTAGATTAGGATCCAGATTTTAAATCATTTGTATGTATTAGTTTAGTATATTTGGTTTGAATTGGTATTGATTGGTTTCAGGTCGTTTTCTATCTACATATTTGTCCTTTAATTAATCAAAAACATACTTATATCGTAATGTGAAGTATGTTACACGTCCTTAAAACTAATTAAGGACGTGTATTTTCAATTCCAAGTCACTTATTTTGAGCAATGTTCAAACCGGCACTAGGCGCTTCTAAGACGGTCGATAGGAGCCCAAAGTCGAGACAGTTCGCGGGGGCGTAGGCGGTTTTTTTGTTTTAAAGACAAAATTTAACAAATTAATAATATAATTAATATTATCAAATAATTTTAGAACAAAAATTAATTATCTAAACAAATAAATTGAGTTAGGAATCATAAATGTTGAAAATGTAAATTTTTTATTAATTTTATCATACAACATTCTATATTTTTTAATTTATTATCTTTGTCTTAATTAATACGCACATTATTAACTAAGTATTTATATAACTAAATATATATATATATATAAAGATGTACATGCAAATACACCTAGGTTCCTTGCTATTATGCGGGGCGATTTTTTTACCTTCGAAAGCCTATGCGGCTGCCATTTCGAACAATGATTTTGAGTCATTATTATTAATAGATAGCACAAATATCTTCATTTAGTGACACATGTCATATGTCCTTATACATGTTTGAAGACAAATGTTTAACGTTAGATGACGCTTAATAATTCTTCACATGTTATAGATGACGCACAGTTTATTATTAAAAACGCGAGTTACGTGTCCTCTCTTATAAGACACGAATAACTTGTTTAATGACACCTATTATATGTCCTTAAAATGAATCAATGACACATAATGTATTTAATGACATCTAGTAGGCGTCGATGAACATAATAAATGACACATTTTCTATGTCATTAAAAAAATTCGATGACGCTGTTTTATACTTCAATGACATAGATTGAGTGTCCTTAAATGTCAATGTGGACATATTAAATGTGTCATTAATTATCATTAATGACACATAAATTTCCATAACACTTAGTATTCATCTTGAAACATAAAAGATGACACTTTATTTGTATCACTAATACTCTTCAATGACACGTCTATAGATGTTTCATTGTCCTTAAATATAATAGATAACACGTTTTTACGTCATTAATAATATTTTTCATGATACCCACATAGATGACATGTGACTACCGTGTCCCTAATAATAAAAAATTACCCAATTTTTGTGTCATCTATTAAGGTATTTGTGGTAGTATTAAATGATATTTTAATCAAATTTATGGAGCATTTGAACCCGAATTCGAACATTTGGCCCTCAGTTCCCAAAATAGGTGCGTTGACCAGACTGCGCTACATCTCGCATCTCACCTTTGGAGCCCCCCTTCCCTGGGGCATATAGAGATGGCCCTCTATACCCAAAACAGGTGGACTGAACAGGCTGCCCTACAACTTACGTCTCACCCTAGCATCTTGGGTGCACTGACCAGACTACGCTACATCTTGGGTCTGGGGCATATAGATATACCGGATCGATGAAAACTTGGACCAAACTCGCCCATTCTTTGTAAGCATATGGACGCAAGAACCCATCTGAAGCCTTATTCTTGCTCACTTCAAAGTTCGTAACTTCTCTCAGGGGTCTATTGAGCAATTAAATTTCTGATATTTCAATAATCTTTTTGCCTCGATTCTCATTATTTTTAAAAAAAAATTGGTGTAGCTAATTTATGTTTCTCAAAAAATATCACTTTTGAGTTTTGACAACTTTTTTTTATTCATAATAATTGTTCTGGTTAAAATCGAACATAAAGCACACATATTGAAGGATATTTTTGTCAATCCACTCTATGAGTTCCTCATTCTCAATTCAATTATCTACAATACCTTAATCAATCAGCCAAAATTTTTACAAAGTCTGGGTCTTTTTCTTTTTTGCTTCTTTTAGAAAAAAAAAACAGAGAAAAAAAGAAGAAGGAACCAATTGTGTTTGTGTGACATGAACCGATCATGCATGGCCATATTAATAAAGTATTATTTGAAAAGTATATGGTAGAAGACTACAAGTTGCTAATTTGGTGTTTTTTATTTGGATATTTATGTGGTTGTAATTATAATGGCCAGCACCAACTGCTGTAATGTCTTACAACTCACGCCCAGCCACTCGAATTGTGTTTCGTTTTGTGGTTTTTGGCGTCAAGACCAAGTAAATATTTCGAGTCTCCCTATCATTCGAATCTGATTGCTTTTGATATATAAAGGGGGAAAAATTTGAAAATTATCCATACAATATGTTATTGGAATTCGAACTTGAAATCAATTGTTTATAAGTCAACATTATAATTAACTGAATTAAACTCATTTGAGCTATATATAACACTAATTATATACTAGACAGTATAATATATGTGAGTTCTATCTATTAATCATGGAATCCAACTATCACTTTATAAGTGTACAATTTTAACTCTCTTTATTTTTTTAGTTTCTGGATCAGTCCCGACTGGGAAGACTTACACATGCATTGCAACGCATTCCTGACTACAATCATGATATAACTCAGAAAAAATTAAACCCAGAACTAGCCCATAATGTACTGTACCTGAAAACACTCCAACCAATAGGTTAACCTTTAATATGTGTTTTCAGTCCCTCCTGAGCAAAATTATAAAATACATGAACTAAATTGAAAAGGCATAATTCAAATTGGTGTGCAAAATTGTCATATATATATAAATATAATTATTGTTGTGTTCTGATAATCTAGAGATATTCTTTGGCATTCTTCGTGCACGCACTGGTATATTTGGTAGGCTCCATAGGCGCAATGTCACCCATATATCTTTTTTTGGACAACAAAAATATGCATTGCAACTTTGCAAGTTGAAAGCAATGAAAATCACAAACTAGCTTAGAATGATTCTAGTTTAAGATATTGTTTAATTTGGACAACAAAAATATGCATTGCAAGTTGAAAGCGATGAAAATCACAAGGCCGCTTTGAATGATTCTGTTTTAAGATAGTGTTTTGGACAACAAAAACATGTATTGCAAGTTGAAAGCCATGAAAATCACAAGATCGCTTTGCATGATTCTATTTTAAGATATTCAACCTTCTCATTAGTAACATATTGAGGAAAAATCCAAACGGGAAAAATCCAGATCTTTTTTTTTTTCAGAAAAAAATAAACAATGCAATTTTCAGTGTCAAAACAGCCTCAGATGCTCAATATTCATCTTTGATCACTGTTTTACGTCACTGCATTCTAACATCATTTTCTTCCCGACAAGGTAGGATCTCATTCGAAGCTCGCGCTAAATTTAATAAATTATTACTTTGCTTCTTGTCTAATTTTCTTCCTGACGGTTGATGCCTTGAGTGAATATCTTCCCAGGCCAAGCATTAGAAAAAGTGCGGGGATGATGTGATAATTAAATTATGCACATTGATTCGCATATCTCCTTTAATTAACTCCTTCTTGGGTGTATATGTATGACTTTGTGATACATATATAGTTTGTATGGACTTGAATGGCCCGTTTCAATAATAGGGCTCCGCCGGGGCCGGTGGTCGGAAATCATTTCAATGACCAAACTTCAAAGTGGCCCATCAACAGTCAACACCGACCCAATCGGCGAAAGCGACCACATGCATGTTGAAAGAGACCAGCACTTAGCTAGCTAGATAGATATTTTTACACATGCATGCACTATTAATTAATTAATTAATTAAACCCACGGTAACCAAAAGAATATTAACCTAATCAACAACTAATTAATTAAACGCATATCATCCAAGTTACCTCATCATTAGATAATTTTAGAATTTTATATTATGACCGAATTTTTTATTGTTCAATTAAAAATATTTACCAAATAATTCATGTACGTATTTTTTCGTATATTATATATGCCCCGTACTACTACCTATCATCATGAATAACAATGTAATTTAGAGAAATGATATTTGATTGAACACAATAGATCGAACATGCATTCAATCTTGATATGTAAAGGGAGAGACGGATGGAACTATCAAAGGTTTTTTTCAGGAATGCGTCGGATGAGAGAGTAGATGAGGAGATAAGAAGATTGGCGTGGCATTAATAGTTTTAAAATTTTATATTATGACTGAATTTTTTATTATATCAATTAAAAAATTCTACCGATTATTACATAATATATGTACCTACTTTTTCACATATTATACATGTTCAGTACGGCTACCTGTTGATACATAAAATATGCCAATTTTAAAGGTGAAATTCTGTTCAGTCACGTGTTTTTAGACTGATTTGTTAAAAGAGGGTAGCTGGTCGTTAGTTAGAGATAAGTATCAGTGTGGTGGCAGTCTAAGGGTACTCTGACACTCAAGTTAGTGTAGATCGGTGTGTATAAGAAGTAAATGGTGAACAGTAATTCGTAAATAATTGTGAGTAGTAAATATTTAGTTACATTTATTGAGAAAATGACCCATTTTGTATGGATGTGAGAGAGTAAACAAATGAGTTATTTTGGATTGGGAAAATGTGCACTTGTTGTGGGACTGGCATGTGTTCTCCTAATCGGAAGGCGAGTTGTCCATGTGTTAGCAGGTGATCAGTCTTCATTAGGATTTGCTTACTAGTGTGTGATAGGTAGTTAATTAAGTATTATTTTATATTATTTTGTACACTTTATACTTGACTTTTAATATTAAAATATTAAATAATTGGAGAAAATAATATATTTTGGAGGATTTTTGCAGAAATAAATAAAGTATGAAATTCTGAATATTTTGGCGAAAGAATCATCCAAATCAGAGTTTTAATGAAGAAGATATGATGGAAATAAGGGAGGCCAACGAAAATCGCATGGAATTTCTGTGGGAATCCACTGAATTCCAGCCCAATCCAGAAAACCAGCCTTCAGTCTAATTTGTGAAGCCCAGAGGCCCAGCCCATCATGTGAATCTAGCCAAAGCCATCTGCTGACAGCTGCCATAGCCCAGCGACCATTCGGTGTACACGTACTGAAGCGAAGCCCTCAAGTTCGGCACGCGTGCGCCGAGCTACCGACTGCCCTCAGTGCTGAATGCTTCTGTTCCAGCCTTGCAGCAAGCTACCAAACTCCACTGTTCCTGTCAGCGCGCATGTACCGACTCTCAACTACCTCTGTCAGCCTCTGCTCGCCGCTTCAACCACTCATTTTCAACAACTGGCTACCAAATTCCACCAGCCCCAGCTTCTCCCACTTGTCGAGTCACACAGCAGCACTCTTTTGATTTTCCGGCAATTATTTCCCCAAAAAATCACCACTAAGTCATCATTTTTTCTATTTTAATTATTTTTATTGTAAATTTTATTTTTTTAGGAGCTTTTCCCTCCTATAAATAGGGGTTCATTTCCCATGTGTTGGGTGATATTTTTTTCCTAGAGAGCTCCTAAACACAAATTGTATGTTCCTTTAGAAATATCAAGACTAAGTATTTCCATTGCAATTCTAGAGTTTAAGTTCGCATTCTCGTGTTTATTCCTCCATCTTCATAAGATTTCTTCTACTGTCAGAAAATCTTGTGAATAACATTTCATTGTTTCCATCCATTTTTTGAATCACAAGCTGTTCTTGGATTCTGAAAGTGTAAGCTGTTTCTCCCTTACTTAAACTCTCATTATTGTTTCAGTTTTATTTTTAATTCAATATTTATGTTGGTATTTTATTTCTAACTTTTGTTGACATGAATATAATTATCATGTGTTTTACTTTCTGAACTTCATTTACTTCATACAATTGAGTGCTTAAACTTCAATTCTATGCTAAGTGTTTATAACCGCTGTTTGGTGCACTTAGTAGAAAATTGAAGAGATTTAAATGTTTGACACACATTCAAATCATAAACATTGGGTTAATCATTTTATAAGTGTTTATGACCGCTGTTCGGTGCATTTATAATATTGAAAAATGTATGCATGTGTAAGATGATGAAAGTAGAATTTCGTAATATGTTAAAATTATGCAACTGTTAGAGTATTGGTAGAATTTGTGTTTGAATAAAGTTCATTTGTACAAATGTTAAAGTAGGAGTATAATTAATTTCATATTTTTTTTACTTGTTTTATTGTCTATATTATGATTACAATCCCTCAAAACCCCCCATTTAATTCTTTATTCTTTCATTCTTTAATTCTTTATTCTTTCAAGCATTTATTCTTTAATTCATTCATTATTTCTATGATTAATTAATTAATTATTTTATTTTTTGATTATTCATTATTCTTTCTCACTAACATATTATTAATATTCCCTAATTTCCCCGGATAAGAACGATCCCTATTTACCCATACTAAAATGACACAAAAAAGGTTTAAAATATGTATATACTTGAATTACGGATTTATTTTAATGTGTATTCTAAGCGTATCAGTGCGAGCTTGAGCCCTTTGAGACTTTGAGTTTGTGTGTATTGGGCTTATAGGTATTAGACCCACCGAATCTAATCCAATATGATTCAACATTACCTGTAATTTTGAGAAATGATATTAGATTGAATACAATATATGGAACATGTATTCAATCTTGATATTAAAGCATATATGGAAATGTACCCAAAAGGTATGAAAGGAAGAGATGGATGGAACTATCAAATGCTTTTTTGTAGGAGTGCGTGGGGGGAGAGAATAGATGAGGAGATAAGAACATTGGCGTGGCATTGGCCTCTACATGTCTTTGTCTAATTACATAAGCAAGAAACCCTTGTGGATTGGAATTTGAAGGCCCTCGGGCCTCGGCTATATTACCATCTTTGATTTCAATAATTTCCTTCCAAATATTTGCGAATTATCAATTAAAAGACATTAATAATCGAGTCTCGACAAGCACTAATAAAGTTATTCATTAATTATTGACAAGACTGTTACTTTACTTAAAAATTGAAATATGACAATTTTTTATTTTAAAATTCTTTAACTACTTTTTAGCTATATACGTTTATTATCATTTTCTTTTATAATGCATGATTGTGATTTTAATCCCATATTTTATAATTAAATTTAGAATACTTTTATAATTAAATTTATATATTAGAATTGACTTTTTTTTTAATCCAATAAAGAATCCGTATTATTTAAAAAAGGTAGAGAAAGTTTTAAAGGGAGGGGGAGAGGTGGGGGCGTTTAGGTAGGGGTGGTGATATATGTTTATGACGTAGGATTTAATTCTTAGGTTTTAACACAAAATTCAAAAACTAAATTCTAAATTATAAATGATTACCATATCTAAATCCTAAATTATAAGTGATTACCATAATCTTTTAATATCTGATAATAAAGATTTTTCAAATTTGAAGTTTAAAAGTATTTTTGAACAGAAAAAAAAAACTACTAATTGGGATCAAAAGCTTTAAAGAATCTTTAAGCAATCATTATAGTGACTACAAATTGAAAAATTTTAAAAATATAATTAAAGGAATTTTAAATAAATATTAATATTATTAAGAACTAATCAATATACAACTTTTAATAGGTATATACCTTTTTATTATAACATGCAATATATTTTTGCATTTGTATTATATTCATAAATATGATGATTCCTCCTATGATTTGCTTATCACGAGGATTATCATATATTACATAAACTTTCTCAGCCCATTTGAGCTTTTCGATATGCCAATTTGTTTCTAAAAGTTGAATGCACTTGTAAGCATCCAATTGGCTCGCATTGCAAACAATTTTGTACTTTTCTGGTAAATAATATTAATTCTTACTAAAATTATTGATTTATTTGATATATTTATATATATGAATGATAAACGACTTCCAATTTTGTTAATTTTTTACGGAAATGATGTTGAAATTATGATTTAGAGATATATTGGACGGTCCTGATTATGATATAAGTACAAAAAGAATTTGATAAATCAAAATGGTGGTACGAGAAAAATACTATCAAAAATATGTGATACCACTATATATAGTCTTAATCGAAAAATATAACGAATTTATAAGAATGCAATTAATGATGCTGATCAAAAGTTTCAAAAAGTACTATGTAAGTAAAAATCACAAATCAAATGTAGACTTAACAACTACTACTTTTTCTTTTCTTGTCTTGAAATCGCGTCTCTTATAGGTGCCATTTGGCCGGTAGGTATAGTACGTACGTACTCAAGCAACACCATTAAACACGTACACCAGATATCGAAGCCTTCACATGCACCATGTGTACCTTCACAGAGACATTCAAACATTTAGAAGCAAGCAGATACGTTTATTTTTATGGTCGTACATTCTATATTAGGATCTACGTATATCTAGTAAGAAGAAAAACTCACGTGAGCTTGTTGTCTTGTTACGTGTTAGTTAGGGTTATTTACATAATCACCGTTGAGATTTTATTTTTTATACTTTTGCAAATATCCTCTTGGATTTTAGATCTTATATAAATACTCTCTTACGTTTCAAAAACATTACAAATAAACTCATTTGTTAAGTAATTATCAATTAAAAACTCACATCACCTAAAAATTGACAAAATTAACTTTCGACAATAATATTTCCAGAACTAAAATGATAATATATCCAAATAATTATAAGAACATGTTAGTATTTACATCACTTATATTATATTTAATTAAAAAAAATTCATATTTTATGGGTTAAGTGTGGTGTTTTTTGGAGCTAAACGAGTGTATATATGTGGAAGATCTATAACTTGAGGGGTGTTTATGAAAACATAAAAACATAACAACCTCAAGGGTGTTTGAAAATGAAAACTTATTATATATTAAATTTGAGTAAACTTTATATATTAACTAGTCTATTTTGTTATTCAGTATTATCATGTAAAAAAAAATAAACACGTATAAGAAGTTAGGAGAAAAAAGAAGCATGGTATTTGGCATGTATATTATAGTCACGTACAGTCATTTATCTGGCGGGCTATATTTATTGGCCTTAGAAATTCCAAATATCTGTAGATTGATATTTGTGAGAAAATATAAATTTTGGGTTTCATTTAGGTTGAATCGAATGAATTGTATAAATATATTTAAAAATATCATTTTGTCATTATTTTAATAGAAAAAATTAATAATTTTAGTAGAGAAATAATTACTGAACATTTGAGTATAATTTACGTACGTCTATTATATTAATAATGAAGTAAAATTCATTGAGTACAAGTTACAGTGCGCCATCAACTTCACGTTCTTGCGCGTTCGTATGGATCAATCAATCGTGACACCTCCTCGAATCAAATGGACGCCATGTATATCCCTGGACCAATTGGTGATGGGCATTGGGTATCAAGAAGAACAGATGAAAGTGAAGCTATATATGTTGATTGTACTTCAAACACCAAATAATAGTACCTCTTCCAACTTTTGCTCAGGGAATTTTTTGCGACAAATTTCTCAGTGGCCCAGCTTTGTTGTGATTGAACGGGACAATATTATGCTGTCACCCACATGAACAATATATATTTCTAACCTCACCAGAGAGAGAGAGAGAGAGAGGGAGAGAGAGAGAGAGAGAGAGAGAGAGATGCTCCAATAATGTACTAGTTGCTAAATTTCCAACTAATACGTTGATACAATTGATATTGGTTTTTTCTCAACAAAATGTTTCAAATAAGCATCTAATAAGTTGTCTTTTTCCTATTTGCATTTTCAGCCTTTCTGGTTGGCTTTCTGCTCATTCTTCCCGTTGTCCTGCTTTAATCCCTTGTGAGTGCGCTTCACTTTTTCTTGACATTGCGTTATGGGCCTTATGGCTCGATGATCATATATATCATCTCTACCATAAACATGGTATGTTGCCCGATTATACATAACAAAAAGTACAGTGTGGAGTCAATAACTTTTGTATTCTTTTAGTAACTTTCGATCATATGCGCATTGCTCTCTGTAATTATGTTGCCAAATTGATCTTCACTCACCATCTCTCACAGATTCCAGAACCATCCAAAATAAATATTATATTCCTTTTCAAAACCACTAAATTTAAGAAAGACCCATTTTCTTCTTTATTTAAACGAACTATATATAACTTATTTGTTGTGCAAATTACATACAAACTAAAATATTGTATTATTATTCTAATAATGTCGAGAGAGCGAGTAGGCTCACTACGAATTTTAGACGAAATTATCCTTCCACTAATTAATAACTTTTAAAAAATAAATAACTTATTTAATACAATAGTAAATATTAAATTTATAAAATAAGATAAATCTATATATATAAAGTCAGAAGTCAGATTTGGTTAAATTTTTAATAATACCAAAAAACTCTTATTTAATTATTTTTTTAGAAGAATAGAATAATATCACAAATTTAATCTCTAAAGGAACCCTATTAAAAAAAACAAACATCATGTCCAACAAATTTATTAACTAAGGATATAATAGTCAGGATAATCCTTAAATTTTTAATTCGCTCTGAATTTTTCATCTTAGAGGCTTGAGATTGAATAACGCCCGACACCACGAAGTGCAATCTGCTCATTCTCCTTCTCCACCTCAATCTCCTCCTTCTCCATTCTTCATCCCAAAACTACGAGGAGGTACTGGCGAGAACGACGCGGAAGAACAAGAACGAGACTTGACTTTGGCGACTGCTCGCCATGCTTCAGAAAGCCTTCTTCTTTAAACTTTTAATTATGCTGAAAAGATCACCATATTTTGTTATTGTTTTGTTAATTTATTTACCCGTTTTGCAAACTGGAAAATGATATAATAATATATATATATAACCTGCACTGCACTGATCTTAATAATACAATTAAATGAAAAGAATTTTCACATTTACAATTTTTCTTTAGTGTACTTTTTTTTTACAAGTAAATTAAAACATATATAATAATCATGATTAAACACAATTAAATATTTATGGGTTTGGACGGCTAATATTTCACGCTTGGGACAGCTAATATTATCAAAACCCACAGTGATTATTAACTTGGATGCATAAATTATATTATCAGCCAACATGCGTTGCAAATAACTTTGATTTGTGCTCCATTTGAGCCCCACAAGTGGTAACCATCCTCAAATTAGCATTCAAAAGATTGGAGTTACTGTTTTTACTTGTACTTGTCGATCGTGAAAATGGTTCCACGTACGTACTAGCTTACAAGATTATGTTTCGTGAAGAGTTGCCAGCTATACCTCTTTATATCTTTCTTTCTCACGGCCAGGCGGATTAAGATATGATTGAGAGAGACGATAGTGCGCGCAGAGTACTGAAGAGAATTTTCGAGAATAATTAGACTCATATTGGTAATTACGAACCCTAAATCACAAATAAGCCCATTATTTTCATGCATGAAATGTAAGAATTTGAGCATTGCGTCAATTGTGTGAAGTTTGGTTTTGACTCAAATTAGAATAAGACAAGTCATGATGGTATGGGTTTGCTAAGTATATATTGGAATTTACTAATCCTTTTTGAAGACTAATTAGAAGTTCAACGTGATAGATTATTATCTATATATTGTGGAAGCCTCTTCTTTCACAAGCTTCGCTTAATTTTTCAGACTATTGCCTATTGATAGTTTTGAGCATTGAGATTCTTGACGGAGAGTAGCAGGTTTTGCCCTCGGCCTTGGAGTTCAACGTGTTGATGATCATGGACTCGGCTTCAATTTCCATAGGGTTGTAATCTCATCTTGTTTAATCTTTTGGATATTCGTTTACTTGATTTTAACTTGGTAATTAATTTTTTTGCGTTGTGATCTTTACTGAATCTATTCATTTCTTACGTACATGAAAATAAACCGATTCTTTTTTTTCAGTCACCAATATTGGACGATTCTAACATGAGAGCTAGACGACAAGGTTTGTATGTAGCTAGATTTTTTTCCCTTAAAAATATTATCTCCTATCACTGGAATTGTAAAGTTCAACAATGGAAAATTATAATATGATTACACAAGAGCTAAGATTAATTATGTAATATATATAATCCAAGCTTGTCCTAAATGATCGACATACACCAACTTCACATCTTTATCATCAAGATAGTTTTAACTGCTCCCTAGTACAAGTGTTTCGTTTGTTTAATGGAGTGTTGATTTTTTTTTTTAATTCTGCGTTTAATGACTCGTTTGTTTAATGGAGTGTTGATTTAAAAAAAAAAAATTCTGCGTATAAGTGATTAAGTAAATCATAACGAATAATGTTATACAGTCTACAATTAGTCGTTTCTTACATACCAACAACTGCAACAAATATTATTTAATGAAGTCCTTTCACTGATATTTTTTTAATCGCAGGTACCTCAACCTTTGAATTTGGCGCCGATTCGTTAAGCTGCTGCTTGATATGTTTGAAATTGGGTTTGATTAATGGATAGGTCTTTTTACTTATTCGTCATCTTCATCTAGAAAGACCCAAGGGACCTTCTTGGCTAAGCCATTTATTAATTTTATATTTTGTATGTAGCTAGCATGTGTGCTTTCACGTTGCGCAGTACTGCGTCATTTCTAATAGAGAGTGATTATTTGAGTGTATCAAAATTAGGGCTGTAATCAAGGTTAAATTATTTTGTTTCTTTAATTTGCATCTTCAATATAAATCTTTTATCGTCTATGTATGAGCCCATTTTTATAATCAAACTTAAATATTATAGTTGATTTTTTTTTTCTTTCAAATAAAAAATAATATATATATTGTCTGGATTTAATCAGAGTATAAAGGCCTCGTTTGGTATGCCGTACTGTACTGACTATTTCAATCGGATAGACTAATTTGTCCACTGGATAGACTGATTATTTAGTCGGGCGTTTGATACTTTTCCGGATTAGAATGCCGACTATATTATACTGACCGGATTATATTATAGTAATTGACGAAATACTTATATCTTAAATATTAATTATGTATGTCATTATTTTTATTATTATTTATTTTAATAATAATAATTATTACTATTTATTACATTTTTATTAATTAATTATTTTTAATTTTATCATTATTATTTATTAAAATATCATTAATTATTAATTATTAGTAGTATTTATTACTTTATTACTTTTTATTATTAATATTTACTAAATTAATATTTTATTTTTATTATATTACTATTTATTATTATTATTATTATTACTATTTATTATTATTATTATTATTATTATTATTATATTTTACAAGATTACTAGTTATCCGACTATTTAATACGGACAATTTCGAGCGTATTATTTTAGCGTGTCTGGACCGTATAAAAATATTCAACCGTATTAACTTATATGGTGACTAATTAATATAACTGGTACCAAACACAGGTTTCAGATTATTTAGCCTATACAGACCGTAATTGACAGGACCAGTCCCAACTGGACCTCGATAACCGTGCCCGGTCCTGCTCCCGTCTGACAAGTCAACTGAAGTCCCGAAACTATCCTTCAACACATATCAGACAAGAGATTATCTCCGCTTATGCCTCCGCCTCTCGGGTAGCCCCGAACGTCGTGTCACGGCCTGGAGGGTCATCAAAATAGAAAAGTGTGAGTGGACAAAAATATATTCGTTAAAACACATTTTTAAAAGACATCTTTTACCCTCCAGTTTATCAAACCTGCATGCATAGGGAAAAACATATGAAACACAAACACTGACTTTTCAGCCAAACCACATAACAAGTTAAATCCCGGCTCTCAGGCCAAAACATACGAACACATAATCACCTGGCCATACAGACCAGAACTCGTACTCAATACCAGTACGTAATCACAATCAACATCAAGCAATACTATGCACAAGTTCACAATCAATTACTCAATCAATCAATCAATCCTCAAGCAATCTGCACCATTCACAAGTGCACAAACCATCTCATAATCATATCCGCACTACGCGTAGGCCATAACCCCAAGCATCAGCCGTCTGGGAACACCCCAAGCTCCGGCTATCTGGGAATACATATCATCCCGAGTATCAGCCGCCTGAGAACAATCACAATCATACTATATCCCCGAGCTTCGGTCGTCTGGGAACTCCCCTAGCTTCGACCGTCTGGGCATTCATAATCCCAATGAAAATCATCCCGGGATCATATCCCAAAACATATTAATCAAATCCTTGACTTCAAACCAAGTCAAAATCATTATCAACCGGGACTCAATGACTACGCCCAAACTACGCATTAAATTAAACACGTAATTTGAGTATTGTGCAATTTAAACCCTTTTTGTGTAGATGTAGTATTGGTAAATAGGGATCGTTCTTAACCGGGGAAATTAGGGAACATTAATAATGTGTTAGTGGGAAAGAGTAATGAATAAATGAATAATGAATAAATTAATGAATTAAATAATTAAATAATTAAATAATTAACAAATTAATGAATTAATGAATTAAAGAATAAAAGAATTGAGAATTAAAGAATAAATGAATTAAAGAATTAACTAATCAAAGAATAATAAACTAAGAGTATTAAAGAATAAAAGAATAAAGAGATGAAAGAATCAAAGAATAATAAACTAAAAGTAGAAAAGAAGAATAAAAGAATAAAAGAATAAAAGAATAAAAGAATAAAGAATAAAAGAATAAAGAATAAAGAATTGAAAAGGGGGGGTTTTGAAAAGAGTTGTAAATATAAAATAAATAAAACAAGTAAAAATAATTAAATACTTAATTTTACTTCTACTTTAACCTTTGTACTAGTGAATTTTCTTCAAACACATATTTTTACCAACACTCTAACATCAAGCTCATATTGAACCAATCACGAAATCATACCTTAATCATCTCAAATACATGCATACATTTTTCATATTATAAATGCACCGAACAGCGGATTATTACTTACAATATGATTCACCTTAAGTAAGTGATTTAATGCGCCGAACAGCGATCAAACATTAAATCTCTTCAACTCTATCCTAAATGCCCCGAACAGCGGATCAACATTTAGTTTCGAATTGAAGTTTAAGTACTAAAACATATGAAGTAAAAGAAACTCAAAAAGTAAAACACATGGAGATTGCATTCTTACTTACAAATGTTAGAAAGAAAATTCCAACACATATATTGAATTATAAGTAAAACCAATAACAATAACAAGAATTTAAGTAGAGAAGTATGAATTTTCACAAGAATCACCGAACAGCGGCAGGAAACTTGTGAAGATGGAAGAAGAAATACGAGGAATTCGGTCTTAAAACTCTTGAATTGCCTTAGAATTACTTGGCCTAGGTATTTCTTAAGGAAAGCACAAAAATGTGTTTAAGAGATCTCAAAGAAATATCACAAGAACAAAGTAAAGAGGAAATGAAATTAAGAAAAATAGAAATAACATAAATTAAGAACAAGAATTAAAAGAAAGCTAATTAATAAGAAAATCTACAAGAAGTTAAAATGGTCCCAAAAATATCTCTCAAAAGAGAGAAATAAAAGAACTAAAAGAAGAAAACTAAAAACTAAGCAAAATGGAAGAAATGAAGCTAATTGGGGACTCCCCAAATACAAGAATTGAACCCCTATTTATAGGGGGGAAAAGCTAATTACACTAAAAAAAATAAATAAAAACAAATAAAAGTTACAATAAAAATATTAAAAAGTGAAATGATGAGATTGGGTGGTGTTTGTGGGGAAAAAAATGTTAAGAAAACAAAAGAAATGCTGCTGGAAATGGGCTGTCAGAAACAGCTGAAAAAGGGGGGAATATTCGGCTGGAGTGAGCTGGAAAGGGAAGGCATGGCCGGCAGCCTTTGCTGGAAAAGAAAGAAGAACATTCGGCTGGGCGGTGCTGAAGGAGGAACAGAGGATCGGCAAGCGCGCGCCGAAGTGAAGAGAGGCGCTTCGGTAGGCGCGTTCCGACGGATCCGCTTGCCTGGAGGAAGGCGCGCGGAACTGGGCTTGCGGGCCTGGGCAAGTTGGGCCGCTGGGCTTGGCAGCAGGCCGAGCTTCAGATGGTTGGGCTGACGGCGACTGGGCTGCTGGACTTTGGGCCGGAGATTTGAAATGGGCTGCACAGATTAATTTACTTAATTAATTTAGTTAATTTAGTAATATTTCACCCGAAATTCGTCCATAATTTCTTCATTATAATTCCGATCGAGACGATTCTTTCGCCAAAATACTCCAAATTACAAACTATTTATTTAAATAAAAATAACACAAAATGAATTAATTTATCTATTTATTTAATATTTTAATATTAAAAGTCAAGTATAAAGGGTATAAAATAATATAAAATAATGCTTATTTGAGGACCTATCAAATACCCCCACACTTAAACTTTGCTAGTCCCTAGCAAATAGTAAAATTAAACTACGAATTCAAAACAAGTAACCCTTAACCATTTGTCTCAATATTTCATAATTATAATCATGGCATAAAAGATTTTCACTTAAAGCGTTTAAGCATATGGAATTCAAGAGTTAATACATTGTAACAAAATGCTTCAACAAGTATGATAATGAGTAAATATGGTGAAATGGATCTCAACATGAATAAAACAAGTATGAATCAACTCACAAAGATATGCACTCATAAATTCACTCAATTTTGTAAGGGTTTGTGTTTGCACTCAAAGTATGTGAGAAATACTCACATAATCGAAATGAAGTACTTTTGCAAAATCTCAAACAAACACCTCAAGATAAAAACAACACATACTTGCGCAAATGAACCAAAACCATAAGCTTACTCAAGTGATTAACTCAACTAATCAAAATTTACCATCTTAAGGATCATAAGGTCTTTATAAAGGTTGTAATGGGGCTAAGTTTAGAGGCAAGGACAATATAGGACAAGTGGTGCTCAATTCGTTCCAAGACTCAATAGACTCCCAAAACGTATCATAGCTTCCCAACCTTAGTGCAATGATGTCAGTAATCCATCCTTTCGAACATAGGCCTAATTTCATCATGTTGGGCCTCATAGTCATTCTTTGTGTCGGATTTACAAATGTAAGGGACTTAACTCAAACATTACATAACCAAACCTTATTACCTTGATCGAGACTCAACTTTTTTTTTTCTTTTTTTTTTCTTCTTTTTTTTTTGATTTTTTTTTGATTTTTTTTTTTGAATTTTTTTTTTATATCAAGGTAATAACATGTGTCAACGATACAACAAAGCATGAGTCGGTAAATCCAAATAATTCACATAAAAGTCTTTCCAACATCATTATTTTCTCTTTACACAATCATTATGTCTTTAACCGAGTTCTTGGAACAAGGGTAAAGGATGTCTATACTAAGCTCAAGTGTTTAGATAATCATGGTGATGAAAGAAAGGCTTAATGTGGGCTCAAAAGGGTTAAAACTAAGGGGGTCGCAACTTGTGCGCACAAAATAGGGAACATGGATGTTTGAATTTGTGGTGTTAACCCTAATGCCTTAATCATTTCCAAAATCAGAGAGTTTATTGACTCAAAAGCTTTGAAAATCACATAAAATAAGTTCTAGTACTCTAGAGTTCATTAAAAGCTATGGCAAGCAGTTATGAGGCATATGTATATCAATTTAAACAAAGAACTTATGAATCACTCATCAAAGATGTATATAAAGTTCTAAAGCTCACATAAGGTTCATATGATTCATACTTATCTTATTATGCTCGTTTATATGCCAATTTACATGCATTATCTTCAAGTTATAACACTTAATCACAAAATATTAACAAACAAATTCAAGTTGTAGTGATTATCTTTATGGCCATAACATATTCATTTTTGTTCATTTATATCATTGACAAGTTAAATGGCAACTTAAGACTCATAAAAATACTAAGTTAAAACAAAAAGATTCAAAAAAAAAAAAAACAATAATATTTTTTTTTTCATTTTTTTTTTCACCCTTTTTTTTTTATAATTTTTCAATTTTTTTTTTGTTTTTTGAACAATTAAAATTGTAAACCATTCCCCCACACTTAAATTCTACATTGTCCTCAATGTAGGAAAATACGAAGTAATTAAACATAGAATCAAAGTAAGGAAGATGATTTACGAAAATAATAGGAAAACATTAAGTAAACAAAATAAAAGAGAGTGAAGGGTAGAGGATAGCAAATCTGTATTGATGACTCCTTCACATCCCGGGAACACATTGGGTTGCCTCCCAACAAGCGCTTGAAGTTTAACGTCCATCCAACCTAGACAGAGATGCAAGTTAGTTAGTCAGAGATGTACGTTAATTAAGAATGCAGTTTAGATATGCAAATTAAAGTTAAGGATGCAATGTGAGTTAAAGATGTAAGTTAGAGGAAGAGTGCAATGCAAGTTAAACTAAATATGCAAGTGAAGTTAAAAATGCAAGTTAAATGAAATATGAAATGCAAATTAGAATGAAAGATGCAAGTTAAGTGAAAATGCAAGTTAAATGAAAGATGAAATGCAAGAGAAAAAGAAAATAATTTATTTACGTATGAACAATTTTTTTTTTATAATTATTATTTTTTTATTTTTTTTTTCGGAATTTAAAAATTAAATAAATGAAGAATTTTTTTTATTTTTTATTTTTACGAATTTTATGCTTTTTAAAAAAAAAATAAAAAAAATACCAAAAACAAAATAAAAATAAAAATAAGGAAAAGTGAATATTTACTATAAGCATTTATGAACAATTAAAAAGAATGAACATTATGTACAAGTATGAACAAGAATAAAATAACAAGTAAGAGAATTATAAACAAACATAAATGAACGACTATTATGAACAAGTATGTATGTATACTAAGAAATATAAAAATTATGAACATGTATAAAAGGTAACAAGTAACATATATATTACATTTACTTACAAGTATGAATCAATACTAACATAAAGCTAAGATAAGATTTTTTTTTTTTTTTAATTAAATTTTTTTTATTTCGATTTTTTTTTTAATTTATTATTATTATTTTTTTTTTTATTCCGAAATTTTTTTTTTCATTTAAAATTTAATGTTTAACAAGACATAAACAAATAATTGATTACATAAAAATAAAATAAGTGTAAACATAAAGTTAGTGGAACATAAAGGTTATGGAATAAAATTAAAAGAAAGTTAATGTAATATAATTAAAGTTAAGGGAATAAAGAAAAAGTGTGAATATTAAGTTAATGGAATAAAGTATAATGGAATAAATAAAAGTAAAAGTAAAGAAAAATGAACATATAAAATATGCATTTATGACAAGTATCAATTTTAATAAGAACAAGTAAAAGTAAACAAATGAAATTAAATTATGAACAAGTATCAATTTTAATATGAACAAATATATAAAAAAAAAAATTATGAACATTTATGAACAAGTATAAATTAGAAATTAAGAATAAGTAAAGTATGAGCATTATAAACAAAAATAATAAGAACAATAATAAGATGGATAAATAAAATATAAACAAGTAAGTAAGGGTTATAAACAAATATAATATTAACAAAAGTAAAATTTATAAACAAGTATAATATGCACAATTTATATACATACACTAACAAATTAAAAATGATTTTCAATTTCCCCGGCAACGGCGCCAAAAATTGACTACGCCCAAACTACGCATTAAATTAAACACGTAATTTGAGTATTGTGCAATTTAAACCCTTTTTGTGTAGATGTAGTATTGGTAAATAGGGATCGTTCTTAACCGGGGAAATTAGGGAACATTAATAATGTGTTAGTGGGAAAGAGTAATGAATAAATGAATAATGAATAAATTAATGAATTAAATAATTAAATAATTAAATAATTAACAAATTAATGAATTAATGAATTAAAGAATAAAAGAATTGAGAATTAAAGAATAAATGAATTAAAGAATTAACTAATCAAAGAATAATAAACTAAGAGTATTAAAGAATAAAAGAATAAAGAGATGAAAGAATCAAAGAATAATAAACTAAAAGTAGAAAAGAAGAATAAAAGAATAAAAGAATAAAAGAATAAAAGAATAAAGAATAAAAGAATAAAGAATAAAGAATTGAAAAGGGGGGGTTTTGAAAAGAGTTGTAAATATAAAATAAATAAAACAAGTAAAAATAATTAAATACTTAATTTTACTTCTACTTTAACCTTTGTACTAGTGAATTTTCTTCAAACACATATTTTTACCAACACTCTAACATCAAGCTCATATTGAACCAATCACGAAATCATACCTTAATCATCTCAAATACATGCATACATTTTTCATATTATAAATGCACCGAACAGCGGATTATTACTTACAATATGATTCACCTTAAGTAAGTGATTTAATGCGCCGAACAGCGATCAAACATTAAATCTCTTCAACTCTATCCTAAATGCCCCGAACAGCGGATCAACATTTAGTTTCGAATTGAAGTTTAAGTACTAAAACATATGAAGTAAAAGAAACTCAAAAAGTAAAACACATGGAGATTGCATTCTTACTTACAAATGTTAGAAAGAAAATTCCAACACATATATTGAATTATAAGTAAAACCAATAACAATAACAAGAATTTAAGTAGAGAAGTATGAATTTTCACAAGAATCACCGAACAGCGGCAGGAAACTTGTGAAGATGGAAGAAGAAATACGAGGAATTCGGTCTTAAAACTCTTGAATTGCCTTAGAATTACTTGGCCTAGGTATTTCTTAAGGAAAGCACAAAAATGTGTTTAAGAGATCTCAAAGAAATATCACAAGAACAAAGTAAAGAGGAAATGAAATTAAGAAAAATAGAAATAACATAAATTAAGAACAAGAATTAAAAGAAAGCTAATTAATAAGAAAATCTACAAGAAGTTAAAATGGTCCCAAAAATATCTCTCAAAAGAGAGAAATAAAAGAACTAAAAGAAGAAAACTAAAAACTAAGCAAAATGGAAGAAATGAAGCTAATTGGGGACTCCCCAAATACAAGAATTGAACCCCTATTTATAGGGGGGAAAAGCTAATTACACTAAAAAAAATAAATAAAAACAAATAAAAGTTACAATAAAAATATTAAAAAGTGAAATGATGAGATTGGGTGGTGTTTGTGGGGAAAAAAATGTTAAGAAAACAAAAGAAATGCTGCTGGAAATGGGCTGTCAGAAACAGCTGAAAAAGGGGGGAATATTCGGCTGGAGTGAGCTGGAAAGGGAAGGCATGGCCGGCAGCCTTTGCTGGAAAAGAAAGAAGAACATTCGGCTGGGCGGTGCTGAAGGAGGAACAGAGGATCGGCAAGCGCGCGCCGAAGTGAAGAGAGGCGCTTCGGTAGGCGCGTTCCGACGGATCCGCTTGCCTGGAGGAAGGCGCGCGGAACTGGGCTTGCGGGCCTGGGCAAGTTGGGCCGCTGGGCTTGGCAGCAGGCCGAGCTTCAGATGGTTGGGCTGACGGCGACTGGGCTGCTGGACTTTGGGCCGGAGATTTGAAATGGGCTGCACAGATTAATTTACTTAATTAATTTAGTTAATTTAGTAATATTTCACCCGAAATTCGTCCATAATTTCTTCATTATAATTCCGATCGAGACGATTCTTTCGCCAAAATACTCCAAATTACAAACTATTTATTTAAATAAAAATAACACAAAATGAATTAATTTATCTATTTATTTAATATTTTAATATTAAAAGTCAAGTATAAAGGGTATAAAATAATATAAAATAATGCTTATTTGAGGACCTATCACTCAAGCCCAAATATCATTTATACGTAAATCCGTAAAGTCATATCGAAAACATTAAAATAATCCAGAAATCATCCTTGACTTATCAATTCATTAAAAAATCCATTTTGACTCCGGGCCTAGCCCAAAATATCATTTGCACACTTCCTCGAAAAACGTGCCCGAAAGACCGATTAAAATATTCATTACATCATAAATAATCATCCAAACAAATCATAATGTCATTGCAAACCAAATCATGCATTCAATCATGTAAAACATTTAACTATGCATGCATATCAATTTAGAAAACAAACGTCCACTCACACACCGTCCAAACCGCTCGCTTCCCGAGCTGCACGCGTTTCCGTAATTTTCGACACTTGTTAGGAACCTCGAATCCTGTCCAAAATTATTATGTAGGGTTACTAACAAGTCAATTTACATCATATCAACTTCCCATTATTTTCCGGGAATTTAATATCAATTTAAAATATAACATAAACTGACAGGACCCATCCCAATCCCCCCAGGATTAGTGTGGGATGACCCTGCTCCCGTCTGACACAAAGTGTCAGACAAGGGATATTTCCGACCTTTGCCCTCCCGGGCTATCAGAGTACGCCAGGATCCGGAGGAGGCATGTGATATCTCGGTCTCTGCTACAGTCCACATCCGATGTCAACCTGAAGGGCAGTCAAAACATTAAAAACTGTGAGTGGACAAAACAAGAGTTTATAAAAACATTTAATAAGAAGACATTTGTACCCTCCACTAAAAAGCATGCATGCATTCGAAAACCATTTATCCAAAACAAACCATATGTGGGACTAAGCCCAAAGCAGATATAAACCAAGGTCGAAAGGACCACAATGAAAACGACCATACGTGACAGGACCCATCCCAATCCCCCCGGGATTACCGTGGAATGTGCCCTTCTCCCGTCAAACAAGGGGTGTCGGACAAGGGATAACCAAGAGCCACTGCCCAAACGGGGCATCCAGAGTGCGCAAGGATCGATGGAGGAGGTGTGCAATGTCCCAGTCCCTGCTGCAAACGCATCCGTGATCAACCTGAAGGGCATTAAAACCAAAAGCTGTGAGTGGACAAAAACCAGTAAGTTCATCAAATACATTTATAAGACATTTATGCCCTCCAATAAAAACTTATGCATGCCACGAAAACCAGTAACCAAAACGTTTGCTCAACCGAGCCATTAGGGCCTTAGCCCAAAAACCGTCAACCAAAAACCAAGTGTGGGAACTCAGCCCAAAACTGTGAAATACCATACCTATACATAAACCACCATGTGGGTCACCACCCACGACCATAAATGAACATCAATTCATTAAAATCACACAATCATAAATCCACCCAGAAAGCCATTTCATTAATTCGTATTTTACCATTACCATCACCAGCATCCCTGATGCTAGACGTCCCTGACGTCATGTCTCACGGTTTCACAAGCTACGCGTGCTGCCCGGGGTCTCTCCGGGTCCATATATCTGACATCCCTGATGTCTGACGTCCCTGACGTCAATCATAGCAATCCTGCTCCTGAGTCATCATACGGTCCGGCTGCTCCGTATGGTGACCCTTCACAGGCAATGCACCGTGACTTCCCCAGTGTCCCAGACATCTGGAGGAGACCATCATATATCCATGTGTACAGATGGTATATGGAAAAATAGTTTTATTAACTCATTTCACAACATCACAATGGGCCCTGCCCGAATTTTCCATAAAACAACACATTTCCATTTAGGGTCCCTGACCCGAAATCACATTTATTAAATATAGGGCCCCTGACCCGAAATCATCATTTTAATCCAACTGGGCCCCATGCCCGATAACATAACTCAAATGGGTCTCAGCCCGATTTTATACCAACTGGGCCCCTGGCCCGATTTCATTAACCAACTGGGCCCCCGGCCCGATTCTCAAATGGACTCCAAGTCCGAAATTTCCAAAACAAGTGGGCCTCAAGCCCGAGTTCATCTTTCCAATATAAAAACCATTTTATCATAATATTTATTTAACCACAAGCATGCAAAACCACAAATAAACCGTTAATCCCGATACACGTGAAATACGGAAAACACCTCGAAATACGTGCAACATACCCAAAATCAATACTCACAAATACCATCATAGAAATCATGTATATAAACCATATAACACATTTAAGCATGCATAGGATTTATAAAACCAAAGTCCACTCACAGATCGTTTTAACCGTGTGCCTCGATACGCGTGCCACCGGCCCTCCCGGGCCACACCACTATCACCGGGACTCCCAATCCTGTCCAAATCACATTAGAGGGTTACTAACCTCATCATTAACATCCTATCAAAGTCCCGTAATTTTCCCGAATTTTTACTTATTTTTAAACTTAATTTAAAACCTTCGGATATCCCGAACAATATCGAGACGGTGTCCGATCGACACGAAACCAATTCCAAAATGTCCGTTACATTAAATAGGATAGAAGTCATGTTGACCTCACCTCGAGATTCGTGCCCACGCGCCGCCACGCGCCGCCGTGAGTGGCTGCGCGTGAAACTCACGCGCCTGCTACAGTGTCACCAGCCCAACCCGTTTGTCTGGTAAACGGGTCCAATTCACCCGCGACACAACCCGGTTCCAATCCTGTCAATTCGATCCTAATTCCTTCAATTGATCATTCCATTAGTTTCGTTTTAAGTCCAATTACAAGTCTGTAAACTCAATTACACAAATCCTTACCCAGATTCCCACGATTCGATGATGATCCACGAAGAACACCCGGTTACTGTGCAATCATGGAACTCCCTCAATTGATGCAGGTTTCATCCAATTGATGATTCCAGAAGCATCAATGGACCATGAGGAACAATTCCCCCACATCAATTGCACCAAACCTGTGCTCAAACGTCACGACTCAAGTTCGAGCACCGTCACTGTTCAACAATGGAGTTCTGTCAATCTCGATCGGTTTCCTTCAATTGATGATCCCAGAAGCATCGTGGGATCATGAGAAATCATTTCCCCACAACAATTGAGTCAATCACAGCCCCAAACTCCACGACTCAGCCTCGATTTCTTCCTCTGTCACCAAGCTCGATCAGAGCCAAAACGGCATCAATCCTTCTCGTTTTTGACGTGGATCGACTCGTCACAACCTCAGTAAGATGTTTCCAAGCTTCAATTCGATCGTCGCAGCCCAATTCGTCCAATTTGATTTTCCCTCCCAAAACTTAATCTTTCGAATTCTCAGTTCCTCCTCACTGCCACTCTCTCGTGTTTACCCAGTTGAAATCACACTCAAAACGCTCACAAAATCACACTCTCAGGTTCAGCAATGGAAGAGGAATTGGTTGGGAGAGTATTGGATTTGGTTGTACACGGTAAAGGAAAATAGGATTAATGGAAATTAAAAGATTAATTAATTAATTAAAAACTAATTAAACATCATCATGAGGTCTCCCCCAAAAACATGGATTCTGATTTCAAGGGATGAGTGACACTTGTCACTCATCCAGGTGTGTAGGGTCAACGGTCACTATTCATTATTATATTATTATTTTAATCCCGGCCTCGGTTCGTTAGTTCGTTTCCTTGACCATAACGTCGTCGTCGGATCTCCGATTTCGGCATGCCGCCTGTCGTTGGATTCGTATCGACGATACCTACGTAACGGTCCTTGGCCCTCGCCCATCGGACCTCCCGATCAAAAAGTCAACATTTGGCCCCTAATAAGCCAAATTACCAAAATACCCCTCAACTTCCAAACACCATAACTTTCTCTACGAATGTCGGAATCGAACGTGCCGCCTGTCTATGAACTCGTGACGTCCCGAACTACGTCACGGTCATCGGTCAAAGTCCATTTGACCGCCCGAATAAAAAGTCAACATTTTACCCACGACCAGGGGCAAAACGGTCATTTTGCACATTTTGTCCGATTCCGCCCTACTAACCACCGTTTAACCTCGCTAATCAAGATTAGTCACTAAACTAATCCCGGAATTCGGGACGGGTCGTTACAATACGGGCCACTGCCTAAATCCATACGGGACTCGGCCCCAAACCATAAAGAAACCAAGTACACGAGCCACTGCTCAAATCCTGTGCACACCTGTGCACACCACATATCATATATCATATATACATCACATACATATATATAAGTCACACAACCAATCCTGTCATGGTATCCAAAGCTACGCGCGTGTTACCCGGGTCTCAATCCGAGTCATCTCAAAGTCAAGGTCAATGTCCGCAGACCACTGACCCTACCCGAGGTAATAGTAACCATAGCCTTCCTGAGAGTAAAGAACCCAACTGGGGGGTGACTCCACTCAGTCGGTGCTCCGTGACTACTCCGGGGTCCACCCAGGCCAACGACCCTCCCCGGAGGAGATAATAGAAGTAAAAGGAAGGTAGATGAACATATATATACATAACATAATATCCATGCCCGGTTCCTGACAGGACCCATCCCAATCCCCCCGGGATTTGTGCGGGATGACCCTGCTCCCGTCTGACACGAAGTGTCAGACAAGGGATATTTTCGTCCTTTGCCCTCCCGGGCTATCAGAGTACGCCAGGATCCGGAGGAGGTATGTGATATCTCGGTCTCTGCTACAGTCCACATCCGATGTCAACCTGAAGGGCAGTCAAAACATTAAAAACTGTGAGTGGACAAAACAAGAGTTTATAAAAACATTTAATAGGAAGACATTTGTACCCTCCACTAAAAAGCATGCATGCATTCGAAAACCATTTATCCAAAACAACCATATGTGGGACTAAGCCCAAAGCAGATATAAACCAAGGTCGAAAGGACCACAATGAAAACGACCATACGGGCCACTGCCCAAATCCTGTGCACACCTGTACACACCATATATCATATATCATATATCCATCACATACATATATATAAGTCACACAACCAATCCTGTCACGGTATCCAAAGCCACGCGCGCGCTACCCGGGTCTCAATCCGAGTCATCTCAAAGTCAAGGTCAATGTCCGCAGACCACTGACCCTACCCGAGGTAATAGTAACCATAGCCTTCCTGAGAGTAAGGAACCCAACTGGGGGGTGACTCCACTCAGTCGGTGCTCCGTGACTACTCCGGGGTCCACCCAGGCCAACGACCCTCCCCGGAGGAGATAATAGAAGTAAAGGAAGGTAGACGAACATATATATACATAACATAAACATTCATGACCGGTTCCCCTGAACCGTCATGATCCATAATATCCATAATCAGGTAACATGCCGGTTCCCATAAACCGTCATGTACCGTAATAACATAACCAGGTAACATGCCGGTTCCCATAAACCGTCATGTACCGTAATAACCAACAAGGGTTCATGCCAGTTCCCATAAACCGTCATGAACCATGATACCATATTAAGAGTTCATGCCGGTTCCCATAAACCGTCATGAACCGGGAAATCCATTTAAGGTTCCCTGACCTGAAATCAAAACCGTAAAGTGACTGGGTCTCGTACCCGAACATAGGACACCAACTGGGCACCGTGCCCGGAATCTGAGGTCATATGCCCGAGACAAAACCAAATGGGTCTCATACCCGAGTTTATCATTTTGAAATCCAAATTCAGTTCATTTAAATCAATAAAGAAATACAGACCCGTATAAGCACCGTATAAGGCCGAAACCTCGATATACGTGCTTATACGTAACCACATACAAATGCACCCATGGCATCATCAAACAAGTAATAAAACATATAATAAACATTTATGCATGCACCAATTTAGAAAACAAGGTCCACTCACAGACCGTCCGAGCTGCCGCCTCGATTTGCGTGCCATACGGCTCCCCGAGCCGATCACCGTCACCGAGACTCCCAAACCTGTCCAAATCGTAATAGAAGGTTACTAACTACTTAATTAACCTCCTACCAAAGCCCCGTAATTTTCCCGTATTTTTAACTATTTTTAATCCCAAACCTAAACCTTCCGATGCCCCGAAACATATCGAGACGGTGTCCGATCGACACGAAACCAGTCTCAAAATGTTCGTTACATCGAATAGAAGATTTCGTATGTTGGAACCTTCCTCAAATTCCTCCCCACGCGCCCACACGCGCCGCCTGAAGTGGCTGCGCGTGGGAGCCACGCGCCGCTACAGTGCATCCCCTTCCTTCGATCGAACCGGTCCGAACCGACCGGTCCGGTCCGACCTCTGCAACTGGACCGGCGTAACCGGTCCAGGCCTCCTTCTCCCTCATTTTCGGTCCGATTTCCTCCATTCCAATTTCTAAATTCCTATTTTCAAGTTTCCTATCTAACCCAATCAATTAAACAACCTAAAACCACCTAGAACCCGTGAGCCCATTTTGAACCATACGGTTCAAACTTCCCCGATCAACCTCCACGGCGTCCCAGCCGTCAACCACCACCAAAACCCTCATAAAACCTTCCTAGCATCCTAATAATCATTCCTTAATCATTCAAAACCAACCATAATGCTCAAATCGAAAAATAAGGGAAAATGGGCCTAACCGTGCACTTCGCGGGTTCAAGGCCGCCGTCCACGGCGGCGTGGCTTCCAGCCGGCCACCACGCTTCACAGGTCCTCCTCTCCCTCTCTGGTCTCTCACGGATGGGTTATAGGGTCAAGGGTTTGGATTGGACTTAGAAATGGTGATCGGGTTTGGTGGGAGGAATGGAAGAAAATGATCGATGTGGATGAACGGGAGACGCATGAATGGGAAAATGGTAGCCAGTGGATGGGTGACAAGTGTCACTCATCCATTGGGCCTCCATTAAATATCTGGGCCCACTAGAGACAAACTGCACTTTTTGTCTCGTAAAACGTGTCGCCGGGAATAGTATCCCGAAACTTTCGTGAACCGTAACTTCGCCGTCGAACGTCCGAATTCGACGTGCCGCCTGTCTACGGATTCGTATCGTCCTTATCTACGTAACGGTCTTCGGCCCTCGGCCATCGGACCTCCCGGTCAAAAAGTCAACTTTTGACCTACTATTCACCCAAATTACCAAAATGCCCCTAAACTTCCGAACGTCATAACTTCTTCCTCGAACGTCGGAATTGAACGTGCCACCTGTCTATGAACTCGTGACGTCACGAACTACGTCACGGTCATCGGTCAAAGTCCATTTGACCGCCCGATTGAAAAGTCAACGTTTTGCCACCATCAGGGGCAAAACGGTCATTTCGCACCGCTCGTCCGATTTCGCTCTACTAATCACGGAATTTGGGACGGGTCGTTACAACTCCCCTGAACCGTCATGATCCATAATATCCATAGCCAAGGTAACATGCCGGTTTCCATAAACCGTCATGTACCGTAATAACATAACCAGGTAACATGCCGGTTCCCATAAACCGTCATGTACCGTAATAACCAACAAGGGTTCATGCCGGTTCCCATAAACCGTCATGAACCTGGGAATCCATTTAAGGTTCCCTGACCTGAAATCAAAACCGTAAAGTGACTGGGTCTCGTGCCCGAACATATGACATCAACTGGGCACCGTGCCCGAAATCCGAGGTCATATGCCCGAGACAAAACCAAATGGGTCTCATACCCGAGTTTATTCTTTTGAAATTCAAATCCATTTCATTAAAACCAAATAAGAAATACAGACTCGTATAAGCATCGTATAAGGCCGAAACCTCGAAATACGTGCTTATACGTAACCACATACAAATGCACCCATGGCATCACCAAACAAGTAATAAAACATATAATAAACATTTATGCATGCACCAATTTAGAAAACAAGGTCCACTCACAGACCGTCCGAGCTGCCGCCTCGATTTGCGTGCCATACGGCTCCCCGAGCCGATCACCGTCACCGGGACTCCCAAACCTGTCCAAATCGTAATAGAAGGTTACTAACTACTTAATTAACCTCCCACTAAAGCCGCGTAATTTTCCCGTATTTTTAACTATTTTTAATCCCGAACCTAAACCTTCCGATGCCCCGAAACATATCGAGACGGTGTCCGATCGACACGAAACCAGTCCCAAAATATTCGATACATCGAATAGATGATTTCGTATGTTGGAACCTTCCCCAGATTCCCTGCCACGCGCCCTCACGCGCCGCCTGAAGTGGCTGCGCGTGGGCTTCACGCGCCACTACAGTACCTGCTGACGTCATCGCTGACGTCAGCATGACGTCATCTGACAGCTGTCAAGTCTGACATGTCAGACTCTGACAGGTGCCACGTGTCATGCTCCCATTGGTCCACGTCACTGTGCTGTCAGTGCCACGTGGCAGTCTGACATGTGCCACGTGTCATCACGACACTGGTCCACGTCAGTGCCACATGTCAGCCCCTGATTGGGCCACGTCACTGACATGTCAGTGCTGACTGTGCACTGACATGTGACACGTGTCGCACTCTTATTGGCCCATTTTCTGACATGTCAGCTGACATTGTCAGATCTGACAATGCTGACGTCATCCCTGACATGATGACGTCAGCAGGATGACGTCACCTGTCATCTCTGTCCTCCCGCGGGTCGACCCGAATACCAGTAACCGGGTCGCCGTGACCCGCGGCTTGACCCGGCCGGTTCTCCCAGCTCCGGCCACCAAAACACTCCCCGTTTGTCCCATTCTCTTCGTCTCATCACAACCTAGAGTTCTATGGCCCTAAAAACTAAGAACAACCTCAAAAACTATACCTTCCAAGTTCATCAATGGCGGCCGTGACTACCCCCGCCGTCACGGCCGTTACAGGCCATCTAAGCCTTCGAAAACAATCCTAAAAGAACCTTAAGACCTCTAGGAACATTTCCCAATCCCTAGATTTGATTAAAACACAACAAAAATCAATTTCCAATTTTTGAAAGAAAACTCACCCACGGGTTCTCTCTCCCCGCCGTGTCCTCCGCCATGGCTGGCCGTGGCCTGCCATCCCCAGCCTCTTTCCACCACCTCACGGTCATGTTCAGCTCGCACAAGCAATGAATGGTGATGGTGTGTGTGTGTTTTGGGTTTTTGAAGAAAATGAAGAAAATGGAGGATTATGTGTAACGACCCGTCCCAAATTCCAGGATTAGATTAAGGAGTAATCATGATTAGTGAGGCTAATCCGTGATTAGTTGGGCGAAATCGGACGAACGGCGCGAAATGACCGTTTTGCCCCTGATGGTGGCAAAACGTTGACTTTTTAATCGGGCAGTCAAATGGACTTTGACCGATGACCGTGACGTAGTTCGTGACGTCACGAGTTCATAGACAGGTGGCACGTTCAATTCCGACGTTCGAGGAAGAAGTTATGACGTTCGGAAGTTTAGGGGCATTTTGGTAAATTGGGTGAATAGGAGGTCAAAAGTTGACTTTTTGACCGGGAGGTCCGATGGCCGAGGGCCGAAGACCGTTATGTAGATAAGGACGATACGAATCCGTAGACAGGCGGCACGTCGAATTCGGACGTTCGACGACGAAGTTACGGTTCACGGAAGTTCCCGGTTACTATTCACGATGGCACGTTTTACGAGACAAAAAGTGCAGTTTGTCTTTAGTGGGTCCAGTTACTTTTCAGCAACCAATGGATGAGTGACACTTGTCACCCATCCACTGGCCAATCTCACCCATACATGCATACCATCCCTTCATCGATCATTTATCTTCCTTCCACCCAAACACCAAACCGATCCATTCTCCCTCCCCAATCCAAAACTGAACCCCACTGATCATGACTGAGAGGTCAGGAGCGAGCAGAGGATGAAGACTGGACGATGGTGGCCGGCTGGAAGCCACGCCGCCGTGGACGGCGGCCTTGAACCCGAGAAGATTACCCGGTTAGGCCCAAAACCCATTTAAATTCGATTTAATGATTATGGAACGATTTGGATGGTTTGGTTGATTTAAATAGGTTGCTTAGGGCGTTTTAAGAGGGTTTGTATGGTGTAGGACGGCTGGGAAGCCATGGAAGGGAAAATGGAAAAACAGAACCGTGAGGTTCATTTTGGAACCATGGGTTTCGGTGGGTTTTTGATAGTTTTGTTAATTGGGATTGGTAGAAAACATTAAAATAGGAATTTAGGAATTGGAATGGAGGAAATCGGACCAAAAATGAGGGAGAAGAAGGCCTGGACCGGTTACGCCGGTCCAGTTGCAGAGGTTGGACCGGGCCGGGCTGGTCGAACCGGTTCGATCGAGGGAGGACGACGGCACTGTAGCGGGGCGTGGCTCCCACGCGCAGCCACTTCAGGCGGCGCGTGTGGGCGCGTGCTAGGGTTTTTGGGGATGTGTCCAACATACGAAATCATCTATTCGATGTAACGAACATTTTGGGACTGGTTTCGTGTCGATCGGACACCGTCTCGATATGTTTCGGGGCATCGGAAGGTTTAGGTTCGGGATTAAAAATAGTTAAAAATACGGGAAAATTACGGGGCTTTGGTAGGAGGTTAATTAAGTAGTTAGTAACCTTCTATTACGATTTGGACAGGTTTGGGAGTCCCGGTGACGGTGATCGGCTCGGGGAGCCGTATGGCACGCAAATCGAGGCGGCAGCTCGGACGGTCTGTGAGTGGACCTTGTTTTCTAAATTGGTGCATGCATAAATGTTTATTATATGTTTTATTACTTGTTTGATGATGCCATGGGTGCATTTGTATGTGGTTACGTATAAGCACGTATTTCGAGGTTTCGGCCTTATACAGTGCTTATACGGGTCTGTATTTCTTTATTGATTTAAATGAACTGAATTTGGATTTCAAAATGATAAACTCGGGTATGAGACCCATTTGGTTTTGTCTCGGGCATATGACCTCAGATTCCGGGCACGGTGCCCAGTTGGTGTCCTATGTTCGGGTACGAGACCCAGTCACTTTACGGTTTTGATTTCAGGTCAGGGAACCTTAAATGGATTCCCAAGTTCATGACGGTTTATGGGAACCGGCATGAACCCTTGTTATGGTATCGTGGTTCATGACGGTTTATGGGAACCGGCATGAACCCTTGTTGGTTATTACGGTACATGACGGTTTATGGGAACCGGCATGTTACCTGGTTATGTTATTACGGTACATGACGGTTTATGGGAACCGGCATGTTACCTGATTATGGATATTATGGATCATGACGGTTCAGGGGAACCGGTCATGAATGTTTATGTTATGTATATATATGTTCGTCTACCTTCCTTTACATGTTCTACTATCTCCTCCGGGGAGGGTCGTTGGCCTGGGTGGACCCCGGAGTAGTCACGGAGCACCGACTGAGTGGAGTCACCCCCCAGTTGGGTTCCTTACTCTCAGGAAGGCTATGATTACTATTACCTTGGGTAGGGTCAGTGGTCTACGGACATTGATCTTGACTTTGAGATGACTCGGATTGAGACCCGGGTAGCGCGCGCGTGGCTTTGGATACCGTGACGGGATTGGTTGTGTGACTTATATATATGTATGTGATGTATATATGATATATGATATATGATATGTGGTGTGTACAGGTGTGCACAGGATTTGAGCAGTGGCTCGTGTACTTGGTTTCTTTATGGTTTGGGGCCGAGTCCCTTATGGATTTGGGCAATGGCCCGTATGGTCGTTTTTATTGTGGTCCTTTCGACCTTAGTTTATATCTGCTTTGGGCTTAGTCCCACATATGGTTGTTTTAGATCAATGGTTTTCGAATGCATGCATGCTTTTTAGTGGAGGGTACAAATGTCTTCCTTATTAAATGTTTTTATAAACTCTTTGTTTTGTCCACTCACAGTTTTTAATGTTTTGACTGCCCTTCAGGTTGACATCGGATGTGGACTGTAGCAGAGATCGAGATATCACATGCCTCCTCCGGATCCTGGCGTACTCTGATAGCCCGGGAGGGCAAAGGACGAAAATATCCCTTGTCTGACACTTCGTGTCAGACGGGAGCAGGGTCATCCCGCACTAATCCCGGGGGGATTGGGATGGGTCCTGTCATTATGGGTTATGGGGTTCGGGTTTGAGGATGAACAAAGAAGAGTGATGGCTGATGAGAGGGAGATGGGATGGATGGTGTGGATTTAAGGATGAATTGAAATGGATGGCCAAGATTGAATGGTGGGTGGGTTTGGTTAAAAAAAAATTAATTAAATAATATTATTTTATTATATAGATCCACATTTTGGGGGATCAAGTCAATGGGATGAGTGACACTTGTCACTCATCCATGGGGCCCACCAAAATATCCACCCAATCAGATTTCGCCAAAACGTCCCCGTCTCGAAGTTCGTGCATAGTGAAATCGAACTTCCGTGACCCATAACTCTCCCGTTTGAAGTCCGATTTCAAAGTGCCGTCTGCCTATGGATTCGTATCGTCCTCATCTACGTAACGGTCTTCGGCCATCGGACCTCCCGGTCAAAAAGTCAACATTTGACCCTCATTTAACCAAAATTACCAAAATGCCCCTAAACTTCCGAACATCATAACTTCCTCCTCGAACGTCGGAATTGAACGTGCCACCTGTCTATGAACTCGTGACGTCACGAACTACGTCATGGTCATCGGTCAAAGTCCATTTGACCGCCCGATCGAAAAGTCAACATTTTGCCACAATCAGGGGTAAAACGGTCATTTTGCATCGTTCGTCCGATTTCGCCCAACTAATCACGGATTAGCCTCGCTAATCGTGATTAGTCACTAATCTAATCCTGGAATTTGGGACGGGTCGTTACTTAAACCGTCGGACCCGCGAAATATTATCGAGACGGCGTCCGATCGACTCGAAACCAATTTTAAAATGTCCGTCTCATCGAAAGCATTAAAATGTATGTTGGACCCAAGACCAGATTCCCGGCCACACGCCCTCACGCGCCGCCGCAAGCGGCTGCGTGTGAGTCCACGCGCCGTGAACAGTAACCTGCACAGTTTCCTTCCTTACCCGTTTCTCTGATAAACGGAGCCTACGACCCACGAGGTGACCCGGTTCCAGTGCTGTCAATTCGACATCAATTTCCACTAGTCAATCATCCATTAGCATCGTTATAGACTCAATTGAAGGTCTGTCAATTCAATTACATGGGACCGTACCTTAATTCAATCGAATCAACCTCGATTCTTCGAAGAACACCGAAGCACTGTTCATCCTCCACTCTTCCCAATTTCTCACTTGTTTCCCTCAATTGATGCATCAAGAAGCATCGTGGAGTTCTAATAAACGTATTTCCATGATCAATTTCACGATTCCATGTCCTCAATTCCACGACTCAAGCTCGAGTATTTGAAGTTGTCCCCCTCTCTGTTCTAAGGCCAAACGACCCCAATTTCTTTTGTTCTTAATCTGGTTCAACTCGTAGCAATCCCAGAAGGCTAAATGTAAGGGCAATTTCACTAAAAAACATCTACAAATTCGAAATCGATTTTGAGGTCCTTAATGGTTTTTTTCGGGTTTTCTGTGCTTAGGTGTTAACAGGGTTCAAGTTCATCACTCTACACTACAATTCCTCACGAATTCAATCTCACTCACATCCAATTCTCAAGGTTTGGTTGCTGTGAAGAATCGATCAAGGAAGGCCAGCCTCTGTTCTTTGTTTTTGCTAACTATATACTAATTATTCAAACATTAATTCATTTAATTAATCAAGTGCCACTAACCCACATGTAATTGTGACAGATGTGACACGACCCATCCCAATCCCCCTAGGATTACCATGGAATGTGCCATGCTCCCGTCTGACAAGAGGTGTCAGACAAGGGATAACCTATTGCCACTGCCCAAACGGGCTTCCAGAGTGCGTAAGGATCGATGGAGGAGGTGTGCGATGCTCAAGTCTCTGCTGCAGTCGCATCCGGAATCAACCTGAAGGGCATTGAAAACAAAAGCTGTGAGTGGACGAAAATAAACGAGTCTGTTTAAAACATTTATAAGACATTTATGCCCCTCAGTAAAACCATATGCATGCGCCAAAAACCAATGATCACACATTTATTTAGAAATAACCATTAGGGCCTTAGCCCGGAAGCCAAAGCATAGTTTCAATTTCCAAAAGTCAATCCAAGAGTTATTTCATAAATCCAGTAATATGAACCATAAGGCATATAATATAAACCATAACCATAATTTTTAGCCACTGCACTATACACTCCAATCCCACATCCCTGATGTCTGACGTTCCTGACGTCAATAAGGTCACAATCACAAGGCTACGCGTGCCACTCGGGTCTCAATTTTCGAGTTCAATCCCCGAACCCCGTTCGGGTACAGCATCCCCGATGCTTAGCGTCATAGACGCTGGACGTACTAGACGTCCGTGACCTCTCCGGGGTACCTCATCCGGAGGAGACAATATAATATGGAAGGATTTATACAGTGCAGTACTAAATACATTTTATTGATATCCACATGCAATACATATAGGTATACCTAGGTAAAATCCGAACCGATCGTTGCGTTTCATCAAACGGGTCTCATGCCCAAATACCGTGAAACGTGCCATAACCGAAATATCATCAAAACCATTTATTGATTCCAGCATGTGAACATATATAAAATGTAAACCAGAAAACATTTATTCAATTCCATTTTAGGGTCCCCGACCCGCAATCGTATGTAGAAATCAACTGGGCCCCTGGCCCGATTTCACAAGTTAATTGGGCCCCTGGCCCGATCCACATGTTAAATGGGCCCCTGGCCCGATTCATAAGTTAACTGGGCTCCTGGCCCGATTTTATTTTATTAAGTCCGTAACCGTTTCATGAAATCATATCCAACCACATTTATGGAAATCGGTGCAAATCCAGAAAACCTCGGTTTACGTGCAAATACGTAATTCACCTCGAAATACGTGAAATTATTTTAAATTCACCGATATCCAAAGTAAATCATTTAATCATAATTATAAAAATCATAAAACAGTTATGCATGCATCGAATTTATGAAACCAATGTCCACTCACAGACTGTTTAACCGAGCGCCTCGATATGCGTGCCATAGGCCTTCCCGGGCCACACCACTATCACCGGGACTCCCAATCCTGTTCAAATCACATTAGAGGATTACTAACCTCATCATTAACATCCTATTCAAGTCCCGTAATTTTCCCGAATTTTTAAGTATTTTTAAACTGGATTTAAAACCTTCGGACATCCCGAATAATAACGAAACGGGATCCGATCGACACGAAACCAACGCTAAAATGTTCGTTACATTGTATAGGATAAAAGTCATGTTGACCTCACCTCGAGATTCGTGCCCACGCGCCGTCACGCGCCGCCGTGAGTGGCTGTGCGTGAAAGCCACGCGCCTGCTACAGTGTCTGCACAGTGATCTCCTTCACCCGAATGACTGGTAAACGGGTTGAAAAACCCGCGATAAGACCCGATCCAAATCCTAGCAATTCGACACCGATTCCAACAATTCAAAAGTCCATTAGCATCGAATTAGATTCAATTAGGGATATGTGGGCTAAATTACACACAATCATACCTCAAACCTTAAGATCAAGGATGATCACACGAAGAACAATCTGATCGCTGTTCATCATCCGAAATCCTCCCATGTCAATCTATTCTTTCAATTGATGCATCCATTAGCATCGTGAGGTCATAATGAACTCAATCCCCAGTCCAATTGCATCACTCCAAGCTTCAAATCCCACGACTCAAGCTCGAAATTTCTGAAGCCACAGTAGTTCTGTTCTTCCTCAAACGGGCCTCAATCCGCTTCGTTCCTTCGATGAAAATGATCGTGGCAATCCCAGAAGACTCAAACCAATCTCCAATTTGATCGTCAAGGCCCAAATCTTCCAATTCGATTTTCCCCCCGAATTTCGGAATTTTCGAAATTCCAGCCCCCAGCTCTCAATTAGTCCCTCGTGTTTTCCCAATTCATTCCAGTCTCAATTCTCGCCAATTTCGTTCACAAATTCAGTGGATAGAGAGGAGATTAAGGGTAGAAGAAAATTGAAGTTTGGTTGTTCACGGTTGAAGAAATCTGAAGAGATTAATGGAGGAATAATTCAGTTAATTAATCAAATAACACAATCATAATGTTCCCCCATGTTACAATTATACTAAACAATTCAGGGATCGATCGCACTAGCCATCCACCAAGCTCAATCATGGCTCCAACTCACGGCTGTTCAAAATCACAGTCCAAATTACCATTCTGCCCTTGTGCAGAAAATTACCAAAATGCCCCTCACGCATCCTGACCCGTAACTCGGTCATACGGACTCCGATTGATGCGTGCCGCCTGTCATTGGATTCGTATCGACGATACCTACGTAACGGTCCTTGGCCCCCGGCCATCGGACCTCCTGATCAAAAAGTCAACATTTACCCCTTATATCGTCCAAATTACGAAAATGCCCTTGCACTTCCGTACATCATAACTTTCACCACGAACGTCGGAATCGAACGTGCCACCTGTCTATGAACTCGTGACGTCCCGAACTACGTCACGGTCATCGGTCAAAGTCCATTTGACCATCCGATTTAAAAGTCAACGTTTTGCCCACGCCCAGGGGCAAAACGGTCACTTTGCACAATTCGTCCGAAATCGCTCAACTAATCCCAGATTAGTAAATCACAATTAAATATTATTAAATCCCGATATTCGGGACGGGTCGTTACAGATGTCACTCCCCAGATCAGATTAGTCACCCTTATACTGACTCATCACAATTATCCCAGCTGCAGAAAATTACCATTTTACCCCTACTTGGAAAAATTACCAAAATGCCCCTCATGGTTCTAGATCCATAACTTTCTCGTTCGGTCTCCGATTGACGCATGCCGCCTGTCTACGGATTCAGCGTCTCGAGACCTATCCAACGGTCTTCCCGGAAAGTCCAAACAATGTCCCGATCAAAAAGTCAACTTTCGGCCCTTGTGACCAATTTACCAAATTACCCTCCGACTTCCGCACATCATAACTTTTTCCTCGAATGTCGGAATCGGGCGTGCCAACTGTCTATGAACTCGTGACGTCCCGAACTACGTCACAGTCATCGGTCAAAGTTCGTTTGATCGCTCAAATAAAAAGTCAACCGTTTGCCCAATTCCAAGGGCAAAATCGTCATTTTTCTCAAATTTTCCAAATTTTCCGTTTTCGAATTTCCGGGGCGTTACGGTAATACGGTGTACCAAACACACCCAAAGAGTTTTAGGGGGTATGGTTATTTAGTAGTGGTGCAGTGGAAGAGTTTATGACTTAGAATTAGCCCTCACCATTTGACCCAGAAGTCCACGGGCTTGTGGGTACCCTGTAGGCACAATGACAAAAAGCTCAACCCGACCTGCTATGGGCTGTGGGCCGGCCTGACCCGTATGTTGACCGGCTGGACTTAGGTTTAGGGTATTCAAACTCGATAGGCCCGAGCCCGATAAGGCCCCGTAAGCCCAGCCCGACTCGCCCATGTAAACCCGACCCATAAGCCTGAATATATAAAATAATTATAAATTAAGAATTAATACCTAGTCAAATCTTATTACTACTATTTCAGCCCAAATAAAAACTCCCAACTCAATCTCAACCTAATTTTTATAGAAGTGCATGTTTTTATATACAGCTCCACATCTCACTGTTCCATCTTTATCGAAAAGATTACTTGGGTCATTGCAATTTGATATAGGGAGTTCACCAAATTTACTCTTTTTGACCCACTTTGATTCAGATACTTTTACTACACTGAGTGACAGTTAGGAGTAACATAACTCCACAAAGAATCTCTCAGGAACTAGCCCTTAAGGTAACTTTTCATAAAACTTACTACAATTCAAATAGATTTGTGATTAATGACTACCTTACCATATCTTGACTTTGTGGTCGAAAGGTTAAGTCTATTCTCCAAACCTAATAGGTCCTATCCTTACCTTGTTTCAATATTCAATAATGATATTTAAGTTTAACTCACACTTTTATAATTAGGTACGTAGAAGTGGGTTTAGTAGGCCCGACCCATAAAGCCCGATAAAACCCTGGCCTAAACTTGGCCGGACAAAGGGCATGGGCTTTCATATTTATGATCAAATTCGCCCGACCCGATTCGGTATTTTTTAAATTATGAAATAGGTCCGACCAGGCCCAATGATGAGGGCTACTTAGAGTTTAGGATTTAATTCTTGAATTTTGAATACAAAAATTCAAGAACTAAACTCTAAATTATAAACGATTAATCTAATTTTTTTTAATAGAATAATGAATATTTTTGAAATTTGAAGTTGAAAATTATTTTGAAAGAATTTTTACTCTTAATTATCGTGTTTAATTTAAGCAAGGTTGCGTACATAAACAAGTAAAAAAAAAAAACTATTAAATATGGATTGAAAGATCAATTTTTATTTTTTGAGTAATTATTATGGCGATTAAAAATTTAAAAATTCAAAATTATAGTTCATGAAATTTTCAATAAATATTGATATTGGTAAAAAATAATCCATCAATAATCCTACTTTTATTACTATGCATCAATCATTTACTACATTATCGTGTTTTGTTCATATGTATATTGAAATTTCGATCTTTCTTAATTTTTGGAGGTATATTTTCAATAATAACCAATTAGGAGTTTACAAGTGTAAAATAATAATACTACAAATTACCATTAATAATTTGTCAGCCAATAATGTACATTATGACTATCGAGCAATCGATTAATCCCTACAGCACATTCTACCATAAAAAAAAAATCTGACTGGAATCAGAAAATGAGGACATAGTTATTGCAGAAACAATCACAGCCGTCAAAAAAATCTGAACAGAACAAAGTTGTTGCCGTCGAAATGGTGGTACGTGTCACCATCAACAAATGGGCTCTTTCCTCCTGATGTCAACATCATGCGAGTTAGCCCATTACAGCTTACTTGCTCACCTTCTTCCGAGCTTTCATTTTGGACCGCTGGTTCCTCACCTCGAGAGAATAGCTCTCCACTAGAGATTTTTATTTTTTATTTTTATTTCTTTTGGCCTTATTATAGGACTGAAATATATAATAAAAAAAAAAAACAGGAAACAAGCAACATCAGGGAAATAGAAAGGGAGAAAAAAAGGAATAAATGCACAGAGGAAAATTAAATTAATAGGACACCATGCTTTTTCAGCAGGATTTTTATTATTTAAATAGCGAAGATACTATATTTAAAAATAAATTATATTTTATTATCTCATTATTACTTAGAATAGATTGATATTTAAATTTTTAAATATTACAATTTTTATTTTTTACTTTTAAAATTGTCACATTTTGATCACTTTATTAAATTTTTTATCCAATTTAAAATGGACTCACAATTTTAAATTTTATATTAATTTAAATTTATAAAAATTATTTATTTTGATACAAAATCCAAAAAAATACTTTCATCTAATAAAAATAAGAAAAATTAAAAAACTTACAAGAATTAAATTACACAAATCATGGACGTATGTACCGATTAAGTTTGTAATTAAGTCTAATGCAAATTAAGTTTATAATTATTACGGATTGGTTATTTGCATGCACGTATGTACACAAATCTACATCGTTAATTACACAATATATTATAATGAAAATGTCTTATAGCTTGATAATAGTTAATAACGTTTGATCCAACAAATCAGTAGTTAACGAAATTTGGTAGAGCACTGGGCTAAATAATTACACAATGTGATCATTACAAGGCATAATTTGTCTTTAGAAGAAGTTGCTTAGACCTAATAGTTGCATGAAGAGGTAGTCTACGGTACGAGTAGAGTGAGCAATCAATTAGTGATTAAAGTGGTGTTTCTTTTTCAAATGATTAGTAACTTAATCCCCATCAAGTTAATGTAATCACATGACATAAAAGGCACGGTTGCCTTCGTAAGATTAGAATTTAAAATTATCATCACCGTCACCTTAGCATAATAAAAAAATTAAAATTTTATTTATCATACAGTAAGAATGTTTCAAATCTATTCGTATAGAACGATAAATTTGATCTCCCGTTTCTTCAAAACCTTTGTGCATAAGTAATATCCGATGTTTGGGAATTTTTTATATAATAATATTTTTTTAATTAGTAAATTTTAGTTATAATTTTGTCTTTTATTTAAAAAAATAATAATACAATGACTAAAAAATGGAAGGTGAAAATCTGTTGAAAATCAGCTCTATAATAAATATGAAAATACTAATCAACACAGCAGAAGCGGAGGATATTTCTAGCACGTGTTTCCTTAATCAAATGGCGAAGGGACACGTGTCGAAAACTCGGGCAACGTATCACGGTTTAGTTTGACACAAAGCCAATTTGAAGCTCGGTGCAAACACGTGGCAGATGGACATCAGCCAGATCGGATCGAAATAATGCCGCGTAGGCACGAGATTGAAGTCGTTCAGCAGTTGCCCTAAAAGCCGAAAAGTCCCTCCAAATTGCCATCTGACTCGGACCATTCGTAAAAAATATCCCGGTAACTTACTGATACCGGACCTCCCGGTTCATATACTCCTATACCGTCCCAACAACCGTATACATACGATCTGCGTATTTATATATCCTTGGAGATTTTTTATTTGCAAGTGTGAAACAGAGTTCATGTTTGTATATATAGGACCCAAAAGTGGCCTTCTCTTTCACAACTCTCAAGCTACGCCTTGTGAGCTGCTTCGTGAGGGACTCTCCAGAAATTCTTCAATTTCTTTATGCTTTACCGGAAAGTAATTAGGAATTTGCTGAAATATTTGAGAAGTGAGTTCATTTTAATGGAAATGCTTTTTTTAATGCTTAGGGATCTTAGTTTGGGTGGTTTTCGTGTGAGCTAATTGAGTGGCTTTGGGATTCGTTTTCCTGATCCGATTTACCTGGAAAATACAATTAGTGGCATGAAATTTGTTGAATTGAGCTCATTTCTTGCATTTTCCGGGAAAATTGGGGAATTTTCCACGTGCTTGGTTGATTTATTTTGTTTGGTTAAAGTTTTTCAGGTTAAAAGAGTAAGTTCGAAGCAAGAAAGGCAGACTTTCTGCAGATCGGATTAGTAAAAATTGAAGGCTTTATAAAATCAGGACTTTCCTACAATTTCTGTTTGAATTTTTATTCTGATCTGAAACTGGCAGAAATGGTAGTGAAAGTAGCTTCGACCTGTTTGCACTGGTCGCAGCCGATTATTCCTTACTCTACCCCTTCATCTCAAACCCTGGCCTCTGCACTTGCATCTCCTTCGTCAAAACGACGCAGCACAGGCGGAGGCGACGGCGGCGCTTTTCTCTCCCTTTACGTACAGAGCCTGAGCCGGTCGGCTCTGTTCGGAACTCAAACCACGAAGCTGGGCCGGTCCCGATCCTGTGATTATCCTCAGAAGAAGCCGAGGTTTCGATCTGTAAAACGAGCTTGCAGTGCGAGCTTGGATGCCTTCTCCGACGAAGAGTTCTCGAAGAAGATTCAAGAACTCGCTCTCAGATTCCAACTCTCGGGCGATTTTGACGGCGAAGAGAACGGAAACGGAGACGTTAATGCTGCGGACTCGGAAGCAGAGCCAGAGGCATCTAATTCTGACAGTCCCGGCGTCAATGAGTCGTCTTCGAGAATGAGTTTTGAACAGGATCATGACCGGTTCCAATTGCTGTTCGATCTGGAGCCACCGTGGCCGTCCGATTGGCAGCGGAGGGACGAGATTATTCCGGAGGCGAGCATCGAGCGGAAGGCGAACAGAGTCGACCTTCCGCTCTCGCTCCGAATCATCAAGAGAAAGATGCAGTGGCAAGAAGGGTTCAGGGAAGCAGGAGAGTCGGCTTGTTCCTCTGTGAAAAAGGCCTTCTCTTCCATGGTGTTCATAATCCGAGAGCTCCATAGCTACTCCTTGCAGATGAGAGAGATTCTCTTTTTCGAAGATTTACAGGGGATTTTCGGGCGTGTGCAGAAGGAGATGCACGCTTCTTTCGTTTGGCTTTTCCAACAGGTCTTTTCTCAAACGCCGACGCTAATGGTGTACGTGATGATCCTCTTGGCCAATTTCACCGTCTACTCATTAGGCCACAACGCCGCCATTGCAGCCTCTCCGCCGCCCGGGTATTATTCCACTGCGGCCGAGATTATTTCAATTGTTGATATTCAGACCCAGAACGATAAGTTGGACAACCCCAACTTTGATTCTTCCACAAGCCAGACGTTTTCGCTAAATGGTAAGGCAACTTCCGCCGGCGGAAACAATGGCGGTGGCGGGAAGGTCCGACCGGTGGGGAGCGGCACAGAGGGTGATGGCCGGTTCGACCGGTCGGATCAGTACCGGACAGTTGTTCCCGATGAAGCTTCTCAATTATCGTCATTGGGGACTACGAGGGAGGCAGAGTCAGTTTCGGGGCAAGAGAGCAGGGACGAGGAGTTGGCTGTATGGAATTCGATAGTGGAAGAAGCTCATCAAATGCAGACCGGAGACGAAGCCCTTGACCATGAGACGATGCAGCGATTTGTATCGCCTGTGACTGTTCATATTGAGGCTGATGATTACCCCGAATATTTCAGAACTGAGCTTCTTTACCAAACGGGACTGTCCATGGAGCCTAGCAATCCTCTGCTTCTTGCCAATTACGCTCAGTTCCTGTATCAAGTGGTTCATGAATATGACAGGTACAGTACATTTTCCTCAAATTCTCAGATTTTTAGTTGCTAATCTAAGTTTTTAATTTTCGTGCCTCAAATTTCTTGGGTTGGTGTTACAAATTTGACCAATTCTGATAACTAAGTTACTATAGACTTCAGTTGTGAAATTTCTGAGTTATATCTTGTGAATTGATGGACGTTTTGAAAAAAAAAAACAATTGTCCAATAGAATTGAGCCTTTCCTTTATGCTTGCTGTTCATCCTAGAAAAAGGAACGAAAATGAAGTGGAAAAAAATATCTGGGTTTCGTTTTTATTTTTTAATCGATCTGTCCTGTTGTCTAAATTTGGAGGATAGCTTGATAAGGAAATATGTGGTGGTCACTGGTCAGCTCACGCGCTTCATTTGAAAAATAGTTGCTTTAATTATCATCTGAGCTTCTTTTTTCGTTATTTTATTAAAAAACAATTAGAATATTGTTAGTTTCGTGATTAAGAATGAATTGTTGCTTTAAGTTAAGGTGGGCTTAAAGTGTAACGATCCAGTTGGTTGACTTTTGAGTGATTTGTTTACGTTTCGGTCAACAGAGCTGAAGAGTACTTCAAGAAGGCAGTAGGGATGGAGCCACCGGACGCGGAGGCGTACAGCAAGTACGCGACGTTTCTGTGGAGGGTTCGGAACGACTTGTGGGCGGCGGAGGAGACATATTTGGAGGCCATTTCAGCTGACCCTACTAATTCTTACTACGCTGCCAACTACGCTTATTTTCTCTGGAACACTGGTGGCGAGGACACGTGTTTCCCCCTCAACTCCCCCGACGACGCCATCCAAGATGCTTAGCAAATGTAAACAAAAAATAAAAAAGAAATAAATAGAAACAAAAAAAGTCCCCATACAGAAGTTCCGTTTATTTCCCAATTTTACTCGGAATTTCGTATTAGATCGAAAATACCAAAAAAAAAAAAAAAAAGAAGAAGAGGTCTTTTTATATTTTTGTATTTGTTTTTCTTCTTTCTTTTGTTCCTCCAGTTTTGGTGGGCGGTGGTTAGTAAACTGGTAATGGGTGGTGTGGTGCCTTTTGAAGCCGAGGGAGGCACGTGACCTGCAAAATGGCAGCAAATCAGAATCGGTATCGGAATCGGAATCCGTGGGATTGGTAGCGAATTGGATTGCATGGTTGCTTTTGCACAGATATCATGTTTTGTTTTTGTTATTAATATTTTTTTTTCTTTCTGTAAACACAATCACATGGCAAAGTGTAATTAGCCTGCTTGTTAATATATGCCATGTATAAGGTTACCACAAAAGTCCTGGAATGACATTGTTTCGAAACTTGATCAAATTCGATGCTTCATGTTCCTAAACAAGTCGTTTTTGATAGTTTGATTCATATATAAGTACGTGTGGGCTATAATGTGAACATTGTTTTGAAAAAATGAATGACACCTTTTGTCACTTTCTGTAAGGTACAATGATGGCACGGTAGCAGTAAAAAATTAAGTAAATTATGCATGAGTGCGGCCGAAAGCCTGAAATAAAAAGAAAGGACTATTCTCCAATAATTTGAGCCATAAGAGGACTATTCTCCTCTCTCTAAAACCCTCTCAGCCGGCTCTAATTTGGGGGAGGGGTGCTTCTCAGGTTTTTACCTTCTTGGAGGTGGATCATAGTCCCCCTGCCTGCTTTTGTTCTCCTCCCTTTGGTTTTTTCTCTCATTCCGCCTTATCTTCTTGGACGGTTGCTTCTGCGTTTTTTTTGCTCAGCCTCTGTGGAGGCTGTTGTGGACGTGCTTCTGCATTTTTCTACTCATCACCAGCCTTGTCATGGCCTCGGTGGACGTGCTTGTCGATGTCTCATGGTGGCTAGATGGTGGCTCTGCCTTGGCAGTGGTTCTCTGCGGGGTGACCGGGGACATTTCACTTGGTGGTGGCTCCTCCTATGCCTTGTTTCTACTGCGACGGTGGTGCTCTGCTACGGTGGTTGGGTGATGATTATGTTCCTTTGCTTCTCCCTTTAGGCAGACTTCAGTCTTCGGTGGTCTTCGGTCTTCCTCAGTTGCTCCTTCGTTTATTTATTTTATTGTGTTTTCTTAGTTTGCAGCTGGTTTCATTATCATGACCCCTCTCTTTTGTGGAGGTTTTATCTTCACCTCCTATGGTGAACCTTGTGGTTTCTGCAGATCTAGCATCTCACCTCCACATCAAGCTATATCCACCCACCATTTTTCATCTCCATTCCCCTCCTTGGATGCTCTTTGTTGTCACTCTCTGTGGTATCCCCGTCGCTAACCTCCACCCATTGACCTCTCTGCTTCCATCTCAGATTGTCTGTGGTTGGCTGTGGATTTCGGTAAATATTAAAGTACTAAATGCACCCCTTGAATGGATTATGGAAGTGATTTATGCGCGGGTGACTTGCTCACCCCCATTTTCCGAATGGTTCTTTGGTTTCTCCTCTATTATTATCAGTAGTGGCGGATTCTGCAGTGTTGTGGTGGCTGTGGTAGCTTGGTGGGCTTTTCAGATCTAGCGTTTCCTTTAGGTGACTTTAAATTTCACTGTTTCGACTTTTGAGTTGCTTATGGGCCTTTTTTTTTTTTTTTTACCATTTGCACTTTGTTTGATCCATAAATGACCAGCCGTGTGGTGTCTTGGACCCCCTGGTGGCGTTACTGCTCGGCAGGGATCCTGCAAAGCCTTGACACAATGTGGTGTCGGCCAAAGGGGCTCCGATGCCAAAGTTAGTATCTGAGTGCCGAAAGGCAGGTAAATACAGTGTTCTGGATCTGGTCTCAGAGCCTTACCTTTGTGAAGGGTTTCGAGGTATTTATAGTAGCCATAACTGTAGTAGGTGGGCTACTGTTGCGGGAGCAGGTTGTGCTTTGTGGCTGAGAGTTGCCTGACATGCCCTGGACATCCGGAGGAGGTGCCAGTTGGAGTCCCAACCTGCCTCCGTCAGGGAGTTGGTATGGCAGAGTTGGTTAGGTGACTGTCGCAGCCAGCTGGCGTCTGTACCCTGTCAGGTGTCGAACGACAGGCTTGCAGGTCAGTGCCGATTGGCGGGCCACGGTGTGGGGTGCCGATAGGAGAATCGATGGGTGTCCTTCCTGTCCTGGCGGGCCCTGCGCTTAGGTGGTCGGTCGATATGGTATCAACATAAGTCCCCTAAGTCTTTGACTGAGGTGGATTTCCTCGGTCGAGGACTTGTGCTGACGACCAGTGCATGTCGACCGACCAGGGCGGTGCGCCCTGTCTCCTAGTAGCCCCCCAAGTCATGGATCGAGGAGGTGCACCGTATGTCCGAAGTGAGAGGAGTCCTCGGTGCCGAGTCCCGTAAGCTGCCCACCGCGATAACCGGAAGATCGTGGAGAGGCGGCCGAGGGAGATGGCGGGGACCCGTCGGTCACCGTGCGCTTGCCGACGGAGAGAGGAAGCATGCCGTCTGGGGAGATACCGATAGGATCCGGTCGGCCTGCTGTAGTGATGTGTACTAGTGGAAATGTACGTACGTACGTAGGTGGGAATGTACGATACCGATGGGCATACAATACAAGGTCATATCCGTATCTGAAAGGTGGCCGTATCGGCCTAGTGGCCGTCAGATCGGAAGCGCGTATCTCGAGGCGTGCTAGGGGCCTATAAAAGGGGGGTGGGAGCTTTTGACTTTTTTACTTTTTACTTAGTGCATCCTTGAGATAAATTCTAGTGCCAACTGAATCGGAGCCTGCTGAGAGGGAAGGAAACGCACGTGACACCAATTCCACCGAGCCAGTATGTAACAGGTATAATTTTTGCCGAACGGCACCTTTCTAAGTATGTGCTTCGTAGCGTAGGCTCTTAGTCGTAGCTTCTTTGTTTTGGTAATTTGTAGATGTCAGAGTCAGAGTCAGACAGTGGATCTGGGGTTAGGTCCCCTCAAGATTTTGGCGGGGAAACACCGTCTTGTTCGGAAAGCGACGTGCCGAGCGGGCGCAGTGGTTCAACGTCCACTAGTGGGTCCACAACCAGTAGTTCATCGTCGTCCAGCAGCGGTGACAGCCTAGATGAGGCTCTCAAGTTGCCGAGGAAGGAGGTGCGGCAACAGGGGGGATGCAGCACATCGGGTGCTGACCGGCCTGCTGAAAGAGCAACACCATCCCGAACCCCACCGGTCGTGGTGGTAGACTCGGACGCGGAGGACAGTGGGATGGAGACTAGCTCGCCGATGGAGCTAGATGCCGATGAGGGTGGTGAAGACGGAATATGTCGTAGATTTCGAGGCAAATACAATTCGACAGTCCGACCTGGAGAAGTTCCGGGAGATGTACAATGTGCCGGCGGACATCAAGATGATGGTACCCCCTCATAGCAAGAGGCCGAGTGACCCTCCAGAAGGGTCGACGTTATTTTACGTCGACTTCTTTGAGCACGGAGTGAGGTTGCCTATGCACCCGTGGCTCTAGGAGATGATGGCGAGGGCGAACTTAGCCACGGGGCAGCTGAACGCGAACGGCTGGATCATTTTGATCAGCCTCTACACGGCCTTCCGATTGGCGGGGCTACCGGAGCCGTCATGGGGGCAGCTTTGCGTCCTGTACCGTTTCAAGAGGCAGACCTACGGGTCGGGATGGAACCAGATGGAATGTCTGCAGAAGACGGCTTGCGGTGTTTTCATCAACGACGTGCCGACATCGCATAAGAGCTGGAGACACCGGTTTTTCTGGGTGTCAGTGTCGTGGGAGGGGGACGTGAGTAGGGTCCGATCGAGGATTCCCAGCCACTTCCAGTCTGGAGGTTGTCTGTCTGTCGTTTGGCCAGTGGTCATAGTGTGGTAATTGGGGCTACCGATGCGGGGACTGATTGTGTTTTGTGTGTTGCAGGTCCGTCGAAGGCCACGGTATCAGCGGAAGATTGGGAGGCGTGCAACCTGGTTCGGGAGAAGCTGTCCGATCTAGAGCGCAGCCGGTGCGTCCTAAAGCTACCGTCCAACCTTCTTGTCGTGGGTCTAATCGCACCGCCCAGTAAGTGTAGTATGTTGTATTATGGTGTAGGGGTGCTGAGAGACTGACAATTGATATTTCAGTGCACCCCCAAGAAGAAGATGAGCGAAGCGGTGACGAAGTATGGCACTGCAGCCGACGACAAGGGCAAGGAGCCGGAGGTGACCCCCCAACAGCCGCGGAGGCAGAAGACCGTGGCGGTGAAGCCGAACGGGGTTGGCTGAGAGGTGCCGCCCCAGGGGTCCAGTTCAGGGGGCAGACCGGACGAGCTGCCGTAGCCGACCAGGCCCGAAGCGAGGCAGGGCGCGGAGTTGAAGAGTCTGGTGCTCGGACTGAAGCGGCCCTTCATCGGTGGGCTGGATCAAGCCCGGGAACGGCAGAGGAAGCTGATGGAGGCGCGGCAGAGGCAGTCTCCCCCGGCAGCAGGGGTGTCGGAGGGTGAAAGTTCCGATCGTCGGTGGAAGAGAGAGGCGGCCCTCAAGGCCCCCGAGGGATCGAGCTTTGGCCAAGTATCGGGTCATGGAGGCGTCTTTAGCATCATAGAGGCTATTGATCTGGCGGATGACAAGTTGGGAGTCGCTGTAAATCTGCAGCTATTGTGCTCGGAGGTCGGTGGCCAACTGGAGGTCAGCAAGGAGGGCTTCGTACTCGGCTTCATTGTTGGAAGCCTGGAAACCAAAACGCAGCGCGTACTCTAGCCATTCCTGGGTAGGTGTGCTGAGTACGAGACCGGCGCCGGAGCCAGTATGACAGGAAGACCCGTCCACGTAAAGGGTCCAAATTGGTTTGGCAGGGTCCAAGGTGGACGGGGGTGATGGCTTGCAGATAGGAGTGGCGGGTGCCGCAGTGTTGGGATCAAGAGTGCCGGGCATGTGCTGCGTTGTGTTGTAAGTGAATTCGGAGAGGAAGTCAGCGGCGACCTGCCCTTTGACCGCTGGTTGAGGGGCGAATGTGATCTCGAACTCACTAAGCTCCACTGCTCACTTGATGAGTCGTCTCGAAGTGTCTGGCTTTTGGAGCACTTGGCGAAGGGGCTTGTTATGAGGACTAACATGGGATGTGCCTGGAAGTATGGGCGGAGGCGCCAGGCCGTCACAATGAGGGCAAAGGCCAACTTCTCCAGGTCGTTATACCGGGTCTCCGCGTCCTGGAATGCTTTGCTGACATAGTACACTGGGAACTCGCCGTCCCAGCTAGTGACGAGGACAGAGCTAACAGCGGATGTGGAGACAGAAAAGTAGACGGTGAGTCGCTCACCGGTGGTAGGTAGGCTAAGTAGGGGTGCGGTGCTCATGTAAGTTTTGAAGGCTTCAAAGGCAGCGTCGCACGTTTCATCCCAGTTGATGTGCCTGCCCTGGGTCTTCATGACCTTAAAGAATGGTAAACACTTGTCCGTTGCCCGAGAGATGAACTGAGTGAGGGCGACGATCCGGCTAGTAAGGGTTTGGACTTCCTTGAGTGTGCGCGGGGGCTTCATGTCCAGGATGGCCTTAATTTTCTCGGGGTTAGCCTCGATTCCCCGTTTTCTGATCATGTAACCGATGAATTTTCCGGAATGGATGCCGAAAACACATTTGGCAGGGTTGAGCCGCATATTGTACTGTTCCAGGACCTGGAACATCTTGTGGAGATTTGGAACGTGCTTGTTGGCCGTCCTGCTTTTGACGAGCATATCATCCACGTACACCTCCATGGTCTTGCCAATTTGATCCGCGAACATGAAGTTGACGAGCCGTTGGCAGGTGGCACCAGAGTTTTTGAGTTTGAAGGGCATAACATTGTAGCAGTAGACCCCCAAATTGGTGCGGAAACTGGTGTGGATTTGGTCGTCAGGGTGCATCCTGATTTGGTTGTAGCCAGAGTACGCATCCATGAAGCTGAGGAGTTCATGGACAGCCGTGGAGTCGATCAAGAGATCGATCTTTGGAAGGGGGAAACTATCCTTCGGACATGCCTTGTTGAGGTCTGTGAAGTCGATGCACATCCGCCAGGATCCGGAAGGTTTTTTGACGAGTACGACGTTTGCAACCCAGGTGGCATAGATGGCCTTGCGTACAAAGTGGATGGTGCTGAGCCGGATGATGTCCTCCTGCATGGCGAGCTGTCGATCGGCATCGCAAGTTCGCCGCTTCTGGGTGACTGGTTTGAAGGAGGGGTTGATGTTAAGCCTGTGGCAGATGACATCCGTGGATATGCCGGGCATGTCGGCGTAGGACCACACAAAGACCTCGCTGTTGTCCCAGAGAAATTGAATGAGTTGTGCCCTGATTTCTGGGGTGAGTGTGCTCCCAATTTTCACTTGCCGCTCGGGGTGACGCGGGCAAAGGGTGATCAGCTCCGTATCCTCCACTGGTTGCGGCTGTGAGACGGCGGAGAGGTCGCGTGGGTTGACACGACCCATCCCAATCCCCCCGGGATTACCATGGAATGTGACGTGCTCCCGTCTGACAAGAGGTGTCGGACAAGGGATAACCTGTTGTCATTGCCCAACCAGGCTTCCAGAGTGCGTAAGGATCGATGGAGAGGTGTGCGATGCTCAAGTCTCTGCTGCAGTCGCATCCGGAATCAACCTGAAGGGCATTGAAAACAAAAGCTGTGAGTGGACGAAAATAAACAAGTCTGTTTAAAACATTTATAAGACATTTATGCCCCTCAGTAAAACCATATGCATGCGCCAAAAACCAATGATCACACATTTATTTAGAAATAACCATTAGGGCCTTAGCCCGGAAACCAAAGCATAGCTTCAATTTCCAAAAGTCAATCCAAGAGTTATTTCATCAATCCAGTAATATGAACCATAAGGCATATAATATAAACCATAACCATAATTTTAGCCACTGCACTATACACTCCAATCCGACATCCCTGATGTCTGACGTCCCTGACGTCAATAAGGTCACAATCACAAGGCTACGCGTGTCACTCGGGTCTCAATTTCCGAGTTCAATCCCCGAACCCCGTTCGGGTACAGCATCCCCGATGCTTAGCGTCATAGACGCTGGACGTACTAGACGTCCGTGACCTCTCCGGGGTACCTCATCCGGAGGAGACAATATAATATGGAAGGATTTATACAGTGCAGTACTAAATACATTTTATTGATATCCACATACAAAACATATAGGTATACATAGGTAAAATCCGAACCGATTGTTACGTTTCATCAAACGGGTCTCATGCCCAAATACCGTGAAACGTGCCATAACCGAAATATCATCAAAACCATTTATTGATTCCAGCATGTGAACATATATAAAATGTAAACCAGAAAACATTTATTCAATTCCATTTTAGGGTCCCTGACCCGCAATCGTATGTAGAAATCAACTGGGCCCCTGGCCCGATTTCACAAGTTAACTGGGCCCCTGGCCCGATCCATATGTTAACTGGGCCTCTGACCCGATTTCATAGTTCAACTGGGCCCCTGGCCCGATTTTACATTATTCAAGTTCGTAACCGTTTCATGAAATCATATCCAACCACATTTATGGAAATCGGTGCAAATCCAGAAAACCTCGGTTTACGTGCAAATACGTAATTCACCTCGAAATACGTGAAATCATTTTAAATTCACCGATATCCAAAGTAAATCATTTAATCATAATTATAAAAATCATAAAACAGTTATGCATGCATCGAATTTATGAAACCAATGTCCACTCACAGACCGTTTAACCGAGTGCCTCGATACGCGTGCCATAGGCCTTCCCGGGCCACACCACTATCACCGGGACTCCCAATCCTGTCCAAATCACATTAGAGGATTACTAACCCCTTCATTAACATTCTATCAAAGTCCCATAATTTTCTCGAATTTTTAAGTATTTTTAAACTGGATTTAAAACCTTCGGACATCCCGAACAATAACGAAACGGGATCCGATCGACACGAAACCAACGCTAAAATGTTCGTTACATTGTATAGGACAAAAGTCATGTTGGAAGTTTCCCAAAATTACCTCACACGCTCCCCCACGCGCCAGTTGAACTCCCTGCGCGTGAAACCCACGCACCGGGTACTGTTCACCGTCGTTCAACCCGAACGACTGTAAAACGGGTCGCCGTGACCCGCGGGCCAACCCGACTGGTTCTCCGTCGATACTGGATCATTTTGGACGGGGTTTTCACCTGCAAGACCGTCTGAGTTCAACCAACAGTTCTGTGGAATCAAAAACCAAAAGTAACATCACGAATCATACCTCTGAACTCAAACCCGAAGCTCAGAATTTCCGATCGTCCTTCCTCCCGATTCCGGCCGCCTCGAGTCCCAAATTCACGTCCACAAGATTCGTTTATGTTCATAGAACACCGTAGGATCAAATCCAACGTCCAATACCCATCCAAAACCCGATCACCATTTTTGGTTTCGAACCGGGTTACGGGCACCGCCGTCCCCGCCGTGCCCAGCTCACTTCGAGCTTCGAAAACCAGTCCCCTGTGTCTGTTTCTGACCCCAAGTCCCAAAGGAATCAAGAAGGAGCTCAGAAACACAACGGATTGTCGATTTCCAAAAACCTGGGCATAACTTCCTCCTCGGGTTAACACAGCCGCCGTGGACCACCGCGGTCGCCGCCGTCGTCCTGCCGCCTCCCGCCGGTTCTCACAATCTCAGTGACCCACACATGTGCACAGATGAGATGTGTGAAGATTCTGGTGCACGGTTCGAATGGTTGTGCACTCGGGTAAGCAAATATAATATGGGGAGGGAAATGATAAAGAAAAATGGATGGTCCACATTCAATCTCACCAATGAGATTAAAGGTCCAGATTAAAAGATGCAATAAGTGGGAATTCTTTATATTCCAATAATTTAATCCAATCCCACCAATCCAGATCTGAGTCCATAATTAAAGGTTAGTGGTCCACGTGTCCCACTCAGAATTTCAGACCAATCAGAGAACGCCACGTGTCCCCGCCTCGTAATGCGTGCATAACGAAACCAAACTTCCGTGACCCATAACTTCGTCGTCGAATCTCCGATTTCGGCGTGCCGCCTGTCGTTGGATTCGCATCGACGAAACCTACGTAACGGTCCTTGGCCCTCGGCCATCGGACATCCTGGTCAAAAAGTCAACATTTGCCCCTATTTCGTCCAAATTACGAAAACGCCCTTGAACTTCCGCACATCATAACTTTCACCACGAACGTCAGAATCGAACGTGCCACCTGTCTATGAACTCGTGACGTCCCGAACTACGTCACGGTCATCGGTCAAAGTCCATTTGACCATCCAAAATAAAAGTCAACGTTTTGCCCACGCCTAGGGGCAAAACGGTCATTTTGCACAATTCGTCCGAAATCACCCAACTAATCCCAGATTAGTGAATCACAATTAAATATTATTAAATCCCGATATTCGGGACGGGTCGTTACATGGGTCCTCGGGGGGACCCGCCTGTATTTGTTCAAGGAGCTCGGAGTTGACGGGGTCGACTTCGTAAGCAGCCTCGGCGACGGCCATGGTTTCTCGCTTGTCGCATGGGTTGAGCTTTGTCAAGGCGGTCTGATAGCAAGAGCGGGCGGATTGTTGATTACCGCAGTCCTGACCAGTGCCCATGCTGGTTGGAAACTTCATGAGAAGGGACCGAGTGGAGATAACGGCGCTGAGCTGGTTGAGAAGTCCTCTCCCCAAAATGACGTTATAAGCGGTGGGCCAATAGACCACAAGGAAAGTGGTGAGGGCTGTTGCGATCTTGGGCGCACTTCCCAGGGAGATAGGCAGGGAGATGGTGCCGAGGGGCATAACAGAATTGCCTGAGAAGCTGAGTAGCGGAGAACCAGCATGGGTGAGGCTTGTGGAGTTGATGCCCAACTGGTTGAAAGTGTCCATGAAGAGGACGTTCACAGAGCTGCCAGTATCCACAAAGATCTGCGCAACATCGAAATTGGATATCTGAGCGCGAATGATCAATGGATCATCGTGGGGAAAAATGACCCCCCGCTCTTCTTCCTCGGAGAAGGTGATTGGCGTCCATCCCGCCCGTGCGACCTTGGCGGCACGCCCATCCTCGATGTTGAATATTTGGTGGTTGGATGTCGTGGCCCGCAGGAAGCCTTTCTTTGCCCGGTTGGAAGTGTAGGAGGAAGAAATGGTAGGGCCCCCACTGATCGTGTTGATTTGTAGCAGACCCTGCGCGAGGCGCGCGTGCTGAAAGAACTGGTTGATCTTCCCGTCTCTTACGAGCGCCTCCACGATGTCCCGGAAGGCCACACATTCGTCGATGGTATGACCGTTGAACTTGTGGTATTGGCAATACAGGTTGGATTGGATGCCCGGACAGGGCCGGGTGGTTGCGCCCGCGGCTTGGGGATTGTGCCTTCGATGCTCATCAAGACATTCTCGAGGGAGGTATTCAGGATGGAATAAGTTTCGTACTTTGAGGTGGGTCCCGTGTGGGGTTTTCCCGACTGGTGGTGGTCCGATCCCTGCCCCTTGTTATGGTACTTATCCCTCCCGCGATGATCATTGTTGTACGTCCCCTTCCGCTTACCAGAGTGTGAGTCAGATCGGTGATCCGTATGCGCGTTATTAATTGGTGGAGGTGACTGTGCATACCGGTTGCTGGGAGGTGGAGGGAGCAGACTATTCACATCAGGTCGGGCGCTACCTAGGGAGAGTTGAAGTGCTCTGCCTTGGCGTGTATTGCCGCTTGCCGCATGAGCTCATTGTAATCGTCCCAACCCTGGGTGAAGGCATGGTACTTGAAGGTGAACTCCCGCATCCCATTGCGGAAAGCCCGGTAGGCGGCCTTGTCATCCGTCTCGTGGCACTTAGAGTATTCCAAGCTGAATCGGGCGACGTATTGGCGTAGGGGCTCACTATCTCCCTATCGGAAGGTTCCCAAGTCCTCGGTTGTGAGCAATCGATCCGTCTGGATCATGAACTGGTTCAGGAAGACCTTATGTAGGCGGTCGAACGAGTCGATAGACTGCGGTTCCAGACGATAGAACCAGTTGAGCGGGGCCCCAGTGAGGGTGGAGCTGAAAATCAGGCATTGTGCTTCGTCGGAGAGATTTCTGAAGGCGAGCGCGGAGTTGTAATTGTTTATATGGGTGTCTGGGTCTCCCTGTCCATCCTATAGGGCAATCTTCAGGGGTTTGACCTCCGTTTCATGGCGGTACCGCATGATGCGGTCCGTAAAGGGACCGATGTTGGTCTGAGGTCTGGGCAGTGTACCAGCCTTGGGTTGGCGGCCTCCAACTCTCGCACGCCCTAGAGGTGTTCCTGGACCACCTCGTCTGATCGGTCGGGCTGATCTGCCCCAATCGGCCGGTCGCTGATTGGATGATTTGTGCTGCCGCCCCTGGGCTTCCCGGGTTGTGTCGGTCGTCGCCCGGAAGAGGCCGTGGTCGAGCTGGCATTGTCCTCTGGCTGGTACCTGCCGACCGGCGAGGAAGGACTGCCTGGAGGTTGGGCGGAGGGCCGCGGATGCTGCGTTAGTCGGCGTGCCGATCCAGACCGTGACCGGGCGCCCTGGGATAGTACTGGCAGGGGCGGTTGTGCCTGGATGCGGGGGTCGTGAGTGGGATAAGTCAGACGGTTGGACGGGGCCTGCGTCTGCCTCCTGTCGAGTAGTTCGCGGGCGTCATGGTAGATCTGCTTTCCCGAGGGGCCAGGCAGGTCGGTCTGGTGGAAGAGCAGGCGACCAGACGCTTCTGGTCGGCGGGCGTCACCAATCTCGACTCGGCAGGCACCGAACTCCTGCCGACGAGATGCAGCGGCTAAGGGCCGTTTGGTTGCCTCTAGCTGCTCCTCCAGTTCCTCGCGTGTGGATTGCAAGATGGCCATGGTGCTTCCATGTTGCTCCCCCACACGTGGTTTCTGCTTTTGATGGCAGCGTTGCTTTTCCCAAGTTCGGCAACCTCCGACCGGAGGGTTCTTAGCATTTCGAGCATGTCCTCGAAAGGCAGGCTGGCTCGGGCTCGGTTGCGGTCGACTTGGGGGGTGTTGTTGAGCTCACCATCATCCTGTTCGGCAGACATGGTGCGTCGGCAGGGTGTTGAGCGAAGGTATGTGAGTAAGTGGGATGTATACTGGTTCCCACAGACGGCGCCAATTGTTTGATCCGGAAATGATCAACTCGGTGAGACCAGCTGGGGGATCTAGGACCAGCCGTGTGGTGTCTTGGGCCCGCTGGTGGCGTTACTGCTCGGTAGGGATCCCGCAAAGCCTTGACACCGGTGTGGTGTCGGCCAAAGGGGCTCTGATGCCAAAGTTAGTATCTGAGTGCCGAAAGGCAGGTAAATACAATGTTCTGAATCTGGTCTCAGAGCCTTACCTTTGTGAAGGGTTTCGAGGTATTTATAGTAGCCATAACTGTAGTAGGTGGGCTACTGTTACGGGAGCAGGTTGTGCTTTGTGGCTGAGAGTTGCCTAACAAGCCCTGGACATCCGGAGGAGGTGCCAGCTGGAGTCCCAACCTGCCTCCGTCAGGGAGTTGGTATGGCAGAGTTGGATAGGTGACTGTCGTAGCCAGCTGGCGTCTGTACCCTGTTAGGTGCGGAACGACAGGCCTGCAGGTCATTGCCGATCGACGGGCCACGGTGTGGGGTGCCGATCGGAGAATCGGTGGGTGTCCTTCCTGTCCTGGCGGGCCCTGCGCTTAGGTGGTCGGTCGATATGGTATCAACACACTTCATTTGTCTTGCTAGGTTTTTCTCTTTTTTGAACTTTCGATGCTATGTAATTGATTGTTCAAATTAATGGAATGCTTAATTGTTTGATACAAAAAAAGGACTATGCATGAGTGCTCTCACTTCTCTCTAACTCTCTTCCCCTTCTCTTTTTTTTATCTGCCACTTCATGTTTCCTGCCGCCCTTTGAGGTGGCAAACCCCTTTCCTTTGCAGCTGCTCCTCCACAACCTGTCGTTTTTTTTTCTTCATTTTTTGTGATGGTTATTTTGCACCATACTTTGTGGTGGTTTATTTCACTTTTGATAGTGATATTGTTGTGTTGCTTCATAGATCTCATCTTTCACTGCCATACCCATCTCAAAACTCCTCCATTTTTTTTCCCAAATTTCACCTTTCCACTCTTCTTATGCACTTATACCTTGATATCAGTTATGACTCACCATGTTCTCTTTACCACACATTCTCCATCTCTCAACCCAACGGATGCCTTTATTACCAGTGAAGATCAGTAATCCATGGTGGATTTTAAAGTGCATGTTGCACTATTTGTATGGATTATATGAGCACTTTATGAGTGTGTGATTTGTTCACCCTTATTTTCCTATAAGTTCTTTGATTTGTCTTGTAGCCTTTTCGTGGACATATGGCCTTGTGGCTTCGTTGGAGTGGAGGCTAGAGTTGTGGAGGCTACTCCCAAGTGTAGATCTAGGGTTGCTTTTATTTTTTTCCTTTTAGTATTTTGTTAGGTTGTTATTTGCTTTTGGGCCATGTTGTTTTAGTATTTGCATTTTATTTTGTCTTTCTGGATTTATTTTTGTAAATCTTGTGCTTTCCATACTTGTATTAATTTTCTCTTGAAATAAATTAGGTAATCTGATAACAAAAGGACAATACTTATATTTCACTTTCGTAGTACATTTTATATTACTTTTTAGATTCATTGAATTTTCTTTATATATATATATATAATAATCGGAACCGTTCATTCTCTATATCATCATGTCAAGATTATCTTTGTGAAAATTAAACAAGATTGAATGTCCTTTTTTCATTCATATATATATAAACTAAATGGACGATTTGGCATGAAAATTGTAATTCTTACAAAAAATGTTGATTTATTTTATATATAAAAGTGACTAAATAACTTACAATCTTATTGAGTTTTACAAAAATAATTTTGATGTGGTGATTTAACAAATGAACGATTCTCATTACGGTTCTTATTTGATATATATATTACGATTCCGATTTGATATATATATATATATAAAATAATTCTTTAAATCAAAATGGTGATATCAAAAAAATACCATCAAAATAAGATGCAAGTATTTATTTAAAAAATAACGAATACTACTTTTTACAGTGGGGTATTGTTACTTATGATTTGAAATTCTTAATTTAGTTTCTGACTATATTTAGCATGAAAATCAACAAAAACGTAATTTAAATTAATACGCCGTAATTAAAATAAGAGTTTGAAAATGACTTGTAATTATGATTGTAGACTCCTTCTCATTATTATGTAATAGTAAACTTAAGCATGTGAAGATAGGCTGCTTGGGGTAAGGTATAGCCTTGAGACTTGACGCGTAGTAGGAATTACAACTGTACTGCTTGCTTTATAAAAGCAAATAAAAAAAGACAAAATGAATCAATTAATAATAGAAACGTTTCGGGTAAGAGGAGTCAAATATATATGTAGGAGGAGAAATCAGGGTGGTTGGGAACTTGGGATTGTGATCAAGTTAGGCCAAGTAGAAAATGCCGATCCATCACGTGAAAATAGAGTAGAAGGTCAAGAGAAGGAGATCATTATCTATTATATCAACAAAATATGTCTCCATTCATCTTCCTCCTTTCTTCTTCCCATGCCTTTGTCACAATGTCACGTTAATCCCATACCGCCCTCTCTTACGCTATATATCATACATCGGTTACCGCCCTCTCTTATACTATCATATATACAAGAGTCGTGCGTAAAAATTTTGTCCATCGTTGCTTTTCATGTGTAAGTGGGTGCGTGATTGTAAAATGTTATTTGATATGAAATACTATTTAATTAAGAATTAATTGTGAGTTATTGAATAATTGACACTTGCATTTCTTATTGCGATTTACTTGAAAAGAAAGGTTTTATTTGTGATGTAATATTCTTTAATTAGAAATCGCTGCAAAATGAGCAAGATGGTAAGTCATGAAACCCTCTAATCTCATTTCGAGCAATCCTAATCATTAGTCACGAAATAGAAAAATAATCCTTGCTTCTTAGCCTAGTAGTACTTACTTGTACCACTCTTTCGATTTATCTAATTATCTTTATATATATGTCATAATCGGAACAACTCATTCTTAATCATCATGTCAATATCAACTCTTTAAAAAATCAATAAGATTAAATGTCGGTTAGTCATTCATATATATCAAATAAATCAATGATTTTGGTAATATGATCCTCCTCATAACCAACCATCAATTTAGTAAGTATATATGAATGAATAATCGACTTCCAATTTTATTGATTTTTTACGGAGATAATCTTAGCATGATGTTTTATAGAATGAAGGGTTTCGATTATAAAAGCCGTACAAAAAAAATCGATAAAGTGAAAGGTGATACGGAGAGATACCACCAAATAAGAATGGTAATTTTTGATACGACTCGAAACCCGTACAAAATTTATTCTGATCAACCAGCACGATTAAAACTTCGGGTCATTTGCGGGCCAATTCTTTATGACACATTTAATAAACATGTGAGTTTCGGGTTAACATGTTAACTCCAAGGATGAAAATATCGATATCGATGGATATATCGCTAGTCAAATTTACGGATATCTCGTCCCAAATATCGATATCGATATCGTTTACGGTCAACAAAAATGATGAAAATTCAATCTAAAAGTTGGAATGAAACTTTGGGGAAAACTAAGTATCCAATGATGGTTATATATGACTAATAAAAACTATAAAATGACTATGATATAATAAATAATATGATACAATAGGGTTCTGCCGATAACTAATAATATAAAAATTTAAATATAAACATAAATTGAAGTGAATTACTATAATTGAATGTTAATATAATTAAAAATATAACAATAAGCATAAAAAAATTTAAATGGAAGAAAAATTATAAAATGAATAAATATATGAAAAATTGAAAAAAAAAAATCTTTTTCAATTTTTGTTCAAAAGTTGGAAAGGATTGATATATTTAAAATTGAAAAAAAAAATGACAAATAAAATTGAAAGAAAATAAAGAAAAAACGGAAGAAAAAAAATTGGCAACTTGCGTGCACCTGGTGTCAGGACCCACCTCGGTTCCATCCCGAAAACTGAGGTAAATCCTGCTCCCGTCTGACACCCCAACACAAAGATCGAAAGTAATCTCACGAAAAACCACCAAACTACATGCCAGACGCTGGAGAAAATTTAAACATCCCGAAGTCAAAGTTTTACAGAGCATAGTACCCAAAAACAAAGGAAAGAAAACCGATAAACAAGGTACACGCACAACGGAAAGTGTAAAGCACTCTGGGGTCACTCTCGAGTATTCTATGCCTCCGACGCTGCCTCAACGTCAACCCCCGCACTAGCTCCACGACCTGGAGGGCAATTTAAAACAGAAGGTGTGAGTGGACCATAAATAATAAAATACTTTCCGAAAACCATTTCATAATAAAACCAGGGTTTTAGCCCTCCGTTTTGAAAACACACATGCATAACCCATTTACTGAAATCAGTTATAAATCACATAAAGATTGTCATAAAAACATTTTCAGAATCATCATAAAAACAATTATAGAAATCATGTCATAAGCATCATAAAAACCATGTCATAAAACATAAGTTTCAACCAATCATTATCCGATCAAACCTGCTGGACCTATCTGAGTCTTTAAACTCAATCCAGGCCTCAATAATATACGAGTCTTTAAACTCTCGAGTCTTTAAACTCAACAGGCCTACGGAGGAAATATCAGTATATCCGAGTCTTTAAACTCTCGAGTCTTTAAACTCAATCCGGGTCTTTAAACCCAATCCGGGCCCGTCCCCCGTTAATCATAATCCGGGTCTTTAAACCCAATAAACAGATCCAGCAAATCCAATCCAAAACCATTTGAAAAAACCATTTCTAAATCTACATCCAAACCCGAATCCGAAATCACCGGTCTGAAGCCCTTCCGGAGTCCAGAACCGTCATTCCGAACCCAAAGCCAGAATTCCACTTTCCAACTTTAAAACCAAATTCCGTTTCCGAAATCCGATTTCAAAATCGAAAGCCTTAATAATCACAAACACTCACTCGTTTAATTTGAACCGTGAAAAATCCTAGAACCCACTAGAGCTCTCCCACGTGTCACCATCCCCTCATCTCTCTCACAAATATCTCAATCTCCACTGTACACCTGGCCTTATCTGGTGTGCACAAATCCCAATGCATCCAAAAGACCAACATACCCCTCTAAGTTAAAAAATTACTGTTTTGCCCTTACCGTTTTAGACCCATATCATACGCATCCGAGGTCCGATGAACACGTACCGCCTGTCGTTGAACTCAGGACGACGAGATCTACCTAACGGTCCTAGGTCAACGTGTCAAAACCCGATCGTGCGAAAATTCAACTTTTCCCCATATTTTGACCAAATTACGGTTATGCCCTCAACCTTCCGAACATCATAACTTCCTCCTCGGATGTCGGAATTGGGCGTGCCACCTGTCTACGGATTCGTGACGTCCCGAACTAGGTCACGGTCACAGGTCAATACCCGATTGACCGCCCGAACTAAAAGTCAACTATTTGCCCAACCTAGGGGCAAAATCGTCATGCTACGCTCATAGACCTATCGTAACCAACTAACCACCGATTAAGCTCACTAATCCCATATTAATCACTGTCTTAACCCTAATTTCCGGGATGGGTCCTTACAACCGACCCTCCTTAAAAAAATTTCGTCCCCGAAATTCCACAGCTCGTTCCCAATACTAGGGGTCTCCTACCCGGTGATCCACACTGGTGCAACAACAACTACTTCTGGGTTTCCCATCTATCATCTCCACCTTGGGTAATTTACAACACCGCCAACTACCAGTTCACCACTCCTGACCCTCTCTTAGTACGACAAAAACTTCATGGTGTACGCAAGGGAAACTCTATGAACAGAAAACAAAGGTATTTTAAAATACCTCATATAGAGTACCCAATAGAATTCATAGAGTACATCCTCACGTACTACCACCTCACCTTCCAGAACCCAACTCACGTCCCAACCCAGAACACTCTAGTCCAAACAGGAAATCCTACCTACTGGCTCACTCCTTTGCTGTCACACCCCTCGGCTGCTACTTCGACCGCTTGTCGGAATAAATTTACAAAGTCCTAAAGGCAAATCCTAGATTGTGGGTTCTCTTCCTTCAATAACCTCATATCGATCAGTTATAGTCACTCATTTCCTATGACGACCCGTTCCAAATTAACGGGATTAATTAAGGATTAATGATGGATTAGCGAGACTAATCGTGGATTAGATAAGGATTAGCGGACGTTCGGGCGAAATGACGATTTTGCCCCTAGAATGGGCAAATCGTTGCCTTTTCGTTCAGGTGTTCAAATGGACTTTGACCAATGACTGTGACGTAGTTCGTGACGTCAGGAGTTCATAGGCAGGTGACGTGTTTTACGAGGAACTTTTGGACTTTAGTGGGCCCAGTTGCTTTTCAGCAACTAATGGATGAGTGACAAGTGTCACTCATCTACTGGCTACCCTTCCACATACATGCATATCATCCCTTGCATTTTGCATCGATCATTCCCATTTCAACCCACCAAACCCGATCCACCCTTCACCCAAAATCCAAACCCATGACCCTAGGACCAAGACTGAGAGGAAGAAGAGGACCAAATGGAGGTGGCTGGACGGCCAGAACCACCGTGGACGACGGCTGGAGGAGACAAAACCGAGAGGTACTCGATTTGCCTAATTTCCATTTTTAATTCGTGTTTTCCATTATGGTTGCTTGTTGGTGATTAGGAAGTGTTCAATAGGTTTCTGGGGACATTTTAGGAAGGTTTTGGTGGGGTTTAGCGGCTGAGACGCCGTGGGGGGCCGATCGGAAAAACAGGGACCGTGGGGGGTAATTTTTATGGATCGATTTAGGAGGTTTTGATTAGTTTGGATGATTGGAATAGATAGGAAACTTAAAAATTGGAATTTATGGATTAAAATGGGACAAAACGGACGAGATTTGAGGGAGTAGGAACGCTAAACCGGTCACACCGGTTCAACACAGTAACCGGTCCAAAACCAGGAAGAAAAAAACCGGTTTTCAGATGTAGGTGATGATGAATAGTACCCAGGGCCTTCTAGGAGCGCGTGAGGGTGCGTGGGCCATAATTTGGAAAAGTGTTCAACACGTGAAATGTTCTATTCGATGTAACGAAGATTTTGGGACTAATCTCGCTTCAATCGGACATCGTTTCGATATAGTTCGGGGCATCAGAAGGTTTAGGTTCGCGTTTAAAAATAGTTAGAAAATCAGGAAAAATTATGGGACTACAATGAGAGGTTAATGAGGCTATTAGTAACCCTCTAAATGAATTTAGACAGGTTCGAGAATCCCGGAGGCGACGTTTGACCCAGGAGACGGTTATGGCACGCGTATCGAGGCGCAGCTTCGGACGGTCTGTGAGTGGACCCTTCTCTCGAAATTGATGCATGCATAAATGTTTTATAATTGTTTTAATATATGTTTTGTGATGCCATGATTGCATTTGTTTGTGGTAGCCTAGGATTTACGTATTTGCACATTTTTCGAGATTTACGATTTTATACGATGCATATACGTTCTAGGTTTTCAACGAGGGTTTAATAAATGGATTTCAGATTTAGAAATATGAAATCGGGCACGAGACCCATTTGATTTACGACTCTTGGACTTGGAGTGCATTTGATTTGACGAGGAATCGGACCTAGGGTCCATTTGAGCTATACGATCAGACCGAGGGTCCAGTTGGTTTACGATTCGGGTTTGAGGCCCAGTTAGTAGTACTATCGGGCTTGATGCCCCGTTGATTGATGATATCGAGCCTGAGACCCATTTAGTTGAGATTTCGGGCTTAAGGCCCCGTTGGTTGTGAAACCAGACGTGAGGTCCTATTGAGTCATGGTTCGGGCTTAGGGCCCTGTTGATTGTGAAATCGGGCTTGAGTCCGAGTTTGATTTATGAAATGAGTATTCGGGCATGAGACCCTGTTGAACTGTGGATTTAGGTCGAGGCCTGGGAAATGGATTTGAATCGGATTCGAGGAATCCTGTTGAGATGAATCCGGTATGAGACCCAGTTGAAAAGTGATTTGAGAAAGAAAGAAAGTATTTGAAAATGAATGAAACCTCCATATGATTATATGGTCTCCTCCAGCGTCGACCTGGAGAGTCACGATCCATAGACCAGAGTGAGTATCCCCATAGGGATCCCGTTCCAGGAGGTGTGGTTACTTATATTGTTGTGGTCCCGGACCAGATTCCGGAGAGATGTGTGGACTAGATCCAGAGAGAGCTCGGACTAGATCCATTGATTGAGCCTCCTGGATGGAGATTCCTGGGAGAAGACTCAGAGTGAGACCCCGAGTAGTGTGCACACTAGTATAGAGATTGACATCGTGACTATATCGAGGATGTGTTCCCTAGGGGCTGTGTACCCCGAGTTGGCATCTTCTCGGAAGTTCCGCGGATGGGTTATACGTATGACGGTACGTATGAGGTTTTATGGAAAAGTGATTTGAGGGCGGAGACCCTATGTTTTATGATTAGAAAGTGATTTGGGGCTGCGACCCCGTATACGAGATTTGAGGGCGGAGACCCTGTGTTTTATGTTTCAGAAAGTGATTTGGGGCGGAGACCGCGTTTGTGATATTTTGAGAATGGCTTTGGGCTGAGACCCACTTGAGGTGATCTGGGCTGAGTCCATATTGATTTGACCTGCGAATTTTGAAAAGTGATTTCGAGTCAGGGACCCAAATGGATTTATGGGTCATGACGGTTTATGGGGCCGGGCATGAACCCTTGAATGATTTTAGGAATGTTTTCAATGGTTTTATGAACGTTTGATAAATGATTTTTGAATGCATGCATATGTATTTATGAAGGGCATAAACGTCTTTATGCAGAAATGTTTTTAATGAAAATGTTTAAATTATCTAATCACAGTTTTTCTTGTTTTAATGCCCTTCAGGTTGATCGCGGATGCGGGTCGTAGCAGAGACGAGACATCACTTCCCTCCTCCTACGATCCTGACGCACTCTGACAGCCCCGGCGAGGGTTAGAGATGGAATTTTCCCTGGTCTGACACTTCGTGTCAGACGGGATCAAGCGGGTCCCACGAGGTTTGTCGGTGAGCGTGTTGGTAGTCGGATTGGTTCTGATACCAATGGATTAGTCGAGGTCGAGAACCGGACATTTGATACTATGCAATGGGTCATGGTATTTCCGATGAGTCTAATTACACACAGGTCGAGTGAAATATTGGTAAGTGTACGTTTTGAGTCAAGTAAGTTGGTGGCTTGTGTAGCCACGAGTGAGTCTAGTGTCAGTTTTCGACTGACAACAGTTGTGTGGTGACAGTTTGTCGGGATATGTCAACATAGATTGTTGAGTGGGGTCAGGTGACTCCTAGTGGGAGTAGATACCAGGTTAGACTGGTGAGTGAGAAAGGAACCGGGGAGTTGTTGCGTCAACGAAAGGGTTGATTTGACAAGTGGTGTCAGTTCGAAACAAGTAGTTTCAGTCATTCGACTAGGTCGAATGTAGTCATTGCGTTATGAGTATTAGTGGTACATTTGGATGCAGACAAGTTTTATCTGACTGGTTGGTGTACGGGTGTACACGTGTTGCGAGGTTGATTTCACTTTCCACGGGGTGTTTATGGAATCAGGGTAGTCGAGTTTCGAGAATGAAACTAATTAAGGAGGGAAGAACGTTTGAGTTTAGATCGGTTGGAATTTCGAGGACGAAATTAATTAAGGAGGGAAGGTTGTAACGACCCGTTCCGAATTTCGGGATTAGATTAGTCATTAATCTTGATTAGTGTGGCTGATCGGTGGTTAGTGGGTCGAAATCGGACAAAATGTGCAAAATGACCGTTTTGCCCTTGGTCGTGGGCAAAATGTTGACTTTTTGACCAGGCGGTCAAATGGACTTTGACTGATGACCGTGACGTAGTACGGGATGTCACGAGTTCATAGACAGGTAGCACGTTCGATTCCGACATTCGAGGAGAAAGTTATGATGTTTGGAAGTTGAGGGGAATTTTGGTAATTTGGTCAATTGGGGTCAAATGTTGACTTTTTGACCGGGAGGTCCGATGGACGAGGGCCAAGGACCGTTACGTAGGTATCGTCGATACGAATCCAATGACAGGCGCCATGCCGAAATCGGAGATTCGACGACGAAGTTATGGTCAGGGAAACGAATTAACAAACCGAGGCTCCGATTAAAATAATAATATAATAATGAATAGTGACTGTTGACTGTGCACATCCGGATGAGTGACAAGTGTCACCCATCCCTTGTTTCCAGCTCCATGTTTCCCTCCCAACACTATCATTACAACATCATCATTCCTCCTTCATCATTTTCCTTCCTTTTCTTTGTTTTTCTTTCAAACCGTGCACAATTTGGGGGAAACGGAATTGAGAGAATTGGACTCTCTTCCACTGTCGGTTTTGAGTGAGAATTGTGAGATTGTGAGAGTGGATTAAACTGGGGAAACACTGGGGATCAATTGAAGGCTGGAGACAAAGAATCGAAAATTTAGAAAATTGGGGGGGGGGGGGGGGGGAATTCAAATGTCGAGTGATTGGCTATGAGGATCGAAATTAAGCTCACTTCGAGCTTCCTGGGATCACAACGATCAGAATCGTCGAAAGAACGAAGGGAATTGGCAACGTATTGGCTCTGAACACACTTGGTGACAGAGGAGGAAATTCGAGGTTGAGTCGAGGAATTGGAGGCTTCAATGGATGAAATTGAGCTGGGGATTATATTCCTGAGGATCCCACGATGCTTTTGGAAGGATCAATTGAAGGAAAACGTTGGAGATTGATGAAGTTCCATTATTGCACAGTGTACAGCTATCGAGTTTGAGTCGTGGAGATTGAGCACTAGATTGATGCAATTGAGTTGGGGAGAGTGTTTACCTGAGTCCATGGAAGCTTCTGGTTGAACCAATTTAAGGAAATCGATCGAGGTTGAAGGAGTTCGAATGATGAACAGTGTTCGGAGTGTTCTTCGAGTGTTCATCTTCGATTGTTATGTAACGACCCGTCCCGAATATCGGGATTTAATAATATTTAATGGTGATTTACTAATCTGGGATTAGTTGTGTGATTTCGGACGAATTGTGCAAAATGACCGTTTTGCCCCTGGGCGTGGGCAAAACGTTGACTTTTAATTCGGATGGTCAAATGGACTTTGACTGATGACCGTGACGTAGTTCGGGACGTCACGAGTTCATAGACAGGTGACACGTTCGATTCCGATGTTCGTGGTGAAAGTTATGATGTACGGAAGTTCAGGGGCGTTTTCGTAATTTGTACGAAATAAAGGAAAATGTTGACTTTTTGATCGGGAGGTCCGATGGCCGAGGACCGAGGACCGTTAGGAAGGTCTCGATGCCCTGAGTTCGTAGACAGGCGGCATGCATCAATCGGAGTCCGTATGACCGAGTTACGGGTCAGGATGCGTGAGGGGCATTTTGGTAATTTATTGCACAAGGGCAGAATGGTAATTTCACGGGTGTTTGAACGGCTACTGTAGCACCGTGGAGGGAACATGGCCAGCGCACGGGTGGTGCGTTTATGGAGCAAATTGATGGCCTAAAACTATTGTTTATAGGTTGTATGGATTGTTTAGTGGCATTGTGCGATGCCAGGCTGTGTGGGACGGTGGATTTAGCCATTAACTATGGCTGGTGCACGATGAAAAGCAGAGTGCTTCCCACATGAGTTCAGCCTTTCCAGGGCCCAATTGAGCGGATTGTGGTGGGCAATGTAGTTAAGGGACTGAGTGAAGTGTTCTGGGATTGAGAATGAGAGGGAAGGAGCAAAATTGGTGTGGAATTGTTCAAAAACCCGAAACTGGTTTTTGAAGAGTTCAAAATCGAATTTCGGTTTTCAGGCCAGCCCAAGCCTAATTGATGATTGATTGAGCTTCCTGGAACTTCAACGAGTCGAACCAGATCAAATGGAGCACGCTTTGGGGCTCCTAGGGCCGTGAACGGACGAGGTGGACGGCCGGAAAACTCGAGCTTGAGTTGTGACGATTGAGGTATTGTCGAGTTCAATTAATCATGGTAATTGGTTCATATTAGTCCTTATTAGCTTCCTGTGAAGTTAATTTGATAATGGTTGAGGATTGGAGGAGTTTTGGTGATCGACCCGTTTTGGGTGATCACGGGTTGTTGACTTGATTAGGGAATGGTTGATGTTGATCGATGTCACAGACCTGAAATTCATTTGTTTATGATTGTTATAGGATCAAGAACGGATTGAATTGATATCGAATTGAGTGTGATTGAACCGGATCCTATCGCGGGCTTTTCGACCCGTTTACCAGACAAACGGGTGAAGATGGTGACTGTAGCAGTCACTGTAGCAGGCGCGTGGCTTTCACGCGCAGCCACTCACGGCGGCGCGTGACGGCGCGTGGGCACGAATCTCGAGGTGAGGTCAACATGACTTTTATCCTATACAATGTAACGAACATTTTGGCGTTGGTTTCGTGTCGATCGGATCCCGTTTCAATATTGTTCGGGATGTCCGAAGGTTTTTAATCCAATTTAAAAATACTTAAAAATTCGGAAAAATTACGGGACTTGAATAGGATGTTAATGATGAGGTTAGTAAATCCTCTAATGTGATTTGAACAGGTTTGGGAGTCCCGGTGATAGTGATGTGGCCCGGGAAGGCCTATGGCACGCGTATCGAGGCGCTCGGTTAAACGGTCTATGAGTGGACATTGGTTTCATAAATTCGATGCATGCATAACTGTTTTATGATTGTTATAATTATTATTAAATGATTTACTTTTGATATCGGTGAATTTAAAATGATTTCACGTATTTCGAGGTGAATTACGTATTTGCACGTAAACCGAAGTTTTCTGGATTTGCACCGATTTCCATAAATGTGGTTGGATATGATTTCATGAAACGGTTACGAACTTGAATAATGTAAAATCGGGCCAGGGGCCCAGTTGAACTATGAAATCGGGCCAGGGGCCCAGTTGATTTCTACATGTGATTGCGGGTCGGGGACCCTAAAATGGAATTGAATAAATGTTTCCTGGTTTACATTTTATATATGCTCACATGCTGGAATCTATAAATGGTTTTGATGATATTTCGGTTATGGCACGTTTCACGGTATTTGGGCATGAGACCCGTTTGATGAAACGTAACGATTGGTTCGGATTTTATCTATGTATACCTATATGTTTTGCATATGGATATCAATAAAATGTATTTGGTACTGCACTGTATAGATCCTTCCATATTATATTGTCTCCTCCAGATGAGGTACCCCGGAGAGGTCACGGACGTCTAGTACGTCCAGCGTCTATGACGCTAAGCATCGGGGATGCTGTACCCGAACGGGGTTCGGGGATTGAACTCGGAAATTGAGACCCGAGTGGCACGCGTAGCCTTGTGATTGTGACCTTATAGACGTCAGGGACGTCAGACATCAGGGATGTCGGATTGGAGTGTATAGTGCAGTGGCTAAAAATTATGGTTATGGTTATTATTATATGCCTTATGGTTTATATTACTGGATTTATGAAATAGCACTTGGATTGACTTTTGGAATTTGAAACTATGCTTTGGTTTCCGGGCTAAGGCCCTAATGGTTATTTCTAAATACATATGGGATTATTCGTTTTTGGTGCATGCATATGATTTTACTGAGGGGCATAAATGTCTTATAAATGTTTTTAAACAGACTTGTTTATTTTCGTCCACTCACAGCTTTTGCTTTCAATGCCCTTCAGGATGATTTCGGATACGACTGCAGCAGAGACTTGAGCATCGCACACCTTCTCCATCGATCCTTACGCACTCTGGAAGCCCGTTTGGGCAATGGCAATCGGTTATCCCTTGTCTGACGCCTCTTGTCAGACGGGAGCACGTCACCTTCCATGGTAATCCCGGGGGGATTGGGATGGGTCGTGTCATGTTAGGTTTGATGTAAGTAATCGTGTAATTGAGTTTACAGAACTTAAATTGAACTTAAAACGAAACTAATTGAATGATCAATTGATGTAATTAAGGCTGAATTGATAGGATTGGAACCGGGTCGTCTCGCGGGCTAATTGGACCCGTTTACCAGACATACGGGTTAGGCTGGTGACACTGTAGCAGGCGCATGGGTTTCACGCGCAGCCACTCACGGCGGTGCGTGACGCCGCGTGGGAACGAATCTCGAGGTGAGGTTAACATGACTTCTGTCTTATTTAATGTAACGAACATTTTGAAATTGGTTTCGTGTCGATCGGACACCGTCTCGATATTGTTCGGGACGTCCGAAGGTTTTAAATCAAGTTTAAAAATAGTTAAAAATTCGGGAAAATTACGGGACTTTGATAGGATGTTAATGATGAGGTTAGTGACCCTCTAATGTGATTTGGACAGGATTGGGAGTCCCGGTGATAGTGGTGTGGCCCGGGAAGGCCTATGGCACGCGTATCGAGGTACACGGTTAAACGGTCTGTGAGTGGACTTTGGTTTTATAAATTCTATGCATGCTTAAATGTTTTATATGGATTATGATTGTGATTGTATGATGTTGATTTGATTGTTGGAAAATTGTACGATTTCACGTATTTCGAGGCGATTTACGTGCCTGCACGTAAATCGAGGTTTTTTCGATTTTGCACGGATTTTCCATGTTTATGGTCTTGGATATAATATGATGAAATGGTTTTGAAATTGGAAAGATGAACTCGGGCTAGAGGCCCAATTGTTTTGGAAACCTCGGACTTGGAGTCCATTTGGGTTAATGAAATCGGGCCAGGGGCCCAGTTGTTTATGAAATCGGGCTGAGACCCATTTGAGTGATATTATCGGGCCAGGGCCCAGTTGGTTTATATAGTCGGGCCGTGGGCCCAGTGGTTTACAAATCGGGTCGTGGGCCCAGTGGTTCATAAAATCGGGCATGAGGCCCAGTTGGATTATAATGGTAATTTCGGGTCAGGGACCCTATGTTTAATAATTGTGATTTCGGGTCAGGGACCCTAAATGGAATTATGTTGTTTTATGGAAATTTCGGGCAGGGCCCATTGTAATGTTGTGATAAAAGGAATAAATAAAACTGTTTTCCATATACCATCTTGATACAAGGATATATAATGGTCTCCTCCAGGTGTCTGGGACACTGGGGAAGTCACGGTGCATTGCCTGCGAGGGATCATTATACGGAGCAGCCGGACCGTATGATGACTCAGGAGCAGGATTGCTATGATTGACGTCAGGGACGTCAGACATCGGGGATGTCAGATATATGAACCCGGTGAGACCCCGGGCAGCACGCGTTGCTTAATACTGTGAGATATGACGTCAGGGACGTCAAGCGTCTGGGACGCTAAGCATCAGGGATGCTGGTGATGGTAATGGTAAATATGGATTAATGAATCTATAAAATGGCTTATCGGTTGGATATGTGTTATATGGTAAAAATGGATTATTGGTTATGAAATGGTATGTCGGGTCGGGGACCCTAAATGGTTTTGGATTTATGGATTTATATTTATGGCTTTGGGCGGTGGCCCACATGATTTTAATATGTCTGGTAGTGGTATTCCACAGTTTTGGGCTGAGTTCCCACACTTGGTTGTAAGTTAACGGTTTTTGGGCTAAGGCCCTAATGGCTCGGTTGAGCAAACGTTTTGGTTACTGGTTTTCGTGGCATGCATACGTTTTTATTGGAGGGCATAAATGTCTTATAAATGTATTTGATGAACTTATTGATTTTTGTCCACTCACAGCTTTTGGTTTTAATGCCCTTCAGGTTGATTACGGATGCGACTGCAGCAGAGACTAGGACATTGCACTCCTCCTCCATCGATCCTTGCGCACTCTGGAAGCCCCGTTGGGTAGTGACTCTTGGTTATCCCTTGTCTGACACCCCTTGTTGGACGGGAGCAGGGCACATTCCGTGGTAATCCCAGGGGGATTGGGATGGGTCCTGTCATCTAACTCGAAGCTCCAGAAAAAGGTGGCTCCCGTCGTCGTACTGGCAAGCTAGCCTCAACGCTCACCGCAGCGTCTGACAACTCTCGAAGGGTAGCAAACGATCCAGCCGTCACTATGAACGGGGATTTTTCACGGTTCAAATTAAACGGGTGAGTGTTTGTGGTCGTGTTCGAGAGAAAACAGAGAGTGAGGCCGAGGGAGAAATGGATCAAAGCACGGTGAGTTTGTGGATTCTTGGGTTTGAGAGTGTGTTTAGAGGAAGGTTGAGAGTGCAGGTGGGTGTTGATGAGACGGGAAGGTGTAGTGTTCGTGCGTGAGGAGTGTGTGAGTCCACGGGAAAAACAGAGAAAGTTGAGGGACCTTGGTGGTGGTGTGGTCGTGTGCTGATCGATTGGGCTCGAGATGAGGCTAAGACGGCTCTGTGGACTCCAGGGAACGCGGCGGCGAGCACGGTGGTGGACGACTGCAGGTAATTTCTCATCCTCGTTCGTATGCCCTGTTTTTTTCTGAATTTCAAACCATTAGTCGTGGACTTAGGGGTTGAGTCGAGGTCTTTGGTGAGTTGGGTGAGCTTCAGTAGGTTCCTAGGAGTCGTCTAAGGTGGTTGCCGTGACGGGGGAAGACTTGGGTGGCCGGATTGTGAAACAGGGGACAGAACAGGTTACGGTTTCGAGTTTGGGACGATAATCTAGAGGCTGTGTCGAAGTGTTAGAGTGAGGGGAATAGGTTGCTTAGGACTGGACGATGAGAATGGTTAAGAAAGGGAGGAAAACGGTGAAGGTTTGGCAGAGAACCGGGTACGCCGGTTCAGACCGGTTCGCCCAAGCAAGACGATGGTGAACAGTGACTGTGTGCAGGCGCGTGAGGGCCACGCGCAGCCACTTTGGGCGATGCGTGGGGGCGCGTGCGGCGGTTTCCGGTGAAGAGTCCAACTGAGTTTTTGGTCTAGAAGTTATAACGAGTCTATTGGAATAAGTTTCGGGTTATTTGGATGTCGTTTGAGGTTAGTTCTGTGAGGTTGAAGGTTTAGGGCTTCAGTTCGTTACGTTTAGGACCCGGGGATTTTTGGGGGAAATTAGGAGAGTCTTGGTAGACGTGTTAGTGACGTACTTTGGTGACTTGTGACAGGATCGGGACTTCCCGAGGAAACTGAGGAACATACGGGACGTACGGGGTGCGGCTTACGTGCGGGTGACTGTGAGTGGACCCCTTCTCTAAACTCGAGCATGCATAACTGCTTTTAATTACTTGTTTTATGGTTTTACATGCGATTTCATGATTTTTGAATATGTGATGTTGGTTTCTCATAATTACACGTTTTTCGAGAAAATACGGTTTTCAGCACATTTTACGAGGAAGTTTGGAATTCTGATTTCGATGCTATGATTTGGGATTTCAAATGATCAATGGTTTTGGAACATGATTTTGATGATCAAGGCTTTCGATTTTGAAATCGAATTTCGGAAACGGAATTTGGTTTTAAAGTTGGAAAGTGGAATTCCAGATTTGGGTTCGGAATGACGGTTCTGGACGCCGGAAGGGCTTCAGACCGGTGATTTTGGATTCGGGTTTGGATGTGGATTTAGAAATGGTTTTTTCAAATGGTTTTGGATTGGATTTGCTGGATCTGGTTATTGGGTTTAAAGACCCGGATTATGATTAACGGGGGACGGGCCCGGATTGGGTTTAAAGACCCGGATTGAGTTTAAAGACTCCGGAGTTTAAAGACTCGGATATACTGATATTTCCCCCGTAGGCCTGTTGAGTTTAAAGACTCGGGAGTTTAAAGACTCGGACATTATTGAGGCCTGGATTAAGTTTAAAGACTCGGATAGGTCCAGCAGGTTTGATCGGATAATGATTGGTTGAAACTTATGTTTTATGACATGGTTTTTATGATGCTTATGACATGATTTCTATAATTGTTTTTATGATGATTCTGAAAATGTTTTTATGACAATCTTTATGTGATTTATAACTGATTTCAGTAAATGGGTTATGCATGTGTGTTTTCAAAACGGAAGGCTAAAACCCTGGTTTTATTATGAAATGGTTTTCGGAAAGTATTTTATTATTTATGGTCCACTCACACCTTCTTTTTTAAATTGCCCTCCAGGTCGTAGAGCTAGCGCGGGGGTTGACGTTGAGGCAGCGTCGGAGGCATAGAATTCTCGAGAGTGACCCCGGAGTGCTTTACATTTTCCGTTGTGTGTATACCTTGTTTATCGGTTTTCTTTCCTTTGTTTTTAGGTACTATGCTCTGTAAAACTTTGACTTCGGGATGTTTAAATTTTCTCCTGCGTCTGACATGTAGTTTGGTGGTTTTTCGTGAGATTACTTTCGATCTTTGTGTTGGGGTGTCAAACGGGAGCAGGATTTACCTCGGTTTTCGGGGTGGAACCGAGGTGGGTCCTGACAATTGGTATCAGAGCATAGGTTTTTCGGGTTTGTTGGTTAGTGACGTTGTGTTTAGGTTGTTTGACTGTTTCTATGCCTCTTTCAGCGTGCGGTTGACCATGCCTCCGAGACGTGATACCCCTCCATGACCTGAAGATGAAGCAGCGAGAGAGACAGAGAGTGCTACGATTGAGCGAGCCCAGCGGCTTGGGGCTACGACTTTTAGTGGTGGGGCAGATCCTGAGGAAGCCCAGAGGTGGATCACGAGACTTGAGCGGATTTTTTCAGTAATGCATTGTCCACCAGATGATCGAGTGTTACTTGCTACATTGGTGAGTTGGGTGAGCTTCAGTAGGTTCCTAGGAGTCGTCTAAGGTGGTTGCCGTGACGAGGGAAGACTTGGGTGGCCGGATTGTGAAACAGGGGAGAGAACGGGTTACGGTTCGAGTTTGGGACGATGATCTAGAGGCTGTGTCGAAGTGTTAGAGTGAGGGGAATATGTTGCTTAGGACTGGACGGTGAGAATGGTGAAGGGAGGAAAACGGTGAAGGTTTGGCAGAGAACCGGGTACGTCGGTTCAGACCGGTTTTCCCAAGGAAGACGACGGTGAACAGTGACTGTGTGCAGGCGCATGAGGGCCACGCACAGCCACTTTGGGCGGCGCGTGGGGGCGCGTGCGGCTGTTTCCGGTGAAGAGTCCAACTGAGTTTTTGGTCTAGAAGTTATAACGAGTCTATTGGAATAAGTTTCGGGTTATTCGGACGTCGTTTGAGGTTAGTTCCGCGAGGTTGAAGGTTTAGGATTCCAGTTCGTTACGTTTAGGACCCGGGGATTTTTGGGGAAAATTAGGAGAGTCTTGGTAGACGTGTTAGTGACGTATTTTGGTGACTTGTGACAGGATCGGGACTTCCCGAGGAAACTGAGGAACGTACGAGACGTACGGGGCGCGGGTGACGTGCCGGTGACTGTGAGTGGACCCCTTCTCTAAACTTGAGCATGCATAACTGCTTTTAATTACTTGTTTTATGGTTTTACATGCGATTTCATGATTGTTGAATATGTGATGTTGGTTTCTCATAATTGCACATTTTTCGAGAAAATACGGTTATGCCTTCAACCTTCCAAACATCATAACTTCCTCCTCGGATGTCGGAATCGAGCGTGCCACCTGTCTACGGATTCGTGACGTCCCGAACTACGTCACGGTCACCGGTCAATACCCAATTGACCGCCTGAACTAAAATTCAACTATTTGCCCAACCTAGGGGAAAAATCGTCATGCTACGCTCACGGACCTGTCGTAACCAACTAACTACCGATTAAGCTCACTAATCCCATCTTAATCACTGTCTTAACCCTAATTTCCGGGACGGGTCCTTACACCTGGGGTCGAACTCAGGTTGCTGGCCAATTAATAAAGGGCAAGAACAACCCACAACCAACTAAGCTAAACAAGCTCAATTGAAAATATATGCAGCCCGCTGATATATAAAGTATATTAATTAACTTAAAACAGTCATCTCCTATCTCGTGCGGGTCTGAGATTCGGGTTTTTTTTTACCCGCGCGGCATGACCCGACTAAAACTCTATCGTTTTATGTCCGATTTTCATGCAATTTGGCTCTATCGCGATTGTTTTAATGAAATAAGTAGAACGATGGTCTTAAAACAAGGAAAAATGTCGATATTTCGCTCAATTTCTTTCCCCCCGTCTTACATGACGCTGGCCAAAATTTCCGATATATCGACCAATATATCGGCGATATTGTCGACATTTTCATCAATGGTTAACTCATTTAATTAATGGATAAATTTTGGATCAACCTGTTAACCCGTATAATAATCTATATATTAACTCATTTAATAAATATGCCAATTAATAACTCATATTTCTTCTCATTTACTTACCTACATGCCTATTAAATCTTATAGTTAAATAAATTTTAAACACGTTAAACAAGTTACACATGTCATAGATTAATTGGGTTTTGAGTATGACTTGTTTACTAAATGGGTTATATAGGTTACACTCGTTATCTGAGTAATTAGCAGATCGGGTTCAGATTGGATATCATTGACAAGATTATTAAATGAGTCAGGTTGGACATATCAGGTAACCGAGAATTCATGACATAATACGAATTCGACACGATACAATTCATTATCAGCTCTACCACCGAAGTGAGAAATAAGTATTTCTCTTATAGATACCAACGTCTTTTTTTTCATAAGATTGCATAGCAGGTAACATCTTTCCTTTGTGCCTATTTTTATCCAAAACAAAGGAAAAATTGCTACCTATCATTTTGTATGCAAAACTTGATATATATATATATATATATATATATATGTATTTTGATTTGGTTAGACAAAATATATATCTATATATATTGATTTGGTTAGACAAAATATATATCTATATATATATTGATTTGGTTACCGTACATGAGCTTTTTGTAGAACTATACATTAGAAAATAAAAATCAATGAAAAGAAATATCTTTTTTTTTTTTATCCCGAAAGAATGGTCATTGGATCTAAGGCCGGCCCAACATTCGGTTAGTTCTATTGCTGAGTTTGCATCTAAACGCGTCCGTTGTGCTAGTCTATCAGGCTTACTATAGACGACCATGGTTATTGGATCGAAACAGGCCCAAACATAAAATTAAAACGAAAATCTAAGGTTTTCTTATATCCATGGTTTTCCCATCAGCCCGGCTCCCTGCAAAGCTTTGCTCTTTCGCTGCTCATACTCTTTATTATATCAAAAACTTTCTTTTTCTACTGCTGCACTCTTTTTCCTTTGACTAGGTTTTTATTCCAAATGGTTTTTCCTAGCAAGGTTTTTTAATCAGTCAGCACCCCAAGTTTTGTCATCTTTCTCGCTTGATAAATTATGTATTGCTAGCACATTATCTAGTGAGTATTTGGCTTCTTTTTGTATTTTATCCTCCGTGACTCATTTCAGGCTGTCAATTATATTGTGTTATTGTTCCTAATGATCATGTTTGAGTTTTGATAGGTTTAGTATCTATTATTTTGTACTATTTCTAAATGTTTTCAATAAAACATCTCTTCTGTAATAAAAAAATGGCGTAACGAAGGGCGAGATCACACAAGATAATGAAAATACAAAGCTATTAGCTTGTGTGAACATTTCCATATTGAGTAGGCGAAGCATATCACTTCCTATATATCTGAAATCAAATTTATAATTATTTTTCGTAATTTAGGTTAATATAACGTATTTTTTTTAAAATTAAAATAATAAAAATATTTAAAGAAAAACCATAAGGCTATTGTGTTTCACCTTTCTTTCGTGTTTCCTTTCTTAAGTGCAAGGTAGAACCAAAAACGCGATCACAAATGCATGGAGGTTGATGAATGGGAAAAACAATTGTCAAAAAGGTAAGAAAAAGATACACAAATTACTCAACCGAAAAATAAAAGAAAAAAAAAACCGCAGAAAACGCTTATCACCATCACAACAAATGAATCCAACCAACACCATATTGGTAATTTCCAATCCATACCAAAAAGACAAAGAAGTAGAAAGAAAAGAAAAAATTGGAGGTTTAATTATTGCTTGGCACCCACGTAATACTAGGTTAAAGATTACAAGCTAGTCCTGGTGGTACCTTGTGAAAACTGAGAAGAAGACGCCATCTCTATTAAATCCATCTCTCTGTTCGCATTCAAAGACGAATCACGAGCTTGTTCATGATGCGAGGACACCAAGTGATGAGTATGATGATCGGTTGATGAACTATTCGATGACGAGGACGAAGAATTGGCCGCCCCATTGAGGAGGTAAGAGAGGAAGAGGTCGGAATAGAGGTGGGTAGAAGTAGCAGAGTTCTGGGTGCTACTTGTAGAATAATTGTTGTGCAAGTTAGGGTTTCGTGTATGCTCTACATGGGGACTGGAAATTAGGGCAACATTATTATTATTAATGTTGTTGTTGAAGAAATGTTGCATGAAGAGAAGCTCATCATCATCATTGTCGTCTAATGAATCAGCCAAGTGCAATGGAGAGTCGCAGAAATTGTTGCTGAGGTGGGTTTTTGATGGGTCTTCATGGGAGACAGTGGAGGGGCTGGTAGGGGTACTGGTGGTAATATTGGAAATGTTGCTGGGGGAGGAGGAGGGCATATTGGTTCTTTTACTGACATTGTTCATGAGGTTATTACTTCTTATGTAGTCTTGAAGTATGGAAGACTGAGGCTGTTTGTTGTTACTGTTGTTGTTGTTGTTTCCATTTTTGCCGTCTGCTGCCTGTTTATTCTTGTTCCTCCTTGAATTCTGCCTCCTTTTTGTGGCGTTCCAGTGGTTTTTGATGGCGTTTTCAGTTCGCCCCGGGATGCGTTTCGCAATCTCCGCCCACCGGTTTCCGACCTCTGCATGAGCATCTACTAGTATTCTCTCCTCCTCTTCAGTCCAGCTATCTTTCTGAAAAAGTTTCAAGTCCCCAACAACATAATTGATTTACAAGCTATATAGCTAGTTAGAGAAACAAATAACTAATCACGTACATCTACAAGGTAGAAGAGTAGATGATGTTGTGTTTAATTAGGATCAATTAGGGTTATGAAGTAGTGTATATTGAGATTTATATATCAGAACGTAAGTAAATTTATTCATATTCAACGTCCATTTGCCTTTTCAATTGGGCTGTAGAATTGTTTGTTTTCCAAAGTTTTATTGTTTAAACATTATAATCCGTTTCTAATCAAGTAGACTGAAGAAAAAAAAAATGATCTTTTGTTTAATTAATTAACAAGTTTTGAATTTATTAGACGTAAGAGTTGATTTATCTATATTTAGTGTCATGTTTGCTTTTAATTTGGATGTTTTTCGCAATTAGGTTGAAAGATAACAATTTTTTTTTCTTCAGTCGTTTCGAACCATAAGTAGATCGAAGAGTAAATGATTATGCGTTTGATTAGGATCAACTAGCCAGGATGTACGTGGGGATTGGAATAATTTGACTTGCCCAAATGGAAATATAGCTGAGAGCAAATCTGGAGACGGAGATCCTTCACAATCTAAATTTGCAACTTTGACTTTGTTCAAGGAATAAAAACGCACATATAGAAACATATATAGATCACAATTCAAACAAAAATAATAGCAAAATTTGGATACTTTTTCCAAGTTATTTTCGAGCTCTTAGCTAATTCAATATTGCAATACCAAATCTAAGAGAAAATCTAAGCCAATTACTTGATGAAGTTCTTAGTTAGTTTATATTCATGCATAAAATAATCTACAACACCCAAAAATTAAAGATATGAACATATCTAAGAACAAACCTTGATGTCAGGCCGCAAATGATTATGCCATCTCTCCCGGCACTGCTTCCCTGCCCGTCCGACGAGCATCTTAGCTATCTGCGCCCATTTCCTCACGCCATATTGCTTCACGAACCTTATCAGCTTCCTTAATCCGCCATAACCAAACAAACAAATCAACCAACAAACCAAAAAAAAAAAAAAACATCCATAACCGAAAAAGAGAACAAGACATGATTTCAACCTGTCTTCTTCATCGGTCCATTGTCCCTTTATTAATGTAGCCGGAGTGAAACTCTTTTTAGCTCTCTTTCCGATCCCTTTAGAACTACACACCTTTGCTAGATCTTTGTGATCTTGTTCGAAACCGGTGACCTTATAATTAGGGTTTTGGTGTTGGTTGCTGCTACTCCAACTCATCGTCAAGGCCTCTCCTTGGTCAACAAAGAGTCCATCCACAAAGCAACTTGCCTCTTGGAGATTATGATAATTATTATTACTAGTGTTATTACACCAATTAGATACATCCTCAATATAATCACCAGTTAATCCACCATCAAATGGTGAAGAAAACCGAGTTGGGAATGATGAAACCGCCACCTTTTGATGATCATGATCTTCGTTGCTTACATTGTTGTTTTGACTTTGACTTTGACTTCCCCACAAGAACCTATCAATGGCTGTCAATGGAGGGCCTGGTGTATATGTATTATGATGATGAGGAGGATATGGAGGATTGTTTTGTGTACTATTTTCAAACTCATAAACACCATAACCGCCACCGTCACTCCCACCCCCACCGCCTCCTCCTCCTCCTCCTTCCATGAGAGAGACACACTTGAAGGGATAAAGATTGAGAATAAAACAAAACAAGAAGGTAGAAATTAAGGACTGATTCAGGCTTCCATTTTGGTGATATTTTTGTGTGGGTTTTTGCTTGTTCTTTGTTTGAGCTAGAGAACAATGGCTGGACAATTTGCTTCTACCAAGCCTTGTAGTGAGCCACATTGCATTGTAGCCGTACACCTGTACGTAATTGCATCCAGCGGTTGAGAGTTGGCTTTGGACGTAACTCCTCAGCTTCCTCTCTTGTGCAAAAGTAGAAAGAGCTGGGAGCCTGGGGATAAGGAGAGAGGGATTAGTGGGTTGTTATTTCTTATTTAATTAACAATTATTAAAAAAAAAGTACAAATTTTTAAAATTTTAAATTTTGTGGTGGTGTTTTGGGCAACTCCCAAATGATGATCAATTTATTATGGAAAAGGACGATTTTACCTCATAGCACATGAAATGAGGGTATTTTTGGACAAGCGATCATAATAAAAAAATCATGTAAAAATAGTTGTTGTCTCCAAGTTAATTCTGAAATAAATTTAATTTAATTTGGATGAGGAATTTCGGCAAAACTTTAAGCCCTAGTATTATTACTTGTATGGCTACTAAATGGCTAGCCAATTGTTTATTTTCCAGTTTCTTAGATTAATTAATTAAGCTCCCTCATTTGCTTATGTTATATTTTCTTTTATATATATATATAGAGGGTAGTACTACGTATATATAAGAGTTGTACAAAAATATAATATTAAAAGATGTGACATCCAATTAAGAAATGATTTCATTTATATCTGATTAATATCATGATTTATCTTTACATTCTTGTTATACCAACTCATTTGGTATTAGTTTTTGGTATAAATTTTTGGGAACCCAATATATATAACAACACTAGACACCAATGGTTTTTTCCTAACGGGTTAATAGTAACTTAGTCGATAATTTGCATATTATGTTATCTTTTTGTCAAGTATTACAACGTGAAGCTTGTTGAATCCTTGAAGGAAAATGTTAATATCAACCATATAAGAAGCCAATCTACAAGAGAAAGTAGATTTATTGATGATAAAAGAAAGATTGAAATTTTTGAGTATTGTTCCATTTTTCAAATCTTAATTTTGCTTTCCTTAATGCTTCATACAAGGTCAACAATTTTAATTTCTAGGCTTTTTAAATGTATTTTTATGTCTGATTGAGCCCAATTTATTACTATTTTCCGTTACTAGAGTATGTAAAGAGGTTTTACATGATATATCATATATAACCCTGAGTGATTACCCAAAAAAAAATTTTTAAGGATAAATAACCAGACAGAAAGCCACTCATTAATTTCTAGTAATAAATTTAAAACAATAATAATGGAAAATTTTTAGTTATGACAATACTACGGAGGAGATAAAAGACTTATTTGGGCTACATTCCGAACAAGAATTAGTTAAATTTATTTTTCGGATGTAGAGACACCTCGTGATATTAAAAAAAATTATTTTCAATATAAAAAAAAAAAAATTAAGCAAGGATGACAGTTCGACTAGAAAACGACGACGTTAAATTTCATCAACAAATCTTTAGGTGGAAGTATTATTATATGTTTCTTAATTTGTACGGAATTATAATGACCTTTGTCATGTTAAAGAGGCTTATATCTCCCTCGTCGGGGATTTATCTTGGCTAACTAGCTTGGGCAATAGTGACAACGTAAAGAGAGCTCTAATTTCCAATTCTTGTAATTCGGACAAAAAATCAAAACGAGAAAAGAAAATAAATGGATGCTTCTTTAAGCCTGGAAACTGTTATGTTCACAGTTCACCAGCCAATTTCTTGAATCTGAGTTTGAGTCAAGGTTCCTTTAATTTTCTCGGTCCTACTAGGTCCGGTTCAGGAGATCAGGACATTTTGGCCCGGGCAAAGAGTATTCCGGCAAATAAACCTGGAATAAAGGAGATTCCATAAGCTGAGAGAGTAACACTACAAAAAACAAAATCACAATAAAATTCATGGTTTTCGGAGTAGAGTTTTTGGGTTACCGAATAGTATGCTGAAGAGGTTTGGTAGACTCAGAGGCACCCTGAACAGAACTAAACCGGCAAGAGAGATGGGAATTTTGTTTAAAGAACCCACCAGACTGGAAACCAGAAGCACATTCAGAAATTCCTAAATATATAATATGTATTATAAGGGTTTCATTTTAAGCTTAAGTTCATAGAAGTTCGTTACCTGTAGGTGGTGGGGCCAGTTTGATGTAAAAACCACATAGAGGTGAAGCTGATGGCAAGTCCAAGGAATCCACTAGCTGTTGCAATGACCCAAAACATTGGCAATTTGATCACATCGCTGCATATTGAAAGTTGAAACTAAAACCTTAGGTTACAAGTAACCATATTCCAAAAAGTAAATGCCATGAAGTTATGTCAAACTTCGAATTCTGAAGCATCGGCTTACACGCTCATTACATATTCCCATTCATCAAGCAGAATAATCAAGAAGGCAGCGAAAGGTAGAGACAGCAGATTATTCAGTAACACCATTGAAACTTCATTGAGAGATCCGGATCTTGTGTATTTTTTTGCTTCATCCATGACTCGACGAAGAGTGAGCTATCACAATGAGAACATTTACAAAATTTATAAAATGATCAGGGTTTTCGCATCAGGTTAATTAACAGATCTCCTAACTTAACTACTTACTGAGTAACTTGCTGTTAGTATACAATTTGAGATTTGCCACGCGTAACCTACTGTATCAAAGGAGATATCTGTAATGCCACTGCTGATAGCTGAGATAATCTGCAGTAAGGAAGAATAACACTCATTAAACCTTCTCTGTAAATAAAGTTTTGGGGAAGAAACAAGTACCTATTGAAACTCTAGAGCAATTTATTATGAAATGGGAATGAAATTGTAGAGTTGATCACCATTAAAAGCATAGCAGTCCACACTTTCTGACTCTGATGTTTCCGGAACAAATATAGTTCTCCAATTGCGGTTAAAATATTTGTCACATTCTTCAGAATAGTCACCATTGCAATATTGATGTATTTCAAACTGAAAGAGGAAAAAATTAAACCACAACGGATTAAAAATCCTTCTCTAATAAACCCCTGAAAGCATCTGATGAAGCGAGCTATATCTTGTACTGTGGACCATCATATCACCAATATTCTTTTCATAATTTATCATCTTCCCTTTACTCAGGGTCTGAACAATAAGCTCCAAATTGAAAGAAAGAACGAAAACAAAAGCAATAAGAAAAGGAAGAGTACGCAATCCTAAAACTTACCTATACATGCCAGATACAAGCATGCCGATGAAGATTATATTAACAGGTATCCAGACCTTAACGAGTTTCCAATTGAGCTTTTCCACGGTAACAACTCCAGAGAAGCCCAAGAGGGCAACAATTACGGTACTTATCAAATTCTGCATAGAAACATGTGAAAGAAACAAGACTTCATGATGACTGGCTAAATTTTTGGCATTGCTTAAGAAGTGAGCATCAAACAAGTGAAAAGGGCTCAGTTATCAGACTTCCTAGAAAATATTGAACTTGCAAAACTCATAAAATAGGAAAAATTTATTTGTTACATCCTTATTGCCAGACGGTAATCTGAACCAACCACTTTTACAAAGCTGGATCAATTGTCAAGAATCACAGTCTAGCAACATAAACACACGGTCTATAAGAAAAATAAGCATTGCAATTTCCGAAACAAAAGTGGGTTGGAAAGGGAGTGACATACCTGATAAAACATCAAAGACACTCCAGCGTTGAAGTTGTAACTAGAAAGAACAACTTTGTTCAACAAAATCATGCTGCAAGAAGAAATGCAGTAAGCTGTGCCAGACAAAAGAGGTCCAGATTTCTTTGCTGACACTTGTCCACGCTTTTCATTTCCATCATTTGGAATAGAGATGATCTCATCATGCCCTTCTCTACTCCCCTCTAAACAATCTGCTCTAAAAAAAGCAAAACCAATGAAACAAAAGCAAAAAGAAATTGAAATACTCCCAATTAACCATGAGTCAATTTGAACATGTAAACATGTACTGAACTACTATACTAAATAAGAAATGCAGCATACCTGAAATCATAGTTTATGAAAGGACATTAGTATAAGGAAATTGACAGTTCTTTTTGGAAGTTATTTCTACATGAGAGCACAATATTCACACGAACAAAAACGAAACCATTCCAATTTCCTTTGGCTGCAATCAATAAAGAACAAAAGAGTAACTGATGGGTCTACCTATCACTCAAAGTCATAGCTCTGCGTTCAGTAAGAATGGTATGAACTCCATTTGGAGAACCAACTTCTGGGTCCTCACTATCATGGCCTTTTCCTGCATCTAACTTGTAATCAGATGACATAACACCCACCTGAAAATTGAAAACTAGACTCAAATTTCAACGTTCAAGCTCAAATCTTATTCTTCTGCATTCAAAGCTGCACATGTTCTTACCAATGAAATCCTTGTACCCTTTTCAATTGTCTTTCCAACTCTAGAATTTTACAATAGAAACCGGGCAAATGAAGGGAATGGGGAATAGCTTTGACGAAACCAGAAAGCGAGATACCAAACGCTGGGTAGTGAAAATCATGCAGAAAACGTGAATCCCATTGAAAATGTAGTCTTTTTGAAGAGCACGCAAAGGCAGAATCAGGTGTGGATCAAAGCCAAGTGTGGCACTATTCTCTGTCGCTGGAGAGAGAGAGAAAAAGAGAGAAGTGGGCATTAAGAAAGGCAAGGGACACAGTGACAGAGCGAGATTCCAGGCGAGAGGCGACCTCCAGGGAAATTGAATAATATTTTGGAAATGAGGAACACTTCCCAATGCTACAGAAGTCAATTCCTGATGAGAAATCAGAACCATTTTTCATCTCTCTCTATTAAACAAGAGGAAGGTAAAAAAATATTGAACTCGGTCTTTCTAGCTTTTGTCTCTTCCTTCTCTTATGCGAATCGAATCAGCGATGATGGATGCGGAACTTAGCAGAAAACGATGATTTCCCCGATTTGGGTTCTTTGGAATTTCAAACGGTTTGCTTTTTGCGCGGAAATTGTGGACGCGTCTGGGGCTTTTGGAGACAATTGTGATTTGGGCCTGATTTCATAATAGGTAGGTTAATAGTCGAGCCCATGCGTATTCTTCTCTCTTTTCTGGTATTAAAGCCCATTCTGAAGGTGGGGTCCTCGATTTCTTAGTGGTATATCCCTTTTTTTGTTAAGTATGTATGAAAAAAAATCATCTTCTATTTTTTTATAGAAAAAAAAAAATCTTTATTATCAATAAGAAAACAGAATATTCTAAGATATACTTCGGATGTTTTTTTACTATAACATTGATTCTTGATTGAATGTCATTCGACAACATAAGTCGAATTATGTTTGTAATGAATCAGATAATCTTCATTTAGAAAAAAAAAAAAAAAAGAAGAGGGAATCATATAATGAACTTGATATAAGTTCTATGCCTAGTAATGTGATTTAGAGTATTGCATTAAAAGAAAGATCTTATTGCATTATTATTCTAACCAAATCTAGGTTATAGGTTCTCAACAAATTCTATGCCTAACTCTTAATTCATAATCGATTTAGATGATTTTGAATTACTCGCTACCTCAATATCTACAATTAATGGATCACACACCCATCTATTTGTTGGTAATAAGGAGATAATTGTTACAATAAGGTTTTGTCAAACTTATTGTTAATATCCAATCGTCTTACCATGAAAATATAGAATGTTAGAGGGGTTTACAATAGCCAATGGGCTCCCTTTCCTTCAAGTTTATTTTTGGAAAAGTTCTACCCTCAAACTCTTCACAATTAGTATTAGAGTCTGATTTTTATCACCCAATTAGATTGAAACTCCATATAGTGAGCAACCTAGTACAATATACAGGGGCTGAATACTGATAGATGAGCCGGGCTGAATACTGATAGATGAGCCATAAAGCCCGCCATGAATATGAGATCTATTTAACAAGTTCAATTTTATTTTTTATATGATGATAATAGTGAGGAAAATTTATATATATTTAATATTAATTTTATTTTTTATGAAAGCCAAACTTAAAATTATTCACTAGACTATAATACCAAGAATGAAAAAAAAAAAACAAACAAAACTTTAGGTCATACTCTTAATTAACATCATGATCCTTGACATAAAAATAAAAACAAAATCATCCACATACCTAATTAAAAACCTTCAATAACATAACACCATCGTCTCCACAAAGGACAACAATTCACAATATGCTTGTTCTAAAATAAGGGCTGGAATTCCATATAGCATAATCACACCATCATACGGTATACACTATCACAAAGCAAGGAAGCACAGCCCTCGGATTGAACACAAAAAGCTCCTCTTCATCCACCCTAGTGTGGGCCCCGCTTCCTCCTCCTCTGCCCACCACCGAGTCAAACCCGCCACCCTCCTTGTCCACGTCATTAATGCCCTCCTCCGATTCACACCCGACCCGACCCGCCACTACGCGGCAAACCAGCATGGCGCGTTTCACGTTCATGAACTCAAACTCCTCCTCGATATCCTCCGGGATCGCCACGTGTGCCCTGAAACTACTGGACAGCGTGGAAATTCCGTCCAACTTGGGTGAGAATGCATATTTAATAATTCCACAAATACTGCAATACTCGTGGCTACAAACCCCGGAATTCCCGTTGAGTCCCAAATCGCACACGAAAGTCGAGCAGTGAAATCTCAACAGCTCGTTCCCGTCGGCGATGCACCGCTCGTCTCGTCTCCTAACAGCGCCATTTCGCGACGCCTTTGACTTCACCGACTCTCTGTACTCCTCGAATCGCGACAGTATTTTGCCGCTGTTGTGGATCTTCAAGATTCGATGAATTTCGGGTATTTTTCGGGTGTCGGTCCACCCGGTTCGAAATATAATTTGGACGATGTTTCTACCCGAGTCTCCGCCGTGGAGCTCCGAAACGGCGTGGTGGATGGCTTGATGGTGGTCGAGAGACTCGGGGTTGGGGAAGATTTCGCCACAGACGGTACACGGGAAGATGTCGTTTCGGAGAGGGAAGAGGTTGTTGGACCCGGCCGAAATATCGGATTCGGCGAATGACCCGGATGGGTATTTATGGTCATAATCGGGGAGGACTGCGGAGACAATGGAGTGATGGGAGGAGCGCGGCGGCGTGGAGTGGTGGGATTGGATGATGTTGGTGCAGGTGATTTTGCAGGATTTGGAGGTGAAGAAGATGCGCTTGATATAGCCCCATGAAGTGGAGAGAGCTTTTTGGGGTTTTAGGGAGGGTTTAATGGTAAGGGAGGAGAGTTTGTGTTTCTTTTTTGGAGAGTGATGGTTGTTGGGGGCGGCGGCTGCGATGGTGAAGCAGCCAAGGTGGAGGAGGAGGAAGAGGATGGAGAAGAACTTGTTGAAGAGTGTTGAGATTTTTGCCATTAGAAGGAAATGGGAGCTGCTATGGGTTGAGGACAGGCATGGGGAAGTGATTGAGAAGAAGAAGATTGATGGATGATCATGAAAGATGATGATATTGATTGGAGAAGGGAGGAGGGTAGGACATGGGAGCTGTGGAAGAAGAAGAATAAAGCTAAAAGGGTGCAAGAGTAGGTGGAAGGCAACTTCATGGTATCTCTTGTCTCCACCTCCCCTCTTTTTACTATGTGGGTATTAATGTAATTCGAAAATTTTGTCTAACCTATAAAAATTCAATCGTTAAAAAGTCTAATGTAAATATAAATATTGTAATAATTATACAATATTGTATTGTATTATATTTTTACTTAATTTAGTTTGGACTGAAATTAACTGTGTTCCATTTTAAGAGAATGTAACAAATTAACGATGCTTAGTGCATTTTTACTAATTTTTACTTAATATGAACCTTAATAGGAGAGATTAGAGAATGATGAATTTACCAAACTAGCTACTGAAATAATGTTCAACCGCCATGCAAATTTGTATTTACGTAAAAATATTTGCCTCATGAAAATTGCGGTGATTTTGTCATTATTCACTTATAAATTATATTTCTTATTCATATAAGTCAAATACAAAACTATTCATTTAGAAATTGAGAAAACAAAAACGTCATTAATGATATTTCATTCTATTTATATTATCTAACTTATTCCATATTTTTTTACCATGGTATATCATGTCAACTTTTACACATAATTTCGAACAACAAAGTTAACTTCCATTATGTGGTGATCCTTATGTTTAATAAAATATGAGCATTCGATTTTTTTTTAATTTTATTTGATTTTTTTCATTAGACTCTAATAAATATCGTACTTTTTTTAATAAAAAAAATAATCAGATTTTATCTAAATAAATTTATCTCATATATATATATGTTTGTAATTATCATTCATTTACCAACATCTTAGTGAATAACTTTGAGAAACATTTTAGGAAATTGCTCCATATATCTAGTATATATGTATGCTTGGGTTTGTTGGTACGTGATGTACATTTTTGCAACTTCTTTATGATTCAAAATGAATAACGATGCTTTTGTTTGGGTCGAACATGATGCATGCACTTGAACACCACCGCAGGTATCACATGGATCTTTACCTTTTTCTAGTATCACAGCTTTAACATAATTAGTCGTCTCTAAGTCTAACTCAGTGCATTTTTTATACGAATATTGCACTGTATATATATAATATATATAATATATATATATTATTAATTGTGCAACTGAGATTGGCATGTGGATCCAATTGCTTAAGCTGATCCTCATGATCATGTACGTGCAGTGTCTCCATTAATATCAATCGATCTCCTTCGAAATTAAAGAACGAATATATAAGACGTTGATTTAGTATTAACGACAAAACTCCATGTACATGGAGGATATTCCCCCAGATCGTGCACGCATGGCGGATCTCCAAATTGACAAGCCAAACTTCGAGGGATCGATATTCGAGCTAGCGCGCATACTCATCTTGGATTATTGGAGACATATTCTTGTTGTCCTTCACTTAAATAATTTTCGTTTTCAGTAATCACATGCTATCTCCAACGTTATATTAATTGTCCAAAAATATACACGGAAATTGTCCAAAATTCTTCCTTTCTCCAAAAACAATCCCAAAATATCTTCTTCATTTTTCGTAACCAAAACAAAAAATTAAAAAGATATATATACATTTTTGGCCCAGCTTATATATACCATTCAAGGACTAATTTGTAATTTTTTAGCTCTCTCTTTCTCATATCTTATATGTCTTCTCTCTTATTTTTTCTACCAAAAAAATAATAGACATATGATGAAGATGACGAAGACCAAGACATGATGAAGATGAAAACGAAGATGATAGGAAAAGTTGCGCCTTCTTCCTCTTCGACTTTTTCCACTACCTTTGCACCAATTTTTTTTTCTCTTCTCTCCTCGTCTTTACATTCATAAATTTCTGAATTTCAGATCATATATAACTAAATGGTCTCTAATTGGTTTATAAATGAGAAATATTTAGCAATAAGCGAAATTCAAAAACCCATTTTAAATTTCTTCTTTTGGTTGCAAAAAAAAAAGAGTGGGATTTTAGAATTGTTTTGGGGGAAATGAGAGATTTTGGACAATTTCCCAAATATATATCTGATCAGTTTTACTATCCGGGTCAAATTAAATTTATATGAATATAGATTATAATTCATATTTATATTAACTTTGATGTTTTAGTTATATATAATTAGCTCATCGTATGATAATTAAGTTTAATTGCCTTAATAACTTTTTAGAAGAAATTATCTTATTAATTTTAGAGTCAATATGATAATTATTTCCTTTTAATTTATTTTATTTTATTTCTTTTTTATGTATATGGAAGGATATGGATAAATAAAATAGAGAAAAAAGATGCAAAATAGCACACAAAATGAAAATTTTTAAATCAAAACAAATTTTATGGATTTCAATTTATATATGCAAAATTTAGTTTCCATTTTAATTTGATTCTTTATTTCTTCCTTTTTACACACATTAATGATCTTCTTTATCTCGTCATATTCTCATATCAGAACAAAAAGTTAATTGAGAACAAAAAACAAGAAACAGAATAGTTATTAAACGGATGTTAAAGTAAAATATCGATGGTAATTATTGAAGATAACAACTTATATATTTTGGGTGAAAATTCACAAAATCTTTTTCCAAGACAAGACAAACTATATATGCGCATAGATTCGAAAGGCCTAACTAAACAGGTGATTAGGAGATATTGACTGGGCACCTTCATCTCCATCCCTTTCATCTATCTACTCTGCTTTTGCACTAAATAGGTACTTCGCGTTCGCTCCCACATTAATCATTATAATTCGTATATCCCTTTCATCAATCTACTCAGCTTTTGTACTTGTTCCACTAAATAGGTTACTTAATTACCTACTACATAATCATATACCCCTTTCAATCTTCATCCCCATTCACGCGGGTAATATAAAGTTTTGACTTTTGATTTTTTCCACCTTCAAATAAAATGAAAATAAGAATAGAGAGGAGGAATGACGCTAAGATTACGTTTGATACGTTGTATAAGGTACCGAATATGATATTGGTTGAATAATTAGTCATCGAATAAATTAATACGGTTGAATGCAATTATACGATCAACACCATTAAAATAATACGCTCAAAACTATCTTTATTAAATAGTTGCTACAATCTTGAAAAATAATAATAATAATATTATTATTAATATTAATTAATACAGTTGAATATAATTATACGGTCCACACCTCTTAAATAATACGCTCAAAACTATCTTTATTAAATAGTTGTTGCAATCTTGAAAAATAATAATAATAATAAAATTTATTATTATTATTATTATTATTATTATTATTATTATTAATTAATAACATAAAAATAATGATATCAACTATTTTGGAACATATATCTCCATGGCGCTCCCCTTATTCCTCCTACCTTTTTTTGTTCTTTCGCTTTTTGTGATACTCTTAATAGTTGGAGACGCTCTTACATAAAGGTTTAAATGTCTTAAATTTTTTTTAATGAAGGTTAACTTATATATATCTACGATGTTCTATTTTTAAGAATCATACTAAATTATCTCTTTTTAAAAAAAAATATACGATACTAAATTTACATGTGACTTTATTAAAATATTATCATAAAATATTATCATTGTAGGCAGACTAAAAAAAACGAGTATTAAGTTTCTAAGATATACTAAACTAATACAATATATAACAAGTATATATATATATATCAATAAACGTGAATGCTTTCGCTGTAAATGATTAAAAATACGAATACTAACATCATCATGAATCATATATCCCCGAACGTTTTCGCTGTAAATGATTAAAAATACGAATACTAACATCATCATGAATCATATACCCCCAATTGGTCCTCATTACTTCATTGTGGGCTCTAAGGAGATATGACATTCAATGTGGGCACTTGCATGAACAAATCCAGTACTGGTTCGAGAGGTTTCTCTCTTGGTAGGGCAATATGATTAATTATTGGTAGATGAAAATATTATTCTGATCATATCTTCTTGTCTCTCCAGAATGATACGTCCCACTTCTTATTCTTTAAGATGTGATCGAGCTAGTCGTGATGGTACATAATTATACCAAATACCCTACCTTAATACCAAATGATTAAGTGCACCATGCTCTGGAATATATGGTGCTCACTGAATCTTCTCTAAGAATCGATTGTACTTTTTTACATAAGTTAAATTTGAGCCTTTTTACTTTCTACTTGCCACAATATAATAAGTAAAAATAAAATTAGACCAAGAGTATTAGTTTTCTAATAATATTTTTATTTATTGTGCAATAAAGGGCATTAATTATATGCCGGTATAAAGGGCATTAATTATATGCCGGTATAAAGGGCTAAGGTGAGCTTAACTAAGGATGAAATTATCATTTTTCATGAAAATATCGACAAACAAATTTATGGAAATATTGATAGATATTTCAGTATCGATATCAATATCTTTCACAATTGCAACAAAAAAAATATTGAAATTTAGGAAAAAATTGGAAATTTTTGAATGAATTTTTAGGACAAATTTAATCACCCGATAATACTTATACAAGACTAATAAAAATATATTGAAAATTAGGGGAAGATTTTTCCTCCACTCCTATTTTTTATGCCGAGATCTTTGAATACATGTATATCTATGAAAATATCGCGGATATTTCATCATCTTCTAATTTTATGTCGAGATATTAAAATATGGATATATCAATAGAAATACGAAGTATATTTTCATCCCTAGACTTAACCACTTGAGATTTATAGCTCAGAAAAAAAAAAAAGTATGTTATCAATCGATTAGCTCGCCCGTTTTAATTTTCAAATTTGATACTTATGAAGAATAAGGTCAATAAATATCAACCATATTTTTTCAAGATTATTTGTATTCATTAAAATATAATATGATGATATTCACTATTTAGTAGTTACCATACTTATTTGTGAAGTTGTTATGGAGTGAGGGAAGATTTTCTTTGTGACTTTTTCCTTGTTGACTTTACAAGGACATGTAAAACACACCCGAGTAACGAGGGAAGAAAATAAAGAAAAAGAAAAAGAAAAAGAAAAAGAAGGAAGATGGTTCTCTTTGCCTTTCTCTTTTAGTAAAGCTTTTCCATTTGTTTAACAATTAAACTATTAAAGCACATCTTTTTCTATTGTTTACCAAAAAAATAATAATAATATTTTTATATTTTGACCATGTATTTTTTGCTGTCACCAACGTAGGAGAAAGTTGCCGACATTGATTTAACTTTTGGATTAAAGTGGGTGGTGGTGGTGTACGTACAAATACAATACTCTACTCTCTAAAGCGGGAGTGACACTTGGATTATCGAGTGTTCCTAATTAGACTGTATTAAATAGTTTATAATATATATTTAAACAAAAAAAAACTTATATCTAACAGGTAATGTTTTTTATTTTTCAAATAATTAATTATTTAAATTTTCTTAATCAGAATTATAGTTTATTAAAATATCATATAAAGTTATCATGTAAAAAGCTAATTAAATTAGATATCCGTTGGTAATTTACATATATCATGATAATTGACAATTTTGGTGATAGTTGGGTTTTTTTTTATTATATTATTAATTTAATTGATGTATGTGTCGAATCGATACTTCAAAAAAATAAACAAACAAAATATAAGAGACAAATCAAACCCGTTCTCATGTAATGTTAAACAAACAAAGAATTGAAACTATTAATGTAGCGAAAATTGCAATTTTCATATTTATGGCCTATGGATGCACAGAGAAATTAAGCGTGATTAATTCGGAACCAACCAATATATTTCACTGTAATTAATATGCATTCTTAGGTTACTGAAAAATTACAATTTACAAGTATAAACTAAGCCTTATTTGGGCAATCAATCCTAAGTAAACAAAAAGTAATGAGATTTAACTTCCAATCGAAAACATAATTTGACATGTAACGACCCGTCCCAAATTCCTAGATTAGAGACTAATCATGATTAGTGAGGTTAATCGGTGATTAGTTGAGCGAAATCGGACGAACGATGCGAAATGACCGTTTTGCCCTTGGTCGTGGCAAAACGTTGACTTTTCGTTCGGGCGGTAAAATGGACTTTGACCGATGATCGTGACGTAGTTCGTGACGTCACGAGTTCATAGACAGGTGACACGTTCAATTCCGACGTTCGAGGAGGAAGTTATGACGTTCGGAAGTTTAGGGGCATTTTGGTAATTTTGGTTATAAAGGGGCAAATGTTGACTTTTTGACCGAGAGGTCCGATGGCCGAGGGCCGAAGACCTTTACGTAGATAGGGACGATACGAATCCATAGGCAGGCGGCACGCTGAAATCGGATTTCGAACGGGGAAGTTATAGGTCACGGAGGTTCGATTTCAATATGCACGTACTTCGAGGTGGGGCTGAGTTGGCAAATTCTGATTGGCCAGATATTTTGAGTGGGTCCCATGGATGAGTGACAAGTGTCACTCATCCTATTAATCAAATCGCCTAAATTTTGGATCTATTTAATTTAATAATATTATTTAATTACTTTTATAATTAATCTTTTCTAACAATCAATCCTAACCCTCCATCTAACATAATCTCTCAAATCCTCACCATCCATTATTTCTCTCATCTGATCAAACATCATCATCTTCATCAAACTCCATTTCCTTGTTTTTCCTCACATAACCCGAAACCCATATCCCCCATATCCTTCATTTTCTTCAAAAATCGAAACACCACCACAAACCTCCATCTAGTGTGACTGTGAGAGTGCTGTGAGGATGAATAAGGAACTGAGGACAACGGCTGAGGACGGTGGCTCACGGTGGTGCACGGCGGAGCTCGAACCCGTGAGGTGAAAATATTTGAAATTTTGAATTTGAGTTTTAATGGTTTTAACTCGATTTCGTTTATTGGGTTATATTTTTGGGGACTCTAGAAGAAGTTTAGGATTGTTTTTGAAGCTTGGGATGGCCGGGAAAGGCCGTGGACGGTGGAGGAAATTCCGGCCACCATGGCCGATCGGTAATGGACGGGTTTTGGTGTTTTTCCTTCGGTTTTTAATGTCTAAAAGATTAGAAATAGGATTAGGATCATATTAGGATAAAAAGGAGCTGAAATGGACCTTAAACCGGTCCAAAAGCCAGAGAAAACCGACGGATGAACAGTACCTTGAACAGTACCGTGAACAGTAGCTGGAGGTTGAAGACGATGAACAGTATTTTCGACCTTCTAGGGGCGTGTGGGCCATAATTTGGGAAAGTGTTCAACACGGGAAATCTTCTATTCGATGTAACGAAGATTTTGGGACTGGTTTCGTGTCAATCGGACATCGTTTCGATAGGTTTCGGGGTATCGGAAGGTTTAGGAAGGGTTTAAAAATAGTTAAAAGTTCGGGAAAATTATGGGGATTTAATGGGAGGTTAATTAAGTAGTTAGTAACCTTCTATTAAAATTTGGACAGGTTTGGGAGTCCCGCGACGGTGATCGGCTTGGGGAGCCGTATGACAAGCAAATCGAGGCGGCAGCTCGGACGGTCTGTGAGTGGACCTTATTTTCTAAATTGGTGCATGCATACATGTTTATTATATGTTTTAAATACTTTTTTGTGATGCCATGAGTGCATTTTGATGTGTGGTTACGTATAGTTACGTATTTCGAGGTTTCGCCCCTATACGGTGCCTATACGAGTCGGTATTTCTTTATCGGTCTAAATGAAATGGTTTTGGATTTCAAAAGGATAAACTCGAGTATGAGACTCATTTGGTTTTGTCTCGGGCATATGACCTTAGATATCGGGCACGGTGCCCAGCTGATGTCATATGTTCGGGCACGAGACCCAGTTATTTTACGGTTTATGATTTCGGGTCAGGGACCCTAGATGGATTTCCAAGTTCATGACGGTTTACGGGAACCGGCAAGAACTCTAGAAAGGTCATTGTGGTTCATGACGGTTTATGGGAACCGGCATGAACCTTTGTCAGGTCATTCTGGTTCATGGCGGTTTATGGGAACCGACATGAACCTTGGTTAATGGATGTTATGGATCATGACGGTTCAAGGGAACCGGGCATGAATGTTTATGTTATGTATATATATGTATTCATATACCTTCCTTTACTTCTATTATCTCCTCCGGGGAGGGTCGTTGGCCTGGGTGGACCCCGGAGTAGTCACGGAGCACCGACTGAGTGGAGTCACCCCCCAGTTGGGTTCCTTACTCTCAGGAAGGCTATGGTTACTATTACCTCAGGTAGGGTCAGTGGTCTACGGATATTGATCTTGACTTTGAGAAGACTCGGATTGAGACCTGGGTAGCACGCGCGTAGCTTTGGAAACCGTGACAGGATTGATTGTGTGAATTATATGTGTATATGATATAAATATGATATATGATATGTGATGTGTGGTTACACAGGATTTGAGTGGTGGCTCGTGTACTTGGTTTCTTTATGGTTTGAGCCGAGTCCCTTATGGAGTTGGGCAGTGGCCCGTATGGTCGTTTTCATTATGGTTCTTTCAATCTTGGTTTTGGGCTTAGTTCCCACATATGGTTCTTTTGGATAAATGGTTTTCGAATGCATGCATGCTTTTTAGTGAAGGGTACAAATGTCTTCTTATGAAATGTTTTTATAAACTCTTGTGTTGTCCACTCACAGCTTTTAATGTTTTGACTGCCCTTCAGGTTGACATCGGATGTGGACTGTAGCAGAGACCGAGATATCACATGCCTCCTTCGGATCCTGGCGTACTCTGATAGCCCGGGAGGGCAAAGGCCGGAAATATCCCTTGTCTGACACTTTGTGTCAGACGGGAGCAGGGTGTAACACCCCGGACATTAGAGGACTTTAATATTGTAATTTAATGTATCAATTGACGTTTTTACCCTTCTTAATGGTATGGCCAAATTGTTGACTTTTGATTGGTGGGTCAAATGGACCTTGACCAATGACCGTGACGTAGTTCGGGACGTCACGAGTTCATAGACAAGTGGCACGTCCATTTCGGACGATCAGGGAAAAAGTTATGACTATCGGAAGTTCAGGGGCATTACCGTAATTGTGACGGTTAGGGCGAAAATGTTGACTTTTCGTTTAACAATTAATTTTCACACGACTCTAGGACCGATAGGTAGGTCTCGACGTCCTGAGTCCGTAGACAGGCGGCACGCCGAAATCGAACTTCGTATGGCTGAGTTACGGGTCTAGAAAGTGAAGGGCAGTTTGGTAATTATTTGAACCAGGGGCATTTTGGTCTTTTTGCCCTGGTTACTGTAGCAAACCGCGGGGGTCATGGGTGGCGCCACCATGTGCGGTGGCTCTGAGTGCGATTTGTTTACTGGTGAGTGTGGGTTGGAAAGTATTGATTGTTTAAACCTTTTTGAAGCATCAAACGTGGTCTGATTCTTCCAGCTACACGATCAAATTGATTAATCAAAATTTGAAGCTTTAGGGGGACAAATTTCAGTGGACAAATTGGACACCCACGAGCCTCTGGGACGGCTTGAATTTGTTTAAAACTGATTAGGACATGAGTGAGCATCACTCTGATGCAGAGATAACTGAGAACGGGTGAGGAAAACCAGAGAAGCCATTTCTGGTGACTGTTGGACCAAACCAAGGCCTGTTTTAGTCTTCTGGGAGTGTTTGGAACTCAACCGCATCGAAATCGAAGGCCATCAGCCACGGCTGAGCTGGGACGGTGACTGCTGTTTTCAGGGAAATCGCAGAGCTTGGGACGACGACCTTCAGGTACTTTCAGACACAATTGATTGTTCATTTTGGTTCGTTTTGATCCTGTTATACTTCCTGTGAAGTTAATTGGACAATGAGTTTGAAACCAGTGAGTTCTGGTGATTGACCCGTTTGGATGATCACGGGTCGAGGGGCCGTTTAAGGATTGGTTTTGGATAATTAATAACTCAGAACTTAAATTAGATGTTTAAATAACATGTTAGGATCAAATTGGATTGAAATCAAGTAGGAATTGACGGGTAATTAACCGGGTCAAGCCGCGGGTGGCAGGCCCGAATTACAGACAAACGGGTGAAGGTTCTGACACTGTAGCTACAGTGTCAGGCGCGTGACTTTCACGCGCAGCCACTTTGGGCGGCGCGTGAGGGCGCGTTGGGGCTTATCTCCGATCACGATCAACATGACTTTTATTCCTCTCATCATTCTGAACATTTGTGGTGAATTAACCATGTTGATCTGAGATAGTTTGAAGGGTCAGGTTAGGGTCGGTTGCCTCGGGAAACGTGTTGACGGTTTCCCCGAACCGGCTTCTGTTTCGAACTTTCTTTTGAATAAATATTAAGGACTTGTAGTGACCCTTACGTGTGAATTGAACTGACAGGAATTGTACGATAATCTCGGTACAGGTCCGTACGCGCATATTCGCAGCGGAATCGTACAGTGAGTGGGCCCGTTTTCATTAAACCCTTGCATGCTTAAATGTTTTCTGATTTACTTATATGTTCACATGCTGGAATCTATAAATGGTTTTGATGATATTGAGATTTCGGTTATGGCACGTTTCACGGTATTTGGGCATGAGACCCGTTTGATGAAACGTAACGATCGGTTCAGATTTTACCTATGTATACATATATGTTTGCATGTGGATATCAACAAAATGTATTTGGTACTGCACTGTATAGATCCTTCCATATTATATTGTCTCCTCCGGATGAGGTACCCCGGAGAGGTCACGGACGTCTAGAACGTCCAGCGTCTACGACGCTAAGCATCGGGGATGCTGTAACCGAACAGGGTTCGGGGATTGAACTCGGAATTGAGACCCCGAGTGGCACGCGTAGCCTTGTGATTGTGACCTTATTGGACGTCAGGGACGTCAGACATCAGGGATGTCGGATTGGAGTGTATAGTGCAGTGGCTAAAATTATGGTTATGGTTTTATTACATGCCTTATGATTCATATTATATTATTTATGATTTTAAATGATGATGCATGCATGTTTGGAAAAAGGAGGGGTAAATTATATGTTTTACTTATCAAACGGTTTTATAAACTTGAGTTTCGGTCCACTCACCCTTAATGTTTTTGGTAACCCCTCCAGGTCGTGATACTGAGGTAGAGGAGGAACCTGAGGCTGAGGCATAGATCTACTTCTGCGTACCTGAACCCCTGTTGGGTAGTGTACCCGCAGGTTTACTGTCAGGACCCACCCCGGTTTCACCCCGAAACCCGAGGTAAATCCCGCTCCCGTCTGACTCCCCGAATCAACACTCAAGTAAAACTCACTCAACCCAGTCAGACGCAGGAGTAATTAAACAAAATATCCCAACGTTATCTTTTACAGAGCATAGTACGAAAATACAAGGAAAATAAAAAAAAACCAAGAAAGTTCACGCACACGGAAGACTTTAAACGATTCCGGGATCCCTCACGTCTATGCCTCGGACTCTGCCTCGACGTCAAGACCCCGCCCTCGCTCCACAACCTGGAGGGCAAGTTTAAAACAGAAGATGTGAGTGGACCATAATGAAAGAAATGTTCTAAAACCATTTATCAGAAAACCGATTTTAACCCTCCGTTTTGAAAACCACATGCATAACCAACAGTTAATAACACAGTTTTAACTCAATTCTCACAAAACCTCATAAGAAACAGAAACACTATAAACAATTAGAAAAACCAGAGCATGTAACCGTATCATAAATCATGAACATGAAATCATCATTTTCTGATCAAACCTGCTGGACCTATCCGAGTCTTTAAACTCCTAAGTCTTTAAACTCAATCCAGGCCTTAATCATATCCGAATCTTTAAACTCCCGAGTCTTTAAACTCAAGGCCTATGGGGGAAATCAATATATCCGAGTCTTTAAACTCCCGAGTCTTTAAACTCAATTCGGGTCTTTAAACCCAATCCGGCCGGTCCCCCGTCACATATATCCGGGTCTTTAAACCCAATATCCAGATCCAGCAAATCCAATCCCAAAACCATTTGAAAACCGTTTACCAATCCATGTCCAAACCCGAATCCGAAATCACTGGTCCGATACCCTTCCGGCATCCAGAACCTTCATTTCGAACCCAAATCCGGAATCCACTTTCCCACTAAATCATTTAATCACCAAATCATGTTTCAAAATCCCTTTGTAAACAATCAAATTAGTTATCCTTTAACAATCCCAAACCCTAGCATTTTATTCAGAAATCGACAGTTCTCGTAAAACGTGCCAAATACCGTATTTTTTCGAAAAACGTGCAACAATGTAAAACCAATCAAATATATTTGATAAACATAGAATCATAATCAAAACCATAAAACAATTATAGAAAACAGTTATGCATGCTCGAGTTTAAGGAAAAAGGTCCACTCACAGTACTGAGCCCTACTCGCGTCCCGAACGTCCAGCACGTTCCTCGGCTTCCTCGGGAAATCCCGATCCTGTTCACAATCACCAATTACATCACTAACACGTCTACGAAAGTTCACCTAAATTCCCTCAAAATTCCCCGAATCCTAAACGTAATAACCCGGGACCCTAAACCTTCACCCTCGCGGAACTAAACTCAAACGACGTCCGCACAACCCGAAACCACTTCCATTGAACTCACCATAACTTCTAGACCAAAAACCATGTTGACCGTTTTCCCCATCGCCGCCGCACGCGCCCCCACGCGCCGCCCAAAGTGGCTGCTCGTGGCCCTCACGCGCCTGCTACAGTGCACCGTCTTCCTTAGACGAACCCGGTTCGGCACAGTAACCTACAACTCAGACCGGCGTCAACGGTTCACCGCCGTGCCTGCACAATTTCTCTCCCTTTCTTCACCAACAGCATCGTCCAGGCCAACCCTATTGATTCCCCAACTCCGTTCACCTCGACACTGTCCCTAGCCCGTCAACTGAAGCTCGAAACCAGACGGTCAACTCCCCCTGTTTCACGATCCAGCCACCCAGCTCACCTCCCTTCACGGTGGCTTCACCAAACTCTTCCCTGGACCTCACTGAACCTAAACCAACCCTCCTAGACCTTCGACTCAGCCCCAAACTCGACGACTTTGGGTTCAAACACCACGGCAAAACAGAGCACCAGAGTGCCTGCCGTCGTCTGAGCTCCGCCGTGTACACCCCCGTCACGGCGACCATCCTAGTCGACGCCTAGGACCCTCCTGAACCTCACCCTGACCTCCATTCCTCTCGACTCTAAGACCAACCTCACGACTTTCACGTTGAACCTCAACGGGAAAACAGAGTACCGAAATGGGGACGAAGAAATTACCTGCCTCCTGTCGCCGCCGCGAGCTCAGCCGTGAGGTAGTAGCTCCTCCTGTCTTTCTCCGTCCTCTGAGCACTTCCCTTGACCTCGAGTGATCGATCACGGCTGCACCACCACCCAACTTCTCTGTTTTTCTCCCAGAGTTCCTCCCTGGTTCCCGTGGCTCACACCTCACACACACACACCCGCTGCACCTCTCAACCACCTCACCAGTTTCCCTTCGATCTCCCGTCCCTCACTCACTCACCAGAACTCAGCAACCACCACAATCAGCCTTCAATTTGCCCTCAAAATCTCCCTCTGTTTTCTGTTTCTCTCTGTGTACACACAAGATCACGGGCACGGCTGCACCCCAATTATTTGGGCCGTGTATGCACAGGATTCCACCAGAATCCTCTACACACATGCCACATGTCACAATCCACTCCACACACTCCCACATGGCCCAATCTCAGCCGTTCATTTCCTTTCTCTGTGCACAAATCCCAATGTGCAGAAAGACCAAATTACCCTTCTTTTTAACTTATATTTACGGTTTTGCCACTAACTTCCTAGACCCATATCTCACACCTCGTAAGTCCGATGAATACGTGCCGCCTGTCATCGAACACAGGACGACAAGAACTATCTAACCATCCTAGGTCAACGTATCAAAACTCAATTCTACAAAAAGTCAACTATTCCCCCTAAGTTACCCAAATTACGGTTAAGCCCTCAACCTTCCGAACATCACAACTTCCTCCTCGGAGGTCGAAATCAGGCGTGCCACCTTCCTATGGGTTCGTGATGTCCTAAACTACGTCCTGGTCACTGGTCAACACCCATCGGACCTCCCAAACTAAAAGTCAATGTTTTTGCCCGAACTAGGGGCAAAATCGTCATTCAACACTAATGACCTTATCGGGACCACCTAACCGCCACTTAACCTCACTAATCACACCTTAACCACTCTACTTATCCCGGCTCTCGGGACGAGTTGTTACATTTACTTTAGAGTCGTGCTCACAAACTTGTAATTTTGGATTTCATCCCTTGTCTGACATCTGTTTAATTCGGATTTGTTGTATGACTTTAATTTGATTATTTATGCATTTGAGGTTTTGAGGTCAAAATTGGTATGAATTATTGGGTGTCAGATGGGAGCAGGGCACGTCCCCATATGGTTCCAGAGAGGATCGGGGCGGGTCCTGTCAGCTTGGTATCAGAGCACTAGGTTGTGGTCAGTACTAGGGTATGGTCAGCATGCTAGACTAGCGATTAGTACTAGTTACTTTTCGACTTTTAAGAATATTGTTATCTGATCTATGCCTCTTGACAGTTGGTTATGCCTCCTAGGAGAATTCCTCATACATGAACTGACGAGGATCTGGAAAGGGAGATGGAATGCGCGAGCATTGAAAGGGCTCAACGTTTGGGAGCCACTCCTTTCTGCGGGGGATCAAACCCCGAGGATGCTCATGATTGGATCACCAAGTGGGAGAGGATCTTCTCGGTGATGCACTGCCCTCCAGGAGAACGAGTGACCTTGGCAGCCTTCTTGCTGGAAGGAGGAGCCTACCAGTGGTGGCACGGACTCGAAATGTCTGGGTGGTCTGTCCATACCACTACTTGGGAAGCTTTCCGTTCCAGATTTCTGGACCAGTACTACCCGCGATCGTTCCGCGCGGCAAGGGAGGCTGAGTTCCTGCGGCTGGAGCAGGGTGATATGACAGGACCCACCCCGATTATCGCCTCGATAATCGGGAAGCATCCTGCTCCCGTCTGACAATCGAATCAAAAAGACCGGAAACTAGTTAAAATTACAACACGCCCATTGTCAGACCAGGGAGATTAAACAAATACATCCGACTGGACGTCAAGTCAACAGTTTCACAGAGCAATATTACAAAACAAATTAAAGAACAAGTCCTACTCTGTGAACTAACTACTCCGCAACGGAAAACGTTATGCCTCCGCCTCTGCCTCGGCGCTTGCCCCCACGCTTCTACCACGACCTGGAGGGAATTTAAAACAACAAGGTGTGAGTGGACCGAAACATAAGTTTAACAGGAAAAACAGTTTTTCCGAAATTGGGTTCGCCCTCCAGTTTTGTAATCCGCATGCATAACCAAGTATTCAAAATTTGTGTGTTAAACTTTTGAAAACTCTTTTTCCGAAACACAAGAAAAACGCTACAGGGATCGTCATCACTCATGTAAAACCATGTAATAATACCAGATTCCAGAAATCATCATTTTGAAACATTATTTGCACAAATCAAGTGAAACATAAACAACAATCATGATTATGCCGTTGGATCCATCCGAGTCTTTAAACTCAACATTAGGCCTTCCCGGGATATCAACGAGTCTTTAAACTCAAAACACGATTAGTAGGCCTCGGGGGTATCATAATAATCGAGTCTTTAAACTCACGAGTCTTTAAACTCAATTTTCGGGCCCGCCCCCAGAATCAACATACCGGGTCTTTAAACCCAAAACCAGATCCAACCATCATCCGGGTCTTTAAACCCAAAACCGTTTTTAAACATAATAAATCAGGATTCATCACAAATCTTTTTCCGACATTATTCCAAAAACATTCCTCATCGTAACAGGACTCATGCCCGAATTCACATGTAAATTCCAACACATGCAATTAACCGAAAATTTCTTCACAATATGATCAAACATCATAAATCCGAAACATGCATATTCATAACCAGATACTTCATCAAAAATTATCACGCTTGCATAGGCAAAAACCGAAATCTCGAAATGCGTGAAATACGATAATTATCTCGAAAAACGTGAAAACAAGTAAAACCGATATATCATCTCACCATCGTAAAATCATATGTAAAACCATGAGATAAATAAGCAAAATAGTCATGCATGCCCAATTAAAAAAATCAAAGAGTCCACTCACAGTCTTAGGACACGTCAATCGCGTCCCGCGTGCTCCTCCGTAGCTTCGGAAGTGTCCGGGCCTGTGAAAACGTACAAGAAGGGTTACAAACATCCCAAAATAACTCGTAGGATTTTTCCTAATTTTTCCGGATTTTTCGGCGAAAATAAACTTAAAGACTTAATCTTCCGAACTCCCGAAGTTATCCCGAATGACTCCCGATCGATTCGAACTCTAAAGATAAAATGTTATTTAAACTGTAAGGATTAATTCTCATGTTGACCGTGATCGGAGTTGACGTCACACGCGCCGTCACGCGCCGCCCCAAGCGGCTGCGCGTGAAGGCCACGCGCCAAGCTACAGTGTCATCTCCCTTACCCGAACAGCCTGCTAAACGGGTCTGATACCCGCGACTCAACCCGATCAGTTAGCCCTCAATTCTCAGTCAAAACTACTCGTTTTCAATCCTATTATCTTCCCTAACCCTTTAATTTTAGGTCTGCAATGAAGGTTAACCTCGACTAGTACCCAAACGACCCAACTCAAACTCGATCAGTCGAACAAATCGACATTCTGGAACTCACCCAAACTAACCCCAATCTCAAATTAATTTCACCAGTAGGTTAAGGTGATTCATACGAACACAATGGTACTGTCAATTGATCTTGCCGTTACCTGGAAGTCGTCGTCCTCAAGCTCGAAAATACTCAGAACCAGGGTACTCCGTTCTTGGCCAATTCGTGAATGTCGTCCTTCGAATTTGATGTGGTTGGTTTCCTTTTGCTCCCAGAAGACTAGAATGGCCCCCGGTTTCGATCAACAAACCTCAGAAATCGAATTCAGTTTTTTTCCCTCCAACTGGTTCAACTCTGAACCGTAGCTCAGGTTCCTGGGCGAAACAGACTCCAATCCCTTCAGTTCTTGCACCGTAGTGATCCTAACACTCCCAGAAGTCTCACCGTGTGTTTGGTTTGATCCTTCGACCCTCAGAATTTGAACTCAGCGATTTCCCCCCCCCCCCCAGAAACCCGAAATGGTTCAGCACTGGTTCTCTCAATCTCTCTCAGTTTTTCCCACGCAGAAAGGACGCAAATGAGTCCCTAAGTCCAACAGCAATCAGAGTAATCGATTCAAACGGCCAGCAGCTCGTGGGAGACACTCTGAAGTCTCTGAAAACGGTTTCCCGCAAGCACAGAGACCACGGCCACTCCTCACTCTCCCGTGCTCTGAGCTCTGCCCAAACGTGCACCAAGGTCACTCAATCCTGTTTCCACTGCCTAAAACTACATAAACAAAACGTCTGAGCAATCCACTAAGCCATAAACAATTGATCGCACAACCCACGGCCGCAGCACTCTGTTTTCCACGGTGGTGAACAGTACCCCGTGTGGAAATTACCAAAATGCCCCCAGGGCAAAAATTACCAAACTGCCCTCCAACTTCCGTGACCCGTAACTCGGTCGTCCGACGTCCGTTTCAAGCGTGCCGCCTGTCGTTGTACTCAGGGCGTCGAGACGAACATAACGGTCTTCGAGTCAAAAGGATATCAATTGTCAAACAAAAAGTCAACTTTTTCCCCTTAACGCCCAAATTACGGTAATGCCCCCGAACCTCCGAACATCATAACTTTCGCTCCGAGCGTCCGAATCGGACGTGCCACCTGTCTATGAACTCGTGACATCCCGAACTACGTCACGATCATCACCCAACGTTCGTTCGACCTCCAAAACTAAAAGTCAACAAATTGACCACACCAACACAGGGGTAAAAACGTCATTTTATTCATTATTTAATAATATTACATTTCCAGAACGTCCGGGGCGTTACATGATATGTCCGTTGCGGACTACGAGCAAACTTTCGGGAAACTTTCCCGGTTCGCTGCATCATTCGTGAGCACGGAAGAGGACAAATGCCAAAGGTTCGAGCTTGGACTCCGGGGGGAGATCCGGGCAAGTGTGACTGCTGCTACTCATGCTTCACTAAGAGATTTGGTCGACGCTGCGGTGCGTGTCGAGGCCAGTCTGGCGGCACACCAGACACGACAACCTTCGGGCGAGGGGCGACGTCAGGATCGCCCACATCGTGGGCCATCGGGCCATAAGAACAACAAGGGAGGGGGCTACAGGGGAGCACCCTCATCCTTCAAGGGTCGTGGCTGGTCAGGTCGACGTGGAGGCTCTCAGGGCAGAGGATCTGGATACAACTATGGGCAGCGCTCATCTTGAAGCGGTGCTTCCGGCGGGCATTCGGACAGGCCGAAGCCAGTAACTTGTTTTGCTTGCGGAGAGGAGGGCCACTATGCCAGTGATTGCCCGCAGTTGTCCAAGAACAACGACGCTGGGGGCTCTAGTGTGGTGCAGAGCACGGTTTCCCACACTAATGGAGGTCGCGGTCAGGGAGGTGACCGTGGTGCTGGGCATGGCGCGCGCGGGCGCGGACGGAACGGAGGGCCGAGGGCCCAAGTGTTTGCAATGACCCAGCAGCAGGCGAGGACTGCCCCAGGCGTGGTCACAGGTACACTACATATCTTAAACCTTCTTGTACGTGTATTGATGGATGCGGGGGCTACACATTCTTTTATTTCGAAGAGTTGTGCTGGTATGCTTGATTGTGTGGTATCAGCTTTAGATTGCGAAATGGGTGTTGACACCCCGATGGGCATCGTGTACCTTGTGAATCAGGTGATTCGGAGGTGCCCGGTAAGAATTGAGGATGTGGATTTACCAGCAGACTTAATTATTCTGGATATCCACGACTTCGATATAATCCTAGGGATGGATTGGCTATCGGAGCACGGATCGCTCATCGATTGCTGTAGCAAGCAAGTGATTCTGCGAAGCCCGTGTTTGCCGGAGGTTATCTTTCAGGGGGAACGTGATGGTTTGCCTCTTGAAGTGATTTCGTCACTTACTGCTACCAAACTTCTACGGAAGGGATGCCAGGCTTATCTGGCGCATGTCGTGTCGGAACGGGTTGATACTCCGGGTATCGACGAAATACCGGTGGTATGCGAGTTTCCGGATGTATTCCCGGAAGACTTACCTGGATTGCCACCCTCACGGGAGATCGAGTTTACTATTGAACTACTCCCTGGTACCCGACCTATATCCCAGGCACCATACCGGATGGCGCCGGCCGAGTTACGAGAACTCAAGACTCAATTGCAGGAGTTGGTGGATTTGGGATATGTCCGACCGAGTACTTCACCGTGGGGAGCACCGGTGTTGTTCGTAAAGAAGAAGGAGGGAAGTCTCCGTTTGTGTATTGATTATCGACAACTCAACAAGGTGACGCTGAGGAACCAGTATCCTCTACCCAGGATCGATGACCTTTTTGACCAGTTGCGGGGAGCTCAGTGCTTCTCGAAAATTGATTTGCGGTCTGAGTATCACCAACTGAGGATTTCGGAGGAGGATATTCCGAAAACTGCTTTTCGAACCCGTTACGGACACTACGAGTTCCTTGTTATGCCATTTGGTTTGACGAATGCTCCAGCAGCATTCATGGATCTGATGAACCGGGTCTTCCGACCCTACCTGGATAAGTTCGTGATTGTGTTCATCGATGATATTTTGGTGTACTCGAGGAGTGCCCGTGCACATGAGGAACATTTACGGTTGGTCTTGGAGAGGCTGAGACAAGAACAATTGTACGCCAAGCTGAGCAAGTGTCAGTTTTGGCTAAGCAGTATTGGTTTTCTGGGACACGTGATATCGACAGATGGGATTTGCGTGGATCCCCAGAAAACAAAAGCGGTAACCAACTGGGCTAGACCGACAACGGTGACCGAGGTGCGGAGTTTCGTCGGATTAGCAGGTTACTACCGGAGATTCGTGGAGAGTTTCTCCAAAATTGCTGCACCATTGACTCGTTTGACTCGGAAAGGAGTGAAGTTTATCTGGGACGAGCAGTGCGATCGGAGTTTTCAAGAGTTGAAGGATCGATTGACCACTGCACCTGTCCTTGCATTGCCGGATGACAGTGGAGAATTCGTGGTCTTTAGTGACGCTTCACTGCAAGGTTTGGGCTGCGTGTTGATGCAGACTGGCAAGGTTATCGCCTACGCATCCCGGCAGCTGAAGACTCATGAGTTGAACTACCCTACCCATGATTTGGAGTTGGCAGCGGTGGTTCATGCCCTGAAAATCTGGAGGCATTATCTGTTCGGCGCAACGTGTCGGATATACACCGACCACCAGAGTCTTAAATACCTATTCACTCAGAAGGAGCTTAACATGAGACAACGGAGATGGTTGGAGCTGCTGAAGGACTATGACTGTACGATCGAGTACCATCCGGGTAAGGCCAATGTGGTGGCTGATGCACTCAGCAGGAAGTCAGCAGGATCCGTTGCACACCTAGGGATGGTGTATCTTTCTTTGCTAGTGGAACTCCGGAAGGCGGGAGTTATTTTGGGTACGGATGCGCATGGAGCTTTGTTGGCCAGCTTCCATGTACAACCTGTACTGATTGATCGGATTATCGAAGCACAACTTCAGGATCCGATACTCTGTATTTACAGAATTGAGGTCGATGCGGATGGGAGACAGGATTTTACCATCCGGGACGATGGGGCACTTGTGAAATTGGGCCGTTTGTGTGTACCTGCAGTGGCAGAGTTACGGGTCGAGATTCTTGAGGTGGCCCATAGTTCGGCCTATGCTATGCATCCGGGAGGTACAAAGATGTACCGTACCCTCCGGAACCATTATTGGTGGCCAGGAATGAAGAAGGATATTGCTGAGTTCGTGAGCAAATGCTTAACCTGTCAGCAGGTTAAGGCGGAACGGCAGAGACCTTATGGGGCTATGCAGCCACTTCCGATTCCCGAGTGGAAGTGGGATCATATCACCATGGACTTCGTCTTTAAGTTACCGAGAACTCAGAGTGGAGTGGACGGAGTATGGGTGATCGTGGATCGGTTAACCAAATCAGCCCATTTTCTGCCAGTTCAGGAGATCTATAAACCTAATCGACTGGCTCAGTTGTTTGTGAAGGAAATCATACGATTGCATGGTACGCCGGAATCGATCGTGTCCAATCGTGATCCGCGTTTCACTTCCAGGTTCTGGCGAAGTTTGCAAGCTACTTTGGGAACAACCCTACGTTTCAGTACTGCGTTCCATCCACAAACCGATGGGCAGTCTGAAAGAACCATTCAGACCCTGGAGGACATGATGAGGTCATGTGTACTACAGTTTCAGGACTCTTGGGATACTCATTTGCCATTGATGGAATTCGCTTACAACAACAGCTATCAGGCAAGCATAGGGATGGCACCTTATGAGGCACTGTATGGTCGACAGTGCAGGACACCTATCTGCTGGACGGAGATAGGAGAGCGAACGGCTGTAGGGCCGGAATTGATGGACTTGACCTTGGAAACTGTTCGTGTTATCAAGGAGAGATTGAAGGCGGCACAGGATCGCCAGAAGAGTTATGCCGATCGATGGATTCGAGACTTGGAATTTGAAGTGGGAGATTTCGTCTTCCTGAAGTTATCACCGTGGAAGGGGATTATCCGATTCGGTCGACGGGGGAAACTGAGTCCGCGTTTTATCGGACCATATGAGATCGTGGAGAGAATCGGCAGAGTTGCTTACAGATTAGCACTACCTCCAGAACTATCTAGAGTTCACGATGTTTTCCACATATCGATGCTACGGAAGTACGTACGTGATGCTTCTCATGTACTTGGGGAACAACCTGTCGAACTACGGGAGGATTTGAGCTTTGATGAACAACCAGTACAGATCTTGGATCGGAAGGACAAGGTACTACGTCGGAAGACGATCCCTCTCGTGAAGATTCTCTGGAGAAACCAGAATGTGGAAGAAGCCACATGGGAGCCTGAGGCTCAGATGCGAGAACAATTTCCTCATTTGTTTCTTTGAAATTTCAGGACGAAATTTCTTAAGGGGGGAAGGTTGTAACACCCCGGACATTCGATTACTTTAATATTGTAATTTAATGTATCAATTGACGTTTTTACCCTTGTTAATGGTATGGCCAAATTGTTGACTTTTTGATTAGTGGGTCAAATGGACCTTGACCAATGACCGTGACGTAGGTCGGGACGTCACGAGTTCATAGACAGGTGGCACGTCCATTTCGGACGATCAGGGAAAAAGTTATGACTATCGGAAGTTCAGGGGCATTACCGTAATTGTGATGGTTAGGGCGAAAATGTTGACTTTTCGTTTAACAATTAATTTTCACACGACTCCAGGACCGATAGGTAGGTCTCGACGTCCTGAGTCCGTAGACAGGCGGCACGCCGAAATTGGACTTCGTATGGCTGAGTTACGGGTCTAGAAAGTGAAGGGCAGTTTGGTAATTATTTGAACCAGGGGCATTTTGGTCTTTTTGCCCTGGTTACTGTAGCAAACCGCGGGGGTCATGGGTGGCACCACCATGTGCGGTGGCTCTGAGTTCGATTTGTTTACTGGTGAGTGTGGGTTGGAAAGTATTGATTGTTTAAACCTTTTTGAAGCATCAAACGTGGTCTGATTCTTCCAGCTACACGATCAAATTGATTAATCAAAATTCGAAGCTTTAGGGGGACAAATTTCAGTGGACAAATTGGACACCCACGAGCCTCTGGGACGGCTTGAATTTGTTTAAAACTGATTAGGACATGAGTGAGCATCACTCTGATGCAGAGATAACTGAGAACGGGTGAGGAAAACCAGAGAAGCCATTTCTGGAAAAATTGGAGGGAAAATCGGGTTTTGATTTCTGGTGACTGTTGGACCAAACCAAGGCCTGGTTTAGTCTTCTGGGAGTGTTTGGAACTCAACCGCATCGAAATCGAAGGCCATCAGCCACGGCTGAGCTGGGACGGTGACTGCTGTTTTCAGGGAAATCGCAGAGCTTGGGACGACGACCTTCATGTACTTTCAGACACAATTGATTGTTCATTTTGGTTTGTTTTGATCCTGTTATACTTCCTGTGAAGTTAATTGGACAATGGGTTTGAAACCAGTGAGTTCTGGTGATTGACCCGTTTGGATGATCACGGGTCGAGGGGCCGTTTAAGGATTGGTTTTGGATAATTAATAACTCAGAACTTAAATTAGATGTTTAAATAACATGTTAGGATCAAATTGGATTGAAATCAAGTAGGAATTGACGGGTAATTAACCGGGTCAAGCCGCGGGTGGCAGGCCCGAATTACAGACAAACGGGTGAAGGTGCTGACACTGTAGCTACAGTGTCAGGCGCGTGACTTTCACGCGCAGCCACTTTGGGCGGCGCGTTAGGGTACGTTGGGGCTTATCTCCGATCACGATCAACATGACTTTTATCCCTCTCATCATTCTGAACATTTGTGGTGAATTAACCATGTTGATCTGAGATAGTTTGAAGGGTCAGGTTAGGGTCGGTTGCCTCGGGAAACGTATTGACGGTTTCCCCGAACCGGCTTCTGTTTCGAACTTTCTTTTGAATAAATATTAAGGACTTGTAGTGACCCTTACGTGTGAATTGAACTGACAGGAATTGTACGATAATCTCGGTACAGGTCCGTACGCGCAGATTCGCAGCGGAATCGTACAGTGAGTGGGCCCGTTTTCATTAAACCCTTGCATGCTTAAATGTTTTCTGATTTACTTATATGTTCACATGCTGGAATCTATAAATGGTTTTGATGATATTGAGATTTCGGTTATGGCACGTTTCACGGTATTTGGGCATGAGACCCGTTTGATGAAACGTAACGATCGGTTCAGATTTTACCTATGTATACATATATGTTTGCATGTGGATATCAACAAAATGTATTTGGTACTGCACTGTATAGATCCTTCCATATTATATTGTCTCCTCCGGATGAGGTACCCCGGAGAGGTCACGGACGTCTAGAACGTCCAGCGTCTACGACGCTAAGCATCGGGGATGCTGTAACCGAACAGGGTTCGGAGATTGAACTCGGAATTGAGACCCGAGTGGCACGCGTAGCCTTGTGATTGTGACCTTATTGGACGTCAGGGATGTCAGACATCAGGGATGTCGGATTGGAGTGTATAGTGCAGTGGCTAAAATTATGGTTATGGTTTTATTACATGCCTTATGATTCATATTATATTATTTATGATTTTAAATGATGCTGCATGCCTTGTAATTTGGTAACCCCTCCAGGTCGTGATACTGAGGTAGAGGAGGAACCTGAGGCTGAGGTATAGATCTACTTCTGCGTACCTGAACCCCTGTTGGGTAGTGTACCCACAGGTTTACTTTAGAGTCGTGCTCGCAAACTTGTAATTTTGGATTTCATCCCTTGTCTGACATCAGTTTAATTCGGATTTGTTGTATGACTTTAATTTGATTATTTATGCATTTGAGGTTTTGAGGTCAAAATTGGTATGAATTATTGGGTGTCAGACGGGAGCAGGGCACGTCCCCATATGGTTCCAGAGAGGATCGGGGCGGGTCCTGTCACAGGGTCATCCCGCATTAATCCCGGGGGGATTGGGATGAGTCCTGTCAGCGTGGTATCAGAGCGGGGTTGTCTCTATCGAGTAACCACGGAGCTCTTGGAATGTACGCAGATCGAGGATGTGATATCTCAAGGAGCTACAGTTCGTTATCAACCTGATTGTTAGGGTGCCGACATGATAAGTTAGTAGGTTTTAATCGAGAAATGTATTGGTTCGGCACTTGATGTCGGGGTTGCCATAGTTCTGTCGTGGATGACAGTGTAGAACCCTACGAATGGTGAACGTAGTATTACGTTAGAGTTTTGGATCGTGGGACGGTTAGTTAGGATCGTCTTCACGATGTCGTAGGATCGGTTCCGACGACTGGTTGGGAATTATGACCATCGATGATCGGATTTGGTTGAGTTAGATGGATTTACTGCTGTGAAAAACTAGATTTGGGGAATCCTAGTTGGATTGACGTCTTTACGATGTCAAGACCGCAGAGTCGGTTAGATTATTGATTTTACTGCTTTTCGCAGTTGGGTTCGGTGGAACCCTAGGGCGTGATTGTGGAACCCTACCTTGGGTGTATGGTTCGGAAATGTGAGTTGACGAGTAGTTTGACTTGGACGAATATTCGGATTTGGATTCGTTAGTCGGTCTAGTCAAGTTAGCTTGTGTTGGGACTGCACTCTGCAGTCGAGGTTGTATTTATCGGTTAGACCTAGTTGGTTGTCGTGCTACTTCAGTTGTGATGGACTGTTGGTGCAACTAAGGTCATGAACGACCTGGTAGACGACACTGGTTGAGTCGAGTTACGACTGGTTAGAGTTCGGTTGGACAAGTTATCAGGGTTGGTACTTGTCGATGAAATCTCAGGTTTGGGATACGGATAGTTGGTACGATCGATTGATTTCGTTGGACGCGAATCTCGATTGTGATATCTGGTAGTTAGGTTTGCACGAGTCTGTGGCAGGCACTACTACCAAGGATGGTTGTAGTTACGGTTGTTGGGGATCGGTGACGTTCATGTGACGTTTCATTTTCTCGTATGAAATATTAGGGTGACTGTACCTAGAGTTGTCGGGTACGAGGGAGACAGAGTTCTCCTATTCGAGCAGTGGTATGGGGTCGTCGCTCGGTATGAACGGAGATCCAGAGTTTTCTGATTGGCACACTTTGTGCTGATGCTGACAGGTGATGGTACGGGTACTAGTGCTGGTGCTGGTGCCGGTGATCGTGATGACGATGAGTTACGAGTCGGGATGTGACTCCATCAAGTTACGTATATGTTCAGTATCTGTGGTTCGGGAGTGGATCTCAGATAGAGTTAAATTGGTGATGGACACGTGATTGATGTCTGAGTGTGTTGTTTCCAATTTGGATGGAACTTCAGAATCGCGAGAGGTTACAATTGAGGTGACGAGTGGAATGCGGGTTTTCCGCATCGGTAATGAGTATTTCGAAGTCATTTTGGGGTGACTTCTCAGATTCTACCATGGGTGGTGATGGTAGATGATGTTGATGATATAGATGTTGTTGGTTGCCACTAGTACACTGATCGTGTATTAGTTGGTGGACCCGGGATTTGTTCTGGATCATCAGGAAGAGATGAGTATATCGAAGTTAGGTGACTGAGATTTCTCATTTTCTGCTTGGTGGCAGACGATGACGGATTACGTGACGTGATGAATGCAATGAGTTTTGGTTGCATTCACGTAGGTTGAGTTTTGGTGTCTTTGTGTTGGATCATCCTTGATTCTCCTAGGTGGAATGTCAAGGATTGATACGAGGTAATTGGGGAGAACCCACAGTCTCGACGTGTCTCGTCGTTGACTGATCTATTTAGATGTGGGAAATGGTTGAGGACTTTGGACGTCGTGACGATCGAGGATCGTGACGTCTATGGTCGGGTGACGTAGTTATGGATCTGGATCGTGATCTTGATGATCCAGATAGGTGGAGAGTTTATCGCTCTTACTTGGATGTCGGAGTTGTAGATGACGGGACTGAACTTCTTTTCGAAGTGAATCCCGTATGGTATATTACTCAAGTGAGTAGTTTTCCGACGTGGTTGGATATTGTCAGACCTAGTGTTGTGTTGATGTTGGGATTGGCTTCCCTATGAAGTCAATCGATTGTATTGTGGTAATAATTTGAACTGGTATCCGATAGGTTCGGATATAGTGCGTCTCAGTGGACGAGAACGAGATTTCGAGTTTTGGAATCGGATTTCTGGATGACTATTCAGGATTTGATTTTGGAACTTGAAAGAGGATTTCTGGATTTGGGTTTTGGAATCGGATTCTGGGTGACGATTCAGGATTTGATTCTGAAGCTTGACTATGGATTTTCTTTTTATAGATTTGGGTTCGGAATGGTTATTCTAAATGCTAGCTTACGGAATGATGATTTCGAATTCGAATTTGGAAATGTTTATGGATATGATATATGGGTTTGGATTCGGGATTTCTTACGAAATTGCGGATTCGGATTCGGATCTGGAAAGGGATAATGGGTCGAAGTTTCAATTTGTCTAATGCTGGATTGGACAAGTGAACTCCATAATTGAACGTGATTGGCTACGACCTGGATGGTTGTAGGCTGATTGATGGGTAGACGTATGTATCTTGTACGTTGTTCGAGGTACGATACCAGGCAGACTTGTCGTACCTGGTGACGGTATATAGGTTATACCAGTGGTATGATAGTGAACGTGTTGGTAGTCGGCTTAGTTTCGATACCATTGGATTAATCAAGGACGTGAACTGGACATTGGATACTGTGCATTGGGTCATAGTATTTCTGATGGGTCTAGTTATACACAGGTAGAGTGAACTATTGGTAAGTGTTTACTCAGGTTGAGTGTGCTTGGGGTTAGTGTAACCATAAGTGTATGGTGTCAGTTTTTGACTGACGACTGTCAAGTGGTGGCAGTTTGTCAGATGTGTCAGCGTGGATCGTTGAGTGGAGATTTAGTAAGGAACCGTCGAGTTGTTGTGTCAACGAAACGGTAGATTTGACTAGTGGTGTCAATTCGGAGTGTACGACTTCTGCTATTCGATGTGGTCGAATGTAGACGATGCGACGTGAGCGTTAGTGGTACGTCTGGTTGCAGACGAGTAAGTTTTGTTTTGGTTAGTTGGTGTACTAGTGTACACGTGTTACGAGGTAGATTGTACTTTCCACGAGATGGATGTGGAATCAGGATAGTTGGAGTTTCAAGAACGAAACTAATTAAGGAGGGAAGAACGGTTGGATTTAGGTCGGTTGGAATTTCTAGGACGAAATTAACTGAGGAGGGAAGGTTGTAACGACCCGTCCCAAATTTCTAGATTAGATTAGTGACTAATCACGATTAGTGAGGTTAATCGGTGATTAGTTGAGCGAAATCGGACGAACGATGCGAAATGACCGTTTTGCCCTTGGTCGTGGCAAAACGTTGACTTTTCGTTCGGGCGGTCAAATGGACTTTGACCGATGACCGTGACGTAGTTCGTGACGTCACGAGTTCATAGACAGGTGGCACGTTCAATTCCGACGTTCGAGGAGGAAGTTATGACGTTCGGAAGTTTAGGGGCATTTTGGTAATTTGGTTATAAAGGGGCAAATGTTGACTTTTTGACCGAGAGGTCCGATGGCCGAGGGCCAAAGACCTTTACGTAGATAAGGACGATACGAATCCATAGGCAGGCGGCACGCTGAAATCGGACTTCGAACGGGGAAGTTATAGGTCACGGAAGTTCAATTTCACTATGCACATACTTCGAGGCGGGGCTGAGTTGGCAAATTCTGATTGGCCAGATATTTTGAGTGGGTCCCATGGATGAGTGACAAGTGTCACTCATCCTATTAATCAAATCCCCTAAATTGTGGATCTATTTAATTTAATAATATTATTTAATTACTTTTATAATTAATCTTTTCTAACAATCAATCCTAACCCTCCATCTAACATAATCTCTCAAATTCACCATCCATTATTTCTCTCATCTCTCATCTGATCAAACATCATCATCTTCATCAAACTCCATTTCCTTGTTTTTCCTCACATAACCCGAAACCCATATCCCCCATATCCTTCATTTTCTTCAAAAATCGAAACACCACCACAAACCTCCATCTAGTGTGACCGTGAGAGTGCTGTGAGGATGACTAAGGAACTGAGGACAACGGCTGAGGATGGTGGCTCACGGTGGTGGACGACGGAGCTCGAACCCGTGAGGTAAAAATATTTGAAATTTTGAATTTGAGTTTTAATGGTTTTTACTCGATTTCGTTTATTGGGTTATGTTTCTGGGGACTCTAGGAGAAGTTTAGGATTGTTTTTGAAGCTTGGGATGGCCAGGAAAGGCCGTGGATGGTGGAGGAAATTCCGGCCACCATGGCCGATCGGTAATGGCCGATCGGAAATTTCTGGGGACTCTAATCTTTTAATGTATAAAAGATTAGAAATAGGATTAGGATCATATTAGGATAAAAAAGAGCTGAAATGGACCTTAAACCGGTCCAAAAGCCAGAGAAAACCGACAGATGAACAGTAAGCTGGAGGTTGAAGACGATGAACAGTATTTTCGACCTTCTAGGGGCGCGTGGACCATAATTTGGGAAAGTGTTCAACACGGGAAATCTTCTATTCGATGTAACGAAGATTTTGGGACTAATCTCGTGTCAATCGGACATCGTTTCAATAGGTTTCGGTGTATCGAAAGGTTTTGGAAGGGTTTAAAAATAGTTAAAAGTTCGGAAAAATTACGGGGCTTTAATGGGAGGTTAATTAAGTAGTTAGTAACCTTCTATTAAAATTTGGACAGGTTTGGGAGTCCCGGTGAAGGTGATCGGCTCGGGGAGCCGTATGGCACGCAAATCAAGGCGGCAGCTCGGACGGTCTATGAGTGGACCTTGTTTTCTAAATTGGTGCATGCATAAATGTTTATTATATGTTTTAAATACTTTTTTGTGATGCCATGAGTGCATTTGGATGTGTGGTTACGTATAGGCACGTATTTCGAGGTTTCGGCCCTATACGGTGCCTTTACGGGTCGGTATTTCTTTATCGGTCTAAATGAAATGGTTTTGAATTTCAAAAGGATAAACTCGGGTATGAGACTCATTTGGTTTTGTCTCGGGCATATGACCTTAGATATCGGGCACGGTGCCCAGTTGATGTCATATGTTCGGGCACGAGACCCAGTTATTTTACGGTTTATGATTTCGGGTCAGGGACCCTAGATGGATTTCCAAGTTCATGACGGTTTACGGGAACCGACAAGAACTCTGAAAAGGTTATTGTGGTTCATGACGGTTTATGGGAATCGGCATGAACCTTTGTCAGGTCATTCTGGTTCATGGCGGTTTATCGGAACCGACATGAACCCTGGTTAATGGATGTTATGGATCATGACGGTTCAAGGGAACCGGGCATGAATGTTTATGTTATGTATATATATGTATTCATATACCTTCCTTTACTTCTATTATCTCCTCCAGGGAGGGTCATTGGCCTGGGTGGACCCCGGAGTAGTCACGGAGCACCGACTGAGTGGAGTCACCCCCAGTTGGGTTCCTTACTCTCAGGAAGGCTATGGTTACTATTACCTCGGGTAGGGTCAGTGGTCTACAGACATTGATCTTGACTTTAAGAAGACTCGGATTGAGATCTGGGTAGCACGCGCGTAGCTTTGGAAACCGTGACAAAATTGGTTGTGTGAATTATATGTGTATATGATATAAATATGATATATGATATGTGATGTGTGGTTACACAGGATTTGAGCGGTGGCTCGTGTACTTGGTTTCTTTATGGTTTGAGCCGAGTCCCTTATGGAGTTGGGCAGTGGCCTGTATGGTCGTTTTCATTATGGTTCTTTCAATCTTGGTTTTGGGCTTAGTTCCCACATATGGTTCTTTTGGATAAATGGTTTTCGAATGCATGCATGCTTTTTAGTGAAGAGTACAAATGTCTTCTTATGAAATGTTTTTATAAACTCTTGTTTTTTCCACTCACAGCTTTTAATGTTTTGACTGCCCTTCAGGTTGATAGCGGATGTGGACTGTAGCAGAGACCGAGATATCACATGCCTCCTCCGGATCCTGGCATACTCTGATAGCCCGGGAGGGCAAAGGTCGGAAATATCCCTTGTCTGACACTTCGTGTCAGACGGGAGCAGGGTCATCCCGCATTAATCCCGGGGGGATTAGGATGGGTCCTATCATGACAGGATCCGTCCTCGAAGGATTTTGATAACTGTGCCCGGTCCTGCTCCCGTCTGATAAGTCAACTGAAGTTACGAATTTACCCTCAGCACTTCCCAAACAAGGGATAACCGCACTTGTGTCCACTCATGCCTCCACCTCTCGAATAGCCTCGATCATCGCGCCACGACCTGTAGGGTCAATAAAATAGAAAATGTATGAGTGGACAAAACAAACTTTTGTAAATACATATACCAAAACACATTCTTACCCTCCAGTTTCACAAACATACATGCATATCATAAATCATGAGTATAATATATCTGGGCACAAATTTTTATAAATCACAAATCTCAAGAAAAACACGGAACTCATTTCCATATCCAATCTAATAGTCACGTTATCCCTGCAACGTGTGCAAATCAATAGGCTCAAGGACCGCTCAAAATTCAAGCATGTCGTTGTGAACACATCACCAGCCGACAATCCAGATCGTCGTGAACACATCACCGACCGATCTCCACATAATCCAGCACATCTGATCTGAGTTGAGCCTCCCTCGGCTGCACGACAATAGACCGTGCTACGTGACCTCTCTGGGCGAACGCATCCCTCCCGAAGTCGAGCGTTATCTACAGGGTTCATTTCGGGGAACACACATTCCCAACCAGAAGCCCTAATATCCACAAACACAGGGTGCATTCCGGGGGAAACATATTCCCACCTGAAAGCCCTAAATATCCGCAACATATCACCACCATGAAAACCAGTGAAAAACAGTTGCATTTGAAATCAAAACCATTTTCAATACAGGGTCTCGGCCCAAAACATAGTTTCTTCAAAATCCGTAAAACCAGAGTCCTGATTATTTCATAAATCCGAAAACCATCAATATCATCATGTAATCACATGGAAATACCAATCCAATCAAAATCACATCTCCAATGAGTCTCAAGCCCAAAATACCATTTTCACGCAAATCCGTGTAATCGCAACCTCAGTTACCATTTTCACATAAATCAATAAAATATATCCAAAAAGCATTAAAAATCCATCAAATCAATTTCCCGACTCATAATCCGAGTCAAAACCAATCTCAAATTCAGGGCCTTCGCCCAAAACAGTAATTTCATAGTTTTCTCGAAAATCGTGCCCAAGACAATATAAAACAATATAATATTCCCATAATTCAGAAATCATCATATCGAAACATTAATCATACCAAATCATTTCAAATCATATAATAAATCATTTAAAACATATATGCATGCATTCTGGTTAGAAAACAAAAGTCCACTCACACATCGTCCAAACTGCTCGCTTTCCGAGCTGCACGTCTCTCCGTAAGTTCTGATACTTTCCAGGAATCCCAAGTCTTGTCCAAAATCATTCTTAAGGGTCACTAATGACTCAATCAAGATCATATTAACTTCCCATAATTTTTCCGGGAATTAAATATGAATTTAAAACAAAACATAACACTTCGGACTCTCGAAACTATATCGAAACGGTGTCCGATCGACTCGAAACTAATGCCAAAATGTCCGTTACACTAAAAGGAGGAAGTTTCATGTTGAACTCACCTTGACGAAAGCTACCACGCCCCCTCACGCGCTGCCGTGAGTGGCTGTACGTGGGTGCCACGCTCCTACTATAGTGCAGAGCATTGTTCATCTTCTCAACCCCATTGTCTATTAAACGGGTCCTGCAACCCGCGATATAACCCGACTCAATCTCTGTCAATTTCCACTAAATTTCTTCAATTAATTCATCTAATCGTATCGTTTTAACTTTAATTAGAGATTTGTAATGTCAATCACACCAATCCTTACCTCAATCTATTCGATTCGAAGATGAATATTTGAAGGATACCTGTGCACTGTTCATTCTTCGAACTTCATCAATTCCACTTATTTTTCTTCAATTGATCCATCCAAAAGCTTCGAGGAACTCTTATGAACTTGTTTTCAATGCCAATTTTAGCTTTAATTCCTTCCAATTAATCGAACTCAGAGATGAGTTTTCGAATTGAAACCAGGGTCTGTCTGGGCTCATTCCTCTCCAATTCTCTTCGATTTTGGTGTCATTCAACTCGTTTAAGTTCCCATAAGCTCACCCAAATATTTGTTTCCACCAATTAATCACACAAATCCGAATTCAAATCCAAGCTTTCAATCAAGGATTTCGGGTGGGGTTTCGGGTTTCCTGTACGGTTCCAGGTAATCAACTTCTTCTCATTCCTTGTTTTCCCTCTCTCAATTCCCTTTAGTTCTCACATTCTCAGCCTACGGGTTCATTCTCAGCCTACGGGTTCAAATTGTCACCTAAGAGAGCACTTCCCCTCTGTTTTTCAAACACCTACACACAAGGGTTAAATGTGAGACTCGATAATTCACCCCACCGTCTAATTGTGACACTACTCAGCATTTGCAAAGTGACAGATGTCACTCCCCAATCCAGATGAGTGATTAAGCAAGTTGAATCAGCCATTCACCTGCCCAAAAGTCCATTTTGTCCCTGCTTGTACAAATTACCAAACTACCCCTCACACTCCTAGATCTGTAGCTTTGTCATCCGAACTCCGATTGACGCATGTCGCCTGTCTACAAATTCAGCGTCCTGAGACCTGCACAATGGTCCTTACAAAAAGTCCATACAAGGTCTCGATCAAAAAATCAACTTTTGGCCCGTATAACCAGGGGCAAAATTGTCATTTCCTTCAAATTTTCCAAATTTTCCTTTTTCGAATTTCCGGGTCGTTACATAATTATAATCCTATAATAATTATAGTCAAATCTAGTAAGTAAACTAATTTCTAATTCAAAATCAAAAACCAATTCCTAATAAAGACAATATTTTATAATAGTATATAGATTTTTGCATAGTATTTTAAAAATAAATAATTGTGATGATCTAACGATATAAGATATGCGATTAGATTGAATAAATATGCTTTACTAAGAATTCATATAAAGTTCAATTTGAAAAATATTTCTTAATTAATTCTTGTATATAATGAATTTTCCAATTGAATTAAATGCTAAATTCCAAACCACCCCAACGTGTCGTACGTAACAATGTCACTTGGGAAGGGCAGGTTAGTCCACAATATCAAATGTGGATCATGGTAGGCAATGTCAACTAACAGTATAAATTTTTGTTTCGAATATTCAATTTCGGGTGGGCTAGAGCACACCCTAGACCAAAACTATGACTCGTGCATGCACATTAGGTATAAAATTCGTCTTTATTATTATCAAATTTGAAATTTTCCACCGCACAACGAGTAAGAAGGAATTCATCGAGACTCAGTGACAACCTTTAGAGCACATCTAACAGGTGAACTCTTGCCCAGGAAGGCTCCTCCTAACCTTCTGCCTTTGCATTTTAGCTTCTAGTGGATGAATTCTTACCCAGGCAAAGGCAAGTCCTTGGGCTATTTTGGCCCCCTTGCCAACCAGGAAAGGTTGCTACTCTACCAACAAAAAGGTTGTAGCCTTCTCGTCATTCTCTGCATCTTCTTCATTCTCACCCACCTCCTCCTCTCTCGTTGCAAACCCTCCACTAGCAATCTGAAACTCCCTCTTGGACCTCCCAGCTTTTCGATCATTGACAGGTTATTATTGCCAAATAAGCTATTCTCCAAGCTCGAGCTCATCATTCGAAGAGATTGCCGATTTTTCCTTTTGGCGTGGACCTCGCAGAGACGACGACACCCTTTTTCGTTCCAGCGGCACTTGAAGGTCGCTTTAGGAGGAAGAAGATGAGTCTGCAAAAAAAACTCCTTAGCTTATCTATGCTAAATGACGATATTTGGTTGGCCCCTTTGCCAACCGGGCAAGGTTGCTACCCTACCAACAAAAAGGCTGTAGCCTCCTCATCATTTTCTTCATCTTCTTCATTTTCACTCACCTCCCCCCTCTCGTTGCAAACCCTCCACTGGCAATCTGAAACTCCCTCTTGGACCTCCCAGCTTTTCGATCATCGATAGGTTATTATTGCCGCATAAGCCATTATCCCAGCTCGAGCTCATCATTCGAAGAGATTGGCGAGAATAAAACAAGGTGCAGAAGAGATTGGCGATTTTTCCTTTTGGCGTGGACCTCGCATAGATGACAACACCCTTTTTCGTTCCAGTGACACTTGAAGGTCGCTTTAGGAGGAAGAAGATGAGTCTGCGAAAAAAACTCCTTAGCTTATCTAAGCTGAATGACAATATTTGGTTGGATTTAATAAATATTGAAAAAAATGCAATATGTTAATGAATTAGCCTTCCAGTACGTTGTTGTCTCAACTAACTTCTATATATGAATGATTTTCAAATTAAACATATTACATCTTCATTTTTTCAATATTTATTATATATAATATATTTAAATATGTAGATATATATATATATATATATATGATCCATGTATATATATACAATTAAAATCTTATAAATTAAGTTTTGCGACCAAATTTTTTTATTAGTTTAACAAGATATTAATTAATTCCAGCAAAAAAAGATACTAATTAATGAAAATTAGACACATGTGAATATTTTATATAATCTTATAATCTACCTAATTATTAATTTTACCATATACATATATTAAACCCAATTATAGCAATTAAAGCACAATCAAAATCCAAATCAATTCATAAAAAAATTTGAATTCTTACCCCTTGACTCTCCCCATTAGAAACACAAAAAATAGTCTCGTGCAAAATATGATGAACAATATTATTTGAAGGACTAAATGACAGGACCCATCCCAATCCCCCCGAGATTAGTGCGGGATGACCCTGCTCCCGTCTGACACGAAGTGTCAGACAAGGGATATTTACGACCTTTGCCCTCACGGGCTATTAGAGTACGCCAGGATCCGGAGGAGGCATGTGATATCTCGGTCTCTGCTACAGTCCACATCGTATCCAACCTGAAGGGTATTAAAAACATTAAAAGCTGTGAGTGGACAAAACCAAAGTTTATAAAAACATTTCCATAAAGACATTTGTACCCTCCACTAAAAAGCATGCATGCATAGTAAAACCATTTATCCAATCACATATGTTAAAACATCCATACTTAGGGTCACAGCCCAAAGTTCCTTAAATACAAGTCACACGGACTCCTGCCCAAAACCATTTACAGAAAACCATAAGATAATAACCATATGTGGGATCTCAGCCCAAATCCATTTATCATTATAAAACATAATTTCCCAAAACCGATTGAAATCATGATTATCCAATATATTCATATCCAGAACCTGTCACGGTGAAATAAAGCTACACGTGTGCTAACTGGGGTCTCAAACCCAAGTCTCTCCAGGGTCCACCTAGGTCAATGTCCGTAGATCAATGACCTTCCCTGGAGGTAACGAACCATGCCCATCCTGAGAGTAAGGAACCCAACTGGGGGGTGACTCCACTCAGTCGGTGCTCCGTGACTACTCCGGGGTCCACCCAGGCGAACGACCCTCCCCGGAGGAGATAATAGAAGTAAAGGAAGGTATATGAAAAACCTTTTGAAATCGTTATTTAAATCATTCTAGGATTCATGCCCGGCCCCCATAAGCCGTCATGAACCATAAAATCCTTTTATGGGTTCATGCCGGTTCCCATAAACCGTCATGACCCGTAAATCCATTTCAAGGGCTCATGTCGGTTCCCATAAACCGTCATGACCCGTAAAAACCATTTGTAACACATAACTGGGTGCTAGGCCCAAATCCACATAGAAACTGGACCTCAAGTCCGAATCGTAAACCAACTGGGCCTCTGGCCCGATGCCTCATTAAATCAACTGGACCTCGAGTCCGAGAGTTCGTAATTCAAATGGGTCTCATACCCAAGTTTACCTTTTCAAATCCAAAATCATTTCATTAAATCATTTCCAAAACCATAAGAATGGAAAATCAGAGGAAAACCGGAAAACCTCGATTTACGTGCAAGCACGTAAATCGCCTGGAAATACATGAAACCATATAATTCAAAAGCATCCAAATCAACATCATAAAATCATATTCATAATCCATTTAGTAATCCAAAACCATTTCATTTAGACCAATAAAGACATACAACCCCGTATAGGGCCGAAATCTCGAAATACGTGCCTATACGTAACCACACATCCAAATGAACTTATGGCATCACAAACAAGTATTTAAAACATATAATAAACATTTATGCATGCACCTATTTAGAAAACAAGGTCACTCACAGACCGTCCGAAGCCGCGCCTCGATACGCATGCCATAATCGTCTCCCGAGTCAATCGTCGTCACTAGGACTCCCAAACCTATCCAAATTCATTTAGAGGATTACTAATAGCCTCATTAACCTCTCATTGAAGTCCTATAATTTTCCAGATTTTCTAACTATTTTTAAAGTCGACCCTAAACCTTCGGATGCTCCGAAACATATCGAGACGGTGTCCGATCGACACGAAACCAATCCCAAAATATTCGTTACATCGAATAGAAGATTTCACATGTTAGAACCTTGCCCAAAATCTCCCCCACGCGCCCGCACGCTCCACCTGGAGTGGCTGCGCGTGGGAGCCACGCGCCTGTGAACAGTGCTTCTTCAACCTCTCGACGGCCGGTTCAGACCGGCCGGTCCGGTTCGTTCCTGCAACTGGACCGGCGTGACCGGTCCAGGGTCCTACAATCCTCATTTTTCATCTGTTTTCTTCCATTTTAATTCCTAAATTCCTATTTTAAAGTTTTCTATCTATTCTAATCAAGAAAACTAAGAAAAACCCTACAAAACCCGTCCGTTCAATCCTCCCCTAATCGGTCTAAGTTTTCCGATTATCCCCAGGGCAGCACCGCCCTTCACAACCATAAAAAACGGTCCCCTCACCCTCCTAACATCCTAATAATCTCAACAAACCATCCAAAACAGGTCCTAATGCACAAATCGAATTAAAATGAAAATGGGACCTTACCGAGCTCTCGATTTCCCGTGGCCTCCACCGCCGTTCACAACGGCTCAGCCCGTCCCTCAGCCACCATCTTCATCACCTCACGACCCTCTCTTATCTCCCTTCACACTCCAGCCACGGATGATGAGGTTTGGGGGAAATGGGGAATCAGTTTGCACGGTTAAGGGAAGGGGGGGAGGGGGGGGGTTTCGGGTTTGATCCAAATGAAAAAAGCAAGGGTGAAGTGCATGTATGTAATGTGTTGTCCAGTGGATGAGTGACACTTGTCACTCATCCATTGGTTGCTGAAAAGCAACTGGGCCCACTAAAGTCCAAAAGTGCCTCGTAAAATGCGTCACCGTGAATAGTATCCTGGAACTTTCGTGAACCGTAGCTTCACCGTCGAACGTCCGAATTCGAAGTGCCGACTGTCTATGGATTCGTATCGTCCTTATCTACGTAACGGTCTTCGGCCCTCGGCCATCGGACCTCTCGGTCAAAAAGTCAACATTTGACCCCTTTTAACCAAAATTACTAAAATGCCCCTAAACTTTCGAACGTCATAACTTCCTCCTCGAATGTCGGAATTGAACGTGCCACCTGTCTATGAACTCGTGACGTCACGAACTACGTCACGGTCATCGATCAAAGTCCATTTGACCGCCCAACTGAAAAGTCAACGTTTTGCCACCACCAGGGGCAAAACGGTCATTTTGCATCGTTCATCCTATTTAGCCTAACTAATCACCGATTAACCTCACTAATCGCGATTAGTCACTAATCTAATCATGGAATTTCGGGACGGGTCGTTACAACCTTCCTTCCTTAATTAATTTCGTCCTCGAAATTCCAACCGACCTAAATCTAACTGTTCTTCCCTCCTTAATTAGTTTCGTTCTTGAAACTCCAACTATCCTGATTCCACATCCACCTCGTGGAAAGTAGAATCAACCTCGAAACACGTGTACACTAGTACACCTACTAACGAGAATAAAACTCGTCTGCACCCAGACGTACCACTAACACTCTCGTCGTATCAACTACGTTCGAACACGTCGAATGATAGTAGCCATACGTTCTGAATTGACACTACTTGTCAAATCTACCGTTTCATTGACACAACCAACTAGACGGTTTCGTGCTCAACCACTGACTATCCTGACGTCTACTCCCACTGGGAGTCACCAGACCTCACTAATCGATCCACGTTGACACATCCGACAAACTGTCACACTTGACAACACCTCCTACAAACCGTCACCACTTGACAGTCGTCAGTCGAAAACTAACACTATACACCAGTGGTTACACTAACCTCCAACTTACTCAACGTGAGTATACACCAACCAACAATTCACCCGACCTGTGGGTAACTAGACCCATCAGAAATACCATGACCCAATGCACAATATCCAATGTCCAGTCCACGACCTCAACTAATCCGATGGTATCAGAACCAATTCGACTACCAACACGGTCACCAACGTACCACTGGTATAACCTATATACGGTCACCAGGCAAGACAAGTCTGCCCAGTATCGTACCTCGAACAACGTACAAGGTACGTACGTCTATCCATCAACCAGACTACAACCACCTAGGTCGTTGCCAATCATGTTTCAATTTTTGGAGTTCATCTGTCCAATCCAGTATTAGACAAATCAAAACTTTGACCCATTATCCATTTCCAAATACGAATTCGAATCCGCAATTTCGTAAGAAATCCCGAATTCAAACCCCGAAATCATATCCTGAATCGTCACCCAGAATCCGATTCCAAAACCCAAATCCAGAAATCCTCTTTCAAGTTCCAAAATCAGATCCTTAATCGTCATTCAGAAATCTGATTCCAAAACTCGAAATATCGTTCTCGTCTACCGAGACGCACTATATCCGAACCTATCGGATACCTGCTCAATACATTCGATTGACTTCATAGGAAGTCAATCACAACATCAACACATCTCTAAGGCTGGCCATATCCGACCTCGTCGGAAAACTACTCACCTGAGTAATATACCATACAAGATTCACTTCGAAAAGAAGTTCAGTCCCATCATCTACAACTCCAACATACGAGTAAAAGCGATAAACTTTCCAACTATCTAGATCATCAAATCACGATCCAGATCCATCACTACGTCACCCGACCATAAACGTCACGATCCAACATCGTCTGCCACCAAGCAAAAAATGAGAAATCTCAGTCACCTAACTTCGATATACTCAACTCCACCTGATGACCCAAGACAAATCCCGGGTTCACCAACCAATACACGATCAATGTAATGGTGACAAAACCATCATCAACCGTCATCTGCCATCATCTACCATGGCAGAACCTGAGAAGTCACCCTAAGGACTTCGAAATACCCAATACCAATGAGGAAAACCCGCATTCCTCTCGTCACCTCAATCGCCACCTCTCGCGATTCCGAAGCTCCAACCATATCGAAACCAACACACTTGGACATCAACCACGTGTCCCCGTTAGACTGGTTATGGACACATGCCTATTTACGACCGTATATGTACATCTAAAAGGATGTCAATTCATCCTAATATGATGTACCACTCGACTGAAAAGTCACAACAGACCCCTGTTGTGATCTGCAGTCAAATCTCTGCATACCGCCGTATCTGACCAATCCTGACCAATTCTAGCCAATACTGACCAACTGGTCACTAATCCCCCATGATAATACTCGATCCTCACTCCTCAACTACCGCTGGATCCTATCCAATCCATCACTATCCGTGATCCATTCCTGAACCACAGATACCGAACATATGCCCATCACGACGGAGTCACATCCCGATCCGTAACTCACCGTCATCACAACCACCGGCACCAGCACCAGCACTAGTACCTGTACACTAACATCAATATTAGTATCAGCACACATAGTGTGCGAACCCAAAAACCCTGGATCTCCGCTCATACCGAACGACGATTCCGTACCTCTGCTCAAATTGGAGAAACTCTGCCTCCCTCATACGAGAAAAGGAAACGTCACCTGAACGTCACCGATTTCCAACAACCGTAACTACAACCATCCTCGGTAGTAGGGCCTACCACAGACTCGTGTAGACTTCACTAACAAACATCTCTATCGAGATTCACATCTAACAGAATCAACCGCCCGTATTAACCACTCCGGATCCAACTTAGGGATTCCATCGACAAGTACCAACCCTGGTAACTTGTCCAACCGAACTCTAACCTGCCGTAACTCGACTCAACCAATGTCGTCTACCAGGTCGCCCATGACCTTAGTTGCTCCAAAAATCCATCACAACTATGGTAGTACGACCACCAAGTAGGTCTAACCAACAAATACAACTTCGATTGCAGAGTGCAGTCCCAACACAAGCTAACATGACTAGACCGACTAACGAATCCAAATCTGAATACTCGTCCAAGTCAAACCACTCGTCAACTCACATTTCTGAACCATACACATCCTACCTTAGGATTCCACGACTCTGGCTGCTCCAAATAGCATAGCCACCAAACACAACAAGATCTGACCATCGAATGGTCACAACACCAAACTACTGTCAAAACGATCCTACGACATCGTGGAAGACGATCCCAACTAACCGCCTCACGATCCAAAACTCTAATGTAATACTATGTTCACCATTCGCAGGGCTCCACACTGTCAACCCCGACAGAACTTTGGCAACCCCGGCATCAAATGCCGAACCAAAACAATCCACGATTCAATCCTACGAACTAGCGTATCGGCATCCCAACAATCAGGTTGACGACGAACTGTAGCCCCTTGAGATATCACATCCTCGACCTGCGTACATTCCAAGAGCTCCACGGTTGCTCGAATAGAGACAACCACGCTCTGATAAGCAATCCTACGCTCTGATACCATGCTGACATGACCCATCCCAATCCCCCCGGGATTAGTGCGGGATGACCCTGCTCCCGTCTGACACGAAGTGTCAGACAAGGGATATTTACGACCTTTGCCCTCCCGGGCTATCAGAGTACGCCAGGATCCGAAGGAGGCATGTGATATCTCGGTCTCTGCTACAGTCCACATCGTATCCAACCTGAAGGGTATTAAAAACATTAAAAGTTGTGAGTGGACAAAACCAAAGTTTATAAAAACATTTCCATAAAGACATTTGTACCCTCCACTAAAAAGCATGCATGCATAGTAAAACCATTTATACAATCACATATGTTAAAACATCCATATTTAGGGTCACAACCCCAAGTTCCTTAAATACAAGTCACACGGGCTCTTGCCCAAAACCATTTATAGAAAACCATAAGATAATAACCATATGTGGGATCTCAGCCCAAATCCATTTATCATTATAAAACATAATTTCCCAAAACCGATTGAAATCATGATTATCCAATATATTCATATCCAGAACCTGTCACGGTGAAATAAAGCTACACGTGTGCTAACCGGGGTCTCAAACCCAAGTCTCTCCAGGGTCCACCCAGGTCAATGTCCGTAGATCAATGACCCTTCCTGGAGGTAACGAACCATGTCCATCCTGAGAATAAGGAACCCAACTGGGGGGTGATTCCACTCAGTTGGTGCTCCGTGACTACTCCGGGGTCCACCCAAGCCAACGACCCTCCCCGGAGGAGATAATAGAAGTAAAGGAAGGTATATGAAAAAACTTTTGAAATCGTTATTTAAATCTTTCTAGGATTCATGTCCAGCCCCCATAAGCCTTCATGAACCATAAAATCCTTTTAAGGGTTCATGCTGGTTCCCATAAACCGTCATGACCCGTAAATCCATTTCAAGGGTTCATGCCGGTTCCCATAAACCGTCATGACCCGTAAAAACGATTTGTAACACATAAATGGGTGCTAGGCCCGAATCCACATAGAAACTGGACCTTAAGTCCGAATCGTAAACCAACTGGGCCTCCGGTCCGATGCCTCGTTAAATCAACTGGACCTCGAGTCCGAGAGTTCGTAATTCAAATGGGTCTCATACCCGAGTTTACCTTTTCAAATAAAAAATCATTTCATTAAACCATTTCCAAAACCATAAGAATGGAAAATCAGAGGAAAACTGAAAAATCGCAATTTACGAGCAAGCACGTAAATCACCTCGAAATACGTGAAACCATATAATTCACAAGCATCCAAATCAACATCATAAAATCATATTCATAATCCATTTAGAAATCCAAAACCATTTCATTTAGACCAATAAAGACATACAACCCCGTATAGGCACCGTATAGGGCCGAAACCTCGAAATACGTGCCTATACGTAACCACACATCCAAATGCACTCATGGCATCACAAACAAGTATTTAAAACATATAATAAACATTTATGCATGCACCAATTTAGAAAACAAGGTCCACTCACAGACCGTCCGAAGCCGCGCCTCGATACGCGTGCCATAATCGTCTCCCGAGTCAATCGTCGTCTCCGGGACTCCCAAACCTGTCCAAATTCATTTAGAGGATTAATAATAGCCTCATTAACCTCTCATTGAAGTCCCATAATTTTCCCGATTTTCTAACTATTTTTAAAGTCGACCCTAAACCTTCGGATGCCCCGAAACATATCGAGACGGTGTCCGATCGACACGAAACCAATCTCAAAATGTTCGTTACATCGAATAGAAGATTTCACATGTTGGAACCTTGCCCAAAATCTCCCCCACGAGCCCGCACGCGCCACCTGAAGTGGCTGCACGTGGGAGCCACGTGCCTGTGAACAGTGTTTCTTCAACCTCTCGACAGCCGGTTCAGACCGGCCGGTCCGGTTCGTTCCTGCAACTGGACCGGCGTGACCGGTCCAGGGTCCTACAATCCTCATTTTTCATCCGTTTTCTTCCATTTTAATTCCTAAATTCCTATTTTAATGTTTCCTATCTATTCTAATCAAGAAAACTAAGAAAAACCCTACAAAACCCGTCCGTTCAATCCTCCCCTAATCGGTCTAAGTTTTCCGATTATCCCCAGGGCAGCACCGCCCTTCACAACCATAAAAAACGTTCCCCTCACCCTCCTAACATCCTAATAATCTCAACCAAACCATCCAAAACAGGTCCTAATGCACAAATAGAATTAAAATGAAAATGGGGCCTTACCAAGCTCTCGATTTCCCGTGGCCTCCACCGCCGTTCACGGCGGCTCAGCCCGTGACAGGACCCGTCCCAACTGGATGTCAAAAACCGTGCTCGGTCCTGCTCTCGTCTGACAAATCAACTGAAAGTCCGAAACTACCCTTCAGCACCTGCCAGACAAGGGATATTTGCGCCTGTGCCCGCTCATACCTCCACCTCTCAAATAGCCTCGATCATCGCGCCACGACCTGAAGGGTCAATAAAATAGAAAAGGCGTGAGTGGACAAAAATGACCTCTTATAAAAACATTTGCCAAAATACATTCTTACCCTCCAGTTTTCACAAACATGCATGCATATAGTAAAACATGAGTAATAGTATGAAATCATTCAAGTATGACCAGTGGACCGATAAATTCAAAAAATATTTTCCCATGGTCCATAAAACTCATGTTCACCAAATCCGTAAATGTTATAAAACATCAAATCCCGGCTCTCAGGCCAAATCATGAGAAAACATAATCACCTGGCCACAAAGACCAAGAACCCGTACTCAATACCAGTACGTCATCACAAATAACATCAATCAGCACTAATCACAAGTGCACAATAAATATATCAATCCAATCAATCCACACTACTCACAAGTGCACAAACTATCACAATCACATCTGCACTACTCACAAGTGCTCAATCAATCAAACTACACTACTCACAAGTGCTGCACTACGCGTAGGCCAATATCCAGTCACTCTCTCGGGAACAGACACCTCTGGGCTCAACCCCCTCGGGCTCAGTCACCTCTAGGTGAACACATCCCCAGGCTCAGACCCATCCGAGTGGTACATCCAGGCTCAGTCTCATCCGAGAAGCTGGCTACCATAAGATCAACTCATGATCCTACAATCACATCCCCCAAGCTCCAGTCGTCTGGGTAATCCCCCCAAGCTCCGACCGTCTGGGAATATCACAATCACAATGAAAACCATCTCGGGAATTACATCCCAAAAAATTTCAATCAAATCTTGTCTTCATACAAAGTCAAGATCATTCCCGACTGGGTCTCAAAGCCCAAAATACAATTTACCCATAAACCGTTAAAATCACATTTTAAATCAATAAAATAATCCGGAAAACATCATTGACTCTCCAACAAAGCCAAAATATCATTTTAGAAATCATTTAAACTTCGGGCCTAGCCCAAAACATCATTTGCACGTTCCTCGTAAAACGTGTCCGAAAGACTGATTAAAATAATCATAAAATCCCAATAAATCATTAATTTCACAATTTCACAAGTGACTCCAAATCCGAGTCAAAATCACTATTCATTTGGGTTCTCACGCCCAACATATCATTTTCACGCAAATCCATGCGTTGCAACCTTCGTTGCCATTTTCACGTAAATCTACGAAATCGACCTTTGACTCATTCCCGAGTCATCACATCATTTTTCAATCCATGACTCAATAATCCGAGTCCAACCATTATTTTCAATCAATTTTAATCCCGGACTCATAAACCAAGTCCAAACATCATTTTTACCAAATTTCGTAATTTCTCGAAAATTGTGCCAAAAATAATAATATAATAATCATAAAACTGAGAAATTACCGGATTGAAACGTTAATCATGCCAAAGCATATAAAATCATATAATAAGGCTTTTAAATCATATATGCATGCATCACGGTTAGAAAACAAAGTCCACTCACACACACCGTCCAAAACGGTCCGTTTCCGAGCTGCACGTTTTTCCGTAAATTCTGGAAATCACAACTCCTGTCCAAAATCATTATAGAGGGTTACTAACATCTCAAAATACATCATATAATTTTCCCCAATTTTTCGGGAATTTAAATACGTATTTTTAACGTAAAACAAAACTTCGGATACGCGGAATATTATCGAAACAATATCCGATTTCCTCGAAACCAACGTTAAAATGTTCGTTACACTGAGAGGATCAAGTCATGTTGACCTCACCTTGAGACTAGGCCGGACGCGCCCTCACGCGCCGTCGTGAGTGGCTGCGCGTGAAACCCACGCGCCAGCTACAGTGTCGTCGTTCATACTCGTTTGTCTATAAAAAGGGTCATTTAACCCGCGAGACGACCCGGTTCCAATCCTATCAATTCGACACCAATTTCAACAATTGAACATTCAACTAGTTTCGAATTAAGTTCAATTAGAGTTCTGTAACATTAATTACATGAAACATTACCTCAATCCTCACGATCAAAGATGAACATTCGAAGAATACCCCGAACACTGTTCATCTTCGAAAGTCGTCAGTTTCAAGCGTTTTCCTTAAATTGATTCATCAAGAAGCTTCAATGGACTCCGTTAAACACTTTCCCCAACTCAATTGTATCAATCCATGGCTCAAACTCCACGACTCAAGCTCGACATTCCTCACTGTTACCAGACCCAGTTCAGAGCCAATTGGGCCTCAATTCTCCTCGTTTTTGATCTGGTTCCACTCGTCTCAACCTCAGGAAGCTACTTCTAAGCTCCAATTCGATCATCACGGCTCAAATCTTCCATTTCGAATTTTCCCTCCCAAAAACCAAATTTTCGATTTTCCAGATTCCAGCTCTCTCACAATCTCCCGTTTTTCCCAGATAATTCAATCTCAATGCTCTCTCAATTGTTCACTTTCTGGTTCAGAAATGGAAGAGATGGAAGTGGGATGAAGGTTGGGAGAAAACTGAATTGTGGGTTGTACACAGATAAGAAAATATGGGAGATTAATGGAAATTAAGTTTAATTAATTAATTAAAAATTAATAAAACATCATCATGAGGTCTCCCCAAAAACATGGATCCTGGTTTTATGCCTGAATTTAGGGGATGAGTGACACTTGTCACTCATCCAAGTGTGTTTAGTCACCGGGTATTATTCATATTAAAATATTATTTTAATCCCGGTTCGTTCGGTTAATCCAGCCTGATTCCGTGACCATAACTTCGTCGTCGAATCTCCGATTTCGGCATGCCGCCTGTCGTTGGATTCGTATCGACGAGACCTACGTAACGGTCCTTGGCCCACGTCCATCGGACCTCCCGGTCAAAAGTCAACATTTGGCCCCTAATATGCCAAATTACCAAAATACCCCTCAACTTCCGAACGCCATAACTTTCACCTCGAATGTCGGAATCGAACGTGCCACTTGTCTATGTACTCGTGACGTCCCGAACTACGTCACAATCATCGGTCAAAGTTCGTTTGATACTAAAAGTCAACATTTTGCCCACGCTAGGGGAAAAACGGTCATTTTGCACGTTTCGTCCGATTTCACTCAACTAATCCCAGATTAGTCATTCTAAATCATAATTAATTAATATTCAATCCCGATATTCAGGACGGGTCATTACTGATAGGACCGCCCCCGAAAGGGGCATCGATAGCCGTGCCCGGTCCTGCTCCCGTCGGGCAAGATGACTGAAAATCCCAAGTTACCCTCAGTACTTGCCAAACCAGGGATAACCACACGTACTTACTCATGCCTCCGCCCCTCGTACAGCCTCGAACAACGCGCCACGACCTGGAGGGTCAATAAAAACCAAAAGGTGTGAGTGGACAAAAATAAATCAGTTTAGAAAAACAGTTACAACAAACGTTTTTACCCTCCGCGTAAAAATGAATGCATGCATACAAAAATCATTTCGCAATCGGTTAAGATTTTCCACATAAGAAAACTGTGTATCAAATTTCTACATAAGGAAAAACTCGTATGAACCTCAAAATCATTTTCCTTTCTTGACCATCGGGTCTTAGCCCGCAATCATAAACACCGGGCCTCAGCCCAAAACCACGAATCAAAAACCAAATGCACATCATGATCCAAAACCAACAACCCTATACCGGGCCACTGCCCAACTCAACCGAAACATCAGAAATCATCAATAAATCACAAGTCAATCATTTTGCTGGATATCAAGTGCGCCCGAGTCTTTAAACTCAAAACCATGCACATAAACAGGCCTTCCCGGGATATCAACGAGTCTTTAAACTCAGAACATAATCAATAGGCCTCGGGGGTATCACAGTAACCGAGTCTTTAAACTCGCGAGTCTTTAAACTCATTAAGGGCCCTCCCCCGTCATCAATTAACCGAGTCTTTAAACTCAAAACGTGCTCCAGCAATAGCACCGGGTCTTTAAACCCAAAACAGTTTTCAACGGGTCTTTAAACCCAAAACATTTGTCAAACACAACAACGTGGGATCCATCCCAAAATCACATTTTTCACAACAGGACCCATGGTCCGAGTTTCCACATACAAATTCCCAAATCTTACTTCACGAATCATATTCAATTCATCATTACACACGGGGCATGTACAATGACACCAAATCACTTTATTAAATCCTTTTTCATTCTCGAATTCTAATTCGCAATAATGATTCCGTAAGCCGGCATCCGGAAGCATCATCCCGAACCCAAACCAAGAATTCGCTTTAAATTTTCGAAAACTGAAGTCTCGTAAATCAAGTTACTTTTGTGCCCCGAGCATCAAGCCCGAAATCACCCTTTTTCAAATCCATTTTACTTCTTAGAAATCACTTCTTTCTCAAATCTCATTTTCAACACATCAAAACCACAATCATAATCACCAAAATCACGATCAAATCAAAACATACCCAAAACCCATTTTTACAATCCTCAAAATCACAAGTCTCATTTCAATTCCCAGATTCAAACATCAATAGTGATCAAATCATAATAACTCGAAATCTCGTAAAACGTGCAAATCCAGAACGTTCTCGAAAAACGTGTCAAAATCGTAAGTCACACTCGCAAATCATAAACAACCTTCTTAAATCATTTTACACCCATTTCATATAACTTCTTTCATTAAACCATCATTAAGCACACGAGTGACCATAGTCTCGAAATACGTGTAATTTCACATGTATAGTAAAAATATGTATAAATACGGGAATCGAATACGTATAAATACGGAAATCAAAATCAATCACAACTTATAATCATAATCATAAAATCATAGAAATAATTTATGCATGCATTAAATTTTGAAAGCAACGTCCACTCACACGCCGTTCAATAAGCTCGTTTTCCCGCGCTACGCGCATTCCTGTAATTTCCGATATTTTCCAGAAATTTCAAATCCTTCCCGAAAACATACTTTAGTGTCACTAAGGGCTTAGATAACAACATACTAATTTCCCATAATTTTCCGGGAATTAATCGTTAATTACAAACGTAACATAAATCTTCGGACCCTCGGAATAACATCGAAACGGTGTCCGATAAATTCGATATCAACGTTAAAATGTTCATTACAATGTTTAGGACAAAAGTCATTTTGAACTCACCTTGACAATCGGACCCACGCGCCGTCACGCGCCGCCGCAAGCGGCTGCGCGTGACACCCACGCGCCAGCTACAGTGCCAGGTACAGTCGTCGTCCCAACCCGACTGTCTGGTAAATGGGTCCGGTTGGCCCGCGGCGTGACCCGGATGGAAATCCATCAATTTCGACCTATGAGCATCAATTCAAACGTTCAGTAGAATCGCCAAGCATCTAATTTGGGTCCTGTGACCTCCAATCAGTGACATCATACCTGAATCCAGACGATTAGAATTCGAACAGGTGGGTACTGTTCGATCATCAAACTCGACCAACCTCGATTGTTTACTTGAAATTGGCCCACCCAGAAGCTTCGTAGTGTTCGTATGAACTTGTTTCTCCTGCCAATTGCTCCTCTAAACTCCTCCAAAATCACAACTCAAGCTCGATTTTCTTCCCGATCAGCAGGTCCCTTCAGAGTCGAAAACGGCGTCAAATCTCTTCCCACTAGTATGCGATCGACTTAAATCAATCCCAGAGGACTCATTGAAGCCTTAATTTGCCATGGGCTGGCCTACATTTTGAAACTGGATTTAAATTCACTCAAGAACAAGTTTCGGGTTTTTGGAACTCCCTCTCCCAGTTTCCTCCTTTTCTTCCTTCTCTCCTTCTCATAACTGTGTTCTCCTCTCCATGACCCCTTTCTCGTTCACTATTTCACTCAAATTGGCCTTGGAAGGGACGATCACACCCTGCACAAAGTCCCTGTTTTTCCCAGTTCAATGGCACTCTCCCCGGCTTGTTTCCCGCACTCCTCTCGACCAGCACACTCGTGCCCTGTCTACTGTCTTTGTTCCCGCACCAAGACAATAACAATTTGCCCCAAACCATCCTCAGTTCATCATGGTCTCGGGAAATTGATCAACGTGGGAAGCAGCCTCTGCTTTCTTCCCAATTTCAGAAGCACCAGCCGCACTCCACCCTTGCACGCCGTGCACAGCTCCACTCAAGGCCCTAAACAATTCACCCGTGGCTTTAAATTCCACACCACACTCACGCACACTGATCAAGGTTGGTTAAACAATTCACGCTCTGTCCAACAAAAATTCCACCCACGGCTAAATCAAATTCACAGTAAAGATTACCATTTTGCCCTCACTTGGCAAATTACCAAAATGCCCCTCACCATCCGTGACCCGTAACTTGGTCAATCGAACTCCGATTAACGCGTGCCGCCAGTCGTTGTACTCGGGGCATCGAGACCATCCTAACGGTCCTCGGCCCTTGGCCATCGGACCCCCCGATCAAAAAGTCAACATTTTCCCTTTTTTCGTCCAAATTACGGAAATGCCCCTGGACTTCCGAACGTCATAACTTCCACCACGAGTGTCGGAATCGAACGTGCCACCTGTCTATGAACTCGTGACGTCCCTAACTACGTCACGATCATTGGTCAAAGTACATTTGACCGCCCGAATAAAGAGTCAACGTTTTACCCCCGACTAGGGGCAAAACGGTCATTTTGCATCGTTCGTCCGATTCCACCCAACTAACTACCGATTAACCTTCATTAATCATGATTAGTTACTAACCTAATCCCGAATTCCGGGATGGGTCGTTACAATTACAGCCCGTCCCTCAGCCACCATCTTCATCACCACACGACCCTCTCTTATCTCCCTTCACACTCCAGCCACAGATGATGAGGTTTGGGGGAAATGGGGAATCGGTTTGCACGGTTAAGGGGATGGGGGGGGGGGGGTTTCGGGTTTGATCCAAATGAAAAAGCAAGGGTGAAGTGCATGTATGTAATGTGTTGTCCAGTGGATGAGTGACACTTGTCACTCATCCATTGGTTGCTGAAAAGCAACTGGGCCCACTAAAGTCCAAAAGTTCCTCGTAAAATGTGTCACCGTGAATAGTATCCTGGAACTTCCGTGAACCGTAACTTCGCCGTCGAACGTCCGAATTCGACGTGCCGCCTGTCTATGGATTCGTATCGTCCTTATCTACGTAACGGTCTTCGGCCCTCAGCCATCGGACCTCTCGGTCAAAAAGTCAACATTTGACCCATTTTAACCAAATTACTAAAATGCCCCTAAACTTCCGAACGTCATAACTTCCTCCTCGAATGTCGGAATTGAACGTGCCACCTGTCTATGAACTCGTGACATCACGAACTACGTCACGGTCATCGGTCAAAGTTCATTTGACCGCCCGATTGAAAAATCAACGTTTTGCCACAACTAGGGGCAAAAATGTCATTTCACATCATTCGTCCGATTTAGCCTAACTAATCACCGATTAACCTCACTAATCGCGATTAGTCACTAATCTAATCATGGAATTTCGGGACAGGTCGTTACACTAAACTTTACCTTTAACCCCTTATCCTTATCTCTACTAGTATCACTAGACATGCTCTAACCTAATTAAATTTTTACTTGTGAATGACTGATGTTATGATAGCTCAAGGAGCCTATTTATCAATAATTCGTGGAGCAAAATTAGGGGAGTGACCCACAAGGGTTTGGATCCGTCCACGTTATGGTCATTATTGATATAATTACTTGTATAAGAAGCTTGAGCATCTGGAATAACTGAGGGTCTGCGGACTAGTACATGAGCGCAGTATTTTAGGCATTTTGCTATCCAAGGCATGATGCCTCATTGACACACAATTTTATTTATTTATTTTTATAAATATCACAGAGTTGTTCTTATATTTTAAGAGTGCTAAATTCTCGTTTATCATGTATTTTATTTTTAGTTACAAAATATATTAGAGAATTCTTTATTTAAAGGTATCAGTTTATCAACTGCAATATAAATAATGGTTACTAAACCACAATCTTTGATGAATATGAGTTCAATTTCAAAAGTTTTCTTGTGAAATCATATTTATAAATTGAATTATATACCATATTTTTAAAATTAATTTATCAATTGTCCCCAAAACTTATACTTATTTATGAATTTTCCTCATTTTTTTTCAACTAATCAATCCCTTAAATTATTATAAAAAGCCACTTTAACCTTTGACATCATATTCACATTTTATCCAACTTTTGTTCAAAATTAATATATTTATCATTAAATATGGCCTTTTGGGGGGATTTTTCGTATTATAAATGATATTATAATTAGATTGAATGTTTTTTTTTATACTATAAGATTGGGAGTAGGAAATGGGTATTGATACCACTATTTACTAGAGTTGAATCCGAAATTTTTCACATAATATGCGGAGAGGAATATCACTAAGTGGTGATTGAAAGTTTGAAATGTGACAAATTTAATTAAATTTTAAACAAAATACGATAACAATAAATAAAAATTGTATAATAAAAATAATTTGAAAACAAATTGACTAAAAAACCTATTTTTAATATAAGTCAAATCCACAAATACATATATTGTTGGTCAAAAAAAAAACAAATACATATATTGCTTTTGTAAATCATATCTTTAATAAGCAAATTCATTTTAGTATTAATTATAAATTAGTCCAATTTTAAGTCTAATTTATAAATTAGTCCACTTAACATATAAAATAGTTCATTTACCGTTTTTTTTAGACTTTTACAGTGTTCTTTTTGTGGTTTTGTTTTTTTAAGTTTTTAAATACCGTTTATACCATTTTTTCATATATGGATGAAAAAATATATGAAAAAATTTCAAATTTTAAATATTTATATATATATATATATATATATATATTTTTCAAAATTAATTAAATTAAGATAATTCGAACTAAATTTCATAAAATTTATTTTATATTTGACTTATCAGATAACATATGATACTTTTAAAGAGTCATAGTTACAAGTACGTTATTTATTTTATTACTTGTTGTAGGTAAATTAATAAGAATCTGTTTATTTTATTTTCTTTTGAGAGAGATATATTAAAAAAAAATATACATATTATGATACAATTAGAATTTCAATATATATGTAGGTATCTTATTTATACGGAAGATTTAAGTATGTAATATTATTTAATTTACCTATAAGTTTAGAATCAGATATTGGTAGGTAAATAAATATAATATGTAATAACATATTTGTAATTGTTTAAAAATATTAGGCTAAAAAAATATATAAATTGACAAATAATAAAAAAAAAGTTTTTATTTTTTATTTTTAACTATTTTTTTTTTACTATAATAAATTAATTTATAAATTAAACTAAAAAATTGAACCTATTTATAATTATTCCTTCGTTCTATTATGGTTGCTCTCCCCCAACTTCCTCAACCCCACAAAAGCAGCAAACATAGACTTTGGTTTTTGACCAATCCCAATCCTTTTTCATTAGTTAAGCCCAACCCACTCTCTCCCATAAGGCCTCACTAACAAATTGGGTTGGGCTAATCCAAGCCCCCTTTTACCAAATTCAATTTAATTCAAATTGAGATGCCTACATTTTTTGAAGACCCATCTGAACCCAAAAACCTCATCTCAACTTCAGCATTTTGTAAGGTTGGCTTGGATTTAGGCCTCACCAATCCACTTTGAATTCTTACTAACTCAATCCAATTCGATGTCTAACCCAAATATTCACTTATTATGTCCACATATTTTGAGCAAGTTATCCTCCATGTAAAAAGTTGATTATTATCAAATATATTCTTCTCTTTATGAACTTTACAAACCTAAAACTGGGTTTAAATGGGAGTGGGAGAGTTGATGGAAAATAATTACTTTTTTTAAAAAAATTCTATGAAACAAAAGAAAAACTCATAGATGCTATAAAGTTAGAAGAAACTCTAATATTTAAGTATAAGAAAGATTAGAATAAATTTCTTACTTCAATATTAGTATGTTGGCTCAAAATCTAATAGTTAGTGTGGTAACTTCTCAATCTTTTGTGTGTTCAACCCAAGTTCTTCCAAATGATCTTGAAAATCAGAATAAATTCTAATATACTCATAAATATGAATAAATTCATAATTCGATCGTATACAATTTTATTTCGGTCTAATTCGATATGGAATGTACTTATAAATATGAAATGGACTCGGTAATCATATTATAAGTTCATAAATCTAGTCAATTCCCATTTTGGTGGAATATGTCTACTAATTATTTGATTTCAGTTAGTAAGAGTGATATTGAACTAAGAAATAGATTTTATAAGTTAAAAAATGATATCCTGAGCAATTTCAATAATCGGGTTTAATTTTTATCAGCTGTAGCAAATAAATAAACTTCATAGAGGTTGAAATATGAAGAAATATGTATGCCTAGATATTTTATTATATGGATAAAAGAACTAATTGATAGAGCAAGCACCATAAAGATCAAGTCGCAAGGTTTTGGTCCGATGAAATAAGAACTATTTACTTATGGCCTTTCCTTTATATAGTATAATATTGGTATATATTGTGATTTTCGTTTAATTTTTTTATTAATATGCAATATGAATCATATATTTTTTACAAATTTAAACGAGTTCAAATAGCAGGCATTGCATATTTAATTGAATTTATTTGAACAATTGCTCTTGGAGTGGCTAAATAGGGTTTCACCCACCTTCTTACTAAATATATAGTCAATTTGAATGATTATAACTTAACCCAATTAATCTTGAAAATTAAAATAAATTGTAACGTATTCGTATATTCAAGTAAATCAAACTCGAATAAGCGTAAATAACCTAAGATTGTGATGACTTTGCAACTCGCATCTCTAACCCTTAATTATATTGTATAACATATCGTGCATGGGTTAGGTTGTTTCAGTATTTTTAACCCCAAATCGCCCTCTAAACAACACTATTCGGAAGATTAATATTTTATTTTTAGAAATTTTTTATTTATATATACGAATAAAAATATTATTAATGAATTACTACGTTTCTTTCCATATCGTGCAGTGATAAAGTGTCATCTTTGTTGAAATTCTGAAATTCCAAATTTTATTGATGATTCGTCTACGTACATTTTTTTTCCATAAACACGACGTATTTCTCATAACGGTAACTAAGTCAGTTCTCAGGTAATCACCGCCAAATGAGAAGGCGCTAAACAGTCATTCTATTAGCCTTACCTCCAACAATCCAATCCCTTCCGTGCAACCGCCACGTGTTTTAACCACAACCAGTGCACATAAATATCCCTCCCATATTTTCTCTCTCCGAAATCTCACCCGAGACCTTATACCACGCGTCTCGCTGCAAAGCTCATGAACACTGAACAGAGCAACTCACTGAGTTTTATGCTCTGAAAATTAACCATGAACGCCAGAGCTCTCCTCTATTCCTTCTCTCCCAAACCCAACATCCCGCCCGATATTTCTGCTCCCAAGAGAAGTTTCGGCCACGATTCAAGACCCGCAAGCCCATTTCAGATTCGGGTACGGGTCCAGACCCAAGACCGTTGCTTGGTTTTTCGTGTCTCGGGTGGCGGGAAGAGGAGGTGTGGGAAGGTGTTCGCGGATGTTAAATCGGAGGCGTACGATGTATCGGAATCGGTGGATAAGTTTGACAAGGGATTGGACGCTGTCGTTTCCGGGAAGCAGGATTTGGAGACTCTGGCTGAGACTTCGTGGTTAGAACAATTCCCGAAACGATGGGTCATCGTCATTTTGTGCTTTTCGGCTTTCCTTCTCTGCAATATGGACAGAGTAAGCTTAAAGTTTTTATTTTTTTTTAAACCCAAAAAGATTAAAGCTTTAATGTTTTTTTCAACTTGGAAATGGAAACTGGAGCAACATGGTACTTAATTACGCCGTAAAAAAGTACAACTTTTGTGTGAATTGTGGCAGGTAAATATGAGCATTGCCATACTGCCCATGTCAGCAGAGTATAATTGGAACCCTGGAACTGTTGGTTTGATTCAGTCTTCTTTTTTCTGGGGCTACCTCCTCACTCAGGTAATCACACATGCTCCTTCTTGAACACATATAGGCAAGGCAAGAATGGATAGATTTATTAAAATTTAATATTTTTTTCATTTTATTAGATTGGAAAGAATGGAACCCTATACTTGCGATCCTTTTAGCTATTATTTTTCACTTATAATTGGGAGTTACAGATTGCTGGTGGAATATGGGCAGACACAGTAGGTGGAAAGCAGGTGTTGGCATTTGGGGTCATTTGGTGGTCCGTTGCTACTATTCTCACACCTGTTGCTGCTAAATGTGGATTGCCTTTCCTACTTGTTGTTCGGGCTTTCATGGGGATTGGTGAGGTTGGACATCTAACTTTTACTGTGACTATTTGGTCAATTTTGCTAATTACTGTGACAATTACTTGGACAATAAGGCACGGAGGTGATCCTCTTGTTTCACATTCAGGGTGTTGCTATGCCGGCAATGAATAATATTCTGTCAAAATGGATACCTGTAGCAGAGAGAAGTAGGTCTTTGGCTCTGGTTTACAGCGGCATGTACCTGGGATCAGTCACCGGCTTGGCATTTTCACCATTTCTAATACATCAATTCGGATGGCCATCAGTCTTTTACTCTTTTGGCTCTCTTGGGACCGTCTGGTTTGCTGTCTGGCTAAGTAAGGTAATTTTAGAGATCGATACACTTAAAAAGAAGAAATTATAACCAAATTTATACATAGGGGCCATTGACGATTTTTTAGAACTTTGATTTTACTTGTTTGTCTTTGACAGAATGAAGAGCATTGTCTAGAATTTAATTGGTTAACACTAAGTTGTTTTTGGTTGTCAAAGTTCTGGGCCAAGTTGTTCTTTGGTATCAAATTGAATTGTGTCCTTTGATGTTTTATTTTTTTGGATCTGTTGGTCTAGGCACACAGTTCACCTCTCGAGGATCCTGAACTTCGACCTGCAGAGAAGAAACTAATTCTTGCCAGTAGTGTTTCCAAGGAGCCTGTCAAAAATATTCCATGGAAACTAATCTTGTCAAAAGCACCTGTTTGGGCCCTCATAGTGTCTCACTTCTGTCACAATTGGGGAACATTCATTCTTCTTACATGGATGCCAACATACTATAACCAAGTAAGTCCATCTTGTCCTGCGTTCCAAGAGAAAAAGAAAGAACGTAACTTTGTCATCAAGAGCCTAAAATCTCACATTGAAGACTGATTGTACCCGTCAATCAGGTGCTGAAGTTCAATCTTACGGAATCGGGGCTTTTCTGCGTCCTGCCCTGGCTTACAATGGCGTTTTCTGCAAATCTCGGAGGGTGGATTGCAGACACACTTGTGACAAAGGGTTACTCTGTCACAAGGGTTCGTAAGGTATCTACTCATTCATTCATTTGCTTCACTTTTTGCAGTTGCAGATAACTATGTTTGTCATTTGCAAACTAAGTACTGTCGTTTGCAGATTATGCAAACAATCGGGTTTCTTGGCCCGGCTTTCTTCCTAACTCAGCTGAGCCACATTAACTCTCCTGCAATGGCTGTTTTATGTATGGCTTGCAGTCAGGTATATATACATTGTATACATAGTCATCTTGTTCATTTTTCTATTTGCTATCTCTTAATTAACCGGCTTCCGTTCCTCTGTCTGAATAGGGAACTGATGCATTCTCGCAATCTGGCTTGTATTCAAACCATCAAGATATTGCTCCCCGATATTCTGTGAGTATCGGCTTCCAATTTCCTGTGTGATCTATTTTTATTCTGTGTAACTGCATTATTATAACTACCTTGCTTCATTGTTTCTCAGGGTGTTTTGCTTGGTCTGTCGAATACTGCCGGAGTTCTGGCTGGCGTTTTTGGGACTGCAGCCACTGGTTACATCTTGCAACATGGTTGGCATATTTGACCTTCTAAATTAAAACTATTAAACTTAATCGACTGATCAATGATCAACTACTGCAGTAAGATCAATCTAACATTCTCGCTCTCCACATTTACAATTTCAGGTTCATGGGACGACGTATTCAAGGTTTCAGTAGGCCTTTATCTAGCCGGAACCGTTGTCTGGAATCTTTTCTCCACCGGTGAAAAGATCATAGATTAGTTCACCGAGATCTTCATCCATTAAAAATCGCCCGGAACTTCAACCCAAAACTAATACAGACAAGAGTTACTACGGAGAAATACAAGAATCCAATGCCAAGAAATTGATCAACTTGAAGGAAGTAGCAGTATCATTTTATTGAGATTCTTGGACTTGAAGCTAGAAATTGTTCGAAGATTTTGACATGGAAGAACAGCTGTGAGCTCGAAATCTGAAGAGTAGAGCGCTGATGCTTCCCTGCATCATCTGAAGCTTGATAAAATTGGTTGCATTTTCATGATTGACGAGTACATGGAAAGAAAAAAAAAAAGTTGACCCCAAGTCAGCTTCTGTAAATTTCATATCCATATTTTTCATTAATATACATTTTCTTTTACTACAGATAGATAAAGCGAAAAAATTAATTGCAAACTTCGAATAATATTTCATTATAAAATATAACCAAATTATGCTAAAGCGGTTGCATAACAATAAGAATACATCTATGCCTTACGAAATTTTAGAATACAATAATAAAATACCGAAATAATATACCATATATATGAAATTTTTGAGTGAGTACTTTTGTTGGTTGGTTTTAAAAAAATACTGAAATAATTTGCTATAAATAGATCTTTTTATCAGAGCACAAGTTACAAATTAATCCATTATAAAAAATAAAAATATTAAATATAGAGTCAGGTAAATTTTTGAATATTGTTTAATTTGTTTAATTTGGTGTAATTTGTTATTTTAAAAAAATAATTTCAAACATGGCATTTAAGTTTTACATCATTTTTTAAAAAGAAAAAGACATATCATGCCAAGACTAGCAATTTAGGTGTAGTAAGTAAATAGACAGTTAAAAAGGGTACAAAGGATATTATGAAAATAAAAAAAAGGTAAAATACTAAAAGAAATATAATAAATTAATAAATGGATTAATTTATATATTATGTCTTAAAATTGGATTTATTTATAGTTAATTCTAAAAAAGAAACCAAATTATGCTAAAATGGTTGCATGATAATAAAAATACATCTATACCTTGTGGAATTTTAGAATACAATAATACAATTCCGTAATATACCATATGAAATTTTAGAGGGAGTGCTTTTGTTTTTTGGTTTAAAAAAAAATGGAAACTTTTATTGAACCTTAGAAGTTCAACTAACGGTACCAAGGTTCGAAATTATTATTAGGAATGTCTTGCAAATATAGTCCATCTTCCCTAGCATCCCAATTGCATGCATTCTCTGAAATCGCAAAATCTGAGAAACTCATATTGAGACCCGAATACTCGGTAGTTTCCAAGATCACTGTTTGATTTCGTTATATGGCAGTCCCATTGTGTGATGGCCAAAATGCTGGTGTGGAAACTAATCGTGTAACTCAGTCGATTGGATACACACCTAAATTATCGTCTAATGACTTGCATTCGAGTTTCATCTCACTAAATCAGACTGTTTTTATTTCAATTTAACAGTGACATTTTTATTAATTAATTATTTCAAAACACAACATTCATCAGTTACGGTATGATATTCCTACAAAATATAATATAATAATATTATTGGAATCGAACCAAACCAAATCAAACTATGCGATGAAAATAAATTAAAGAGTATACATTTAAATTTTATTGATACAAAGTATATAAGAAAAACCATATCAACTGATATGAAATATAATTTAACAACACAAATACATCATCAAATCTTCCAACTTAGATGAGCAACCATCCTCACATTCAACCCACTTAAGACTTAACCCACCCACCAAACCCAACAACTGGTTAAATATACATTTTTTAAAAAAAATAAAAACAAATTAAATGACCTTTGTATCCCCACATAGATGGCACAGTTTTCAGTCAATTCCGAAAGTACCCGTTCTTAAGCTGAGGTGGCAGCGATCAGATCTGGCCCACCGCTGAGCTTACGTGGATGCAAATACACCTGAAGGCCGTTCTTCATGAAGAGAGTGAGAGACATCTTCTGCTGTGCGCGGAAACCGGGAACCGGAGACAGCCGGTAACGCAACAGCACGGCGGAAGCCACCGACTTCATCTGCAGGTAAGCCAAGTCCTTCCCCAAACAAGTCCTTGGTCCGGCATTGAACGCCACGAACTTGTAAACGTCCTTTGGCGGTTCGAACCGGGCTCCGTCGGGCGACATCCATCGCTCCGGTTTAAACTCCATGCAGTCCTCCCCCCATATGCTCTTCATTCTCCCAACCGAGTAAATCGAATAAGTCACCGTCGAACCTGCCGGCAAGAAAGTCCCATCCGGCAAAATGTCGTCGTTCACAACGTATTTGAAGTCTTCCGGCACGGATGGGTACAATCGTAAAGTCTCCGACAAAGCCGCTTTCAAATAAACCAACTTGTCCGCCTCGTCGAATACTAAAGGCTCTTCGGTCCAGAGGCGCTGATCGTCGCCACGTGTCCGTTTCAGGACCGTTGAGATCTCGCTGACGATCTTCTCCTCAATCTGGGGATTGTTCATGACTAGGTAGAAGAACCAGCTGAGCGCCACCGATGACGTGTCACGGCCAGCGAGGACGAAATTGAGAGCGATGCGCTGGAGGACAGCGCTCGGGAACGGGTTGCCGTCCACGTCGCGCTTGTTCATGAAGCGGGAGATCAAGTCGTCGGACGGCGCCGATTTACGCGCGGCGATGGCTTCGTTCATGTAGTTCCCGACGACGCGGAGGCTCTCCTCTAACTGGCGCTCGGCGCCGAGGCCGAAGAGCTTCTGTAGCCTCCATAGGAAAGCAGGGTAGAGAAGGCGTTGGAGGGTAGCTTCGGTGGCGTTGTCAAATGAGTTGGAAAACGGGTTGTTGGGTAGATCCGGTGATAGCGTTTCCGGGTCTTTGCCTGTTGGAAAAACAGTAATTTTAAAATCACGGTTAATAATAAAGTTGACTGGTATGTAAATAAATGCATAAAACATTCTTGGTGTAAAAAAAAATTCACACCTTTTTTCAATTTTTCTTTTTAAGCATGCATGTTAATTATTATAAGTTGTGGAAGATTACCGAATGTGAGCCCACAAATGTTATCGAACGTTAACCGTAGCAAAAGGTCCTGCAAGTCCACCGGAATATGATCTCTCGCCGCCTTATCCAAAATGCACCAAAGCCGGTTTCTGATGGTCCGGTTCACCCACCGAGCCATTGCCTGTCTCAGCGTCCGAGTCGTGAACTCCAACGCCGCCGTCTTCCTCTGTATCAGCCACGTCTCCCCGTCGCTATTGAATATCCCTTCCCCCAATAGATCATGAAAAGCGGCCTGCCACGTAGGGCCCTTGGGATAATTATCGAACCGGGTTCGAAGAATGTGCTCTATGTTTTTAGGGTTGCATGTGACCGTGTACAACCCTTGCTTGCGAGCCAAGAAAGGGACGGCAAGCGTACATGTTTGGTACGTGGCGGAGACGCCCGTGGCGCGGAGATTGCTTGTGATCCAATCGTGGATTTGCTTCCGGTTTGAGAAGAGAAGGGGAAGGCTGCCAACCACCGGCCAGACGGTCGGGCCTGTAAGTTTTCTGGCCAAGAGGTAGAACCAGAAGAGGTAGACAGACGTCGCAGCAAATATGGTAAAGAGAATTGGTAGGGTTTCCATTTTTGGTAGAGCTGGCTAGGGTTGGGGTTGAGGCTGGATGAGTTTAATTAGCTAGTAGTAATAATTATAACTTAGAGAGAGAGAGAGAGAGAGAGGTGTTGAGGGATGATATATAAAGAGTGACATAATAAAATGATGGTTTTGTAGGAGGAGTTAGTTGGGAATATTGGTGCATGCAGGTCGCTGCCAAGTTGATAGGAAATAGACTCTACGTGGAAGTATGTACACGAAAACCATACAATTAAACATTCATAATATAGCTCGGTAATTAGATATGGATGCATTCTTTTACCTCATTATCTATTAACGAATTTTTATAACATACGTGCATGTTATAATCAAAATCGTATCGTTTGTTCCTTATAAAACACTACGTAGGAAAATTATTTTAATAAAATATCTATAAATCATTTAATATATATAAGGCATAAGTACTATAAATCAAAAAAAAAAAAAATTATATGATGTTTTTTAAAAGGTCACCTGATTATAATTTATCTATAGAGAAAATTTATTAATTAATAAGAAGCGAAAAAAACGATGATATCAACTGTATCTTAAGTGAATGCAAAGATCTCTAAATGGTGAAGTAACTCGAAATTCTAGCTTCTTGTAGTCGATTAAGTAGGTAAGGGGAAGATATTTTGTTATGGGGGTGCGACTTATTAACCAAAGTAATTATGCATTACTCATGAATTTGTCGGTATGGTTTTTAACTTTTTACTCAATTTTGATGGCAGGCCAGCAGCAATGCCACCACCTCCGACGTGCTAACGTACGCTACTACTGTTGCTTTTAATGTTAATTAATTTTCAAATCCTTGTACGTGGCATTGGCGAAGGAAACATGGTTAATAATTAATTGCTTAATTTGGTAAAGATGATGCTTGCATGAAGTGGGGCTTGCTTGCATAGGTTCGAGAATCCTGCTTTTTGATGAAAAATGCCGTACGTCCTTGGTGAGCTCGTAAGAAGAACGAGAGATTTTGAATTCGATTTTATTTAAGAAAGTTGTATATTTAAAATTGAAAATTGAAAATTAATATATATTTTGAATTTAATATAATTATATAAATCGTTGTTTTTATATATCTTTATAAATCGAATTTGAAACATTTTACTTTTATTTTTAAAGTTATGTATACATCCATTTTACATATATCTCCATCATTAGTTCATATATATGTGGCAATCGAAATTTGATATTTAATATATATCTTGAATTTAATATAATTATATAAATCGTTGTTTTTATATATCTTTGTAAATCGAATTTGAAACATTTTACTTTTATTTTTAAAGTTACGTACACATCCATTTTACATATATCTCCGTCATTAGTTCATATATATAATTTGCTAAATTTGTAATTTTTCTATTGTTAATTACTTAAATTATTATCAATTTTAATTAATTATTAGACCATTACACATCAACATGGTCAATCAATGAATGTGGTCAATTTAGAGAGTCAAAATAGTATTGCCCAATATATAAAGCACTAAATTGTTATCAACATTTATTATTTTGGCGGATATATAGTGATTTGCACGACGTTTTCTGCAATCAGTTGAGAATCATTAATTAAGAAGTACGTTACGTGCATACTTAAATAGGGGATTATAGTATGAATATGAATATTTATAACTAAGTTAAGTAGATCTTTTTGAATATTTTCATTTCAAAAAGACATTACTCAAAATGCTTCACTAACCGGATATTGAATATTACTTTGCTTCTTGAATTGAATTTAGTTCCAATGTGCTATCAGAATTGCACTTTTGTTTCCTCCATTACTTTATTTCGTTAGCTAAATTAGTAACACCGTTAATAGTGTGACAAGCAGAAATTGGTTATTTAATTATTTATAAAAAAATATTAAAACTAAATATTTAAAAAATAAAAAAAATGGACGAAGATGATGAACGTGAATCTGGATTTTTTCACCTTCTTCAGAAAACTCATAGCACCTACTTCCCCATCATGGAACCAATCAAACTAAAATGAATATATTGAAAGAAAAAATAAAAAAACTTGGAGAGTTTGAGTTTTTGGTAAGTGCAGCAGTAGCAGCTGGTCATGAAGGCTTTGAAGAGGTAGCTAAACGGGGCCGCCGGGTGCTGCCACTTTTTAAACACCGTCGTCGCCTGCGCCGCCAGTGACTTCTCGGCTTCCGCAGACTGATGATGGCGTAGCGGCATCTCCTTCTTCTGGTGTTGGACCTGGTGCTGGTCTCGAGACGATTTGGCTTTGAGAGGCAGATCGAGGGAGACGACAAGAGGAGATAGGAGGAGGATGGCGACGTTCCAATCAGGGACGCGGTTTATCTGTAAGGAAGAAGGCGGAGGGGCGCGCCGCTGGAGGCGACTCAGCTGGCGTCAGTTTGCGGCGGAGCTTGGTCTCGGTGCGTCAGCCATTGAAGTAGATTATTGAATCTTGTAGAGAAATTTGTGGGAGGGCGTGAAGGGTCCGTTAACGATTGCGGCCGAGATATTCGAATTGATGTCGTCGTTGGTGGTGTATGAGGTGAGGAAGAAAGCAGGGGATAGAGATGAGTATGAGCAGTTTTGCAACAGAGAATTGAGACCTGGGTTGCAGAATTTGATGATTGGAGAACATTACCCAAAAACATAACCTATAAACTTGGATTTACTATTCATGGTTCATCTTCTTCTTCCATTTTTTATATATTTTTTTAAACATTACGTTTTATTAATTTTTTTTATAAATAATTAAACAATTAATCTCTGCTTGACACGTAAGCACTATTAATGGTGTTACTAACTAAGCTAACGAAATGTAGCAATAGAAGTAACAAAAATACAGTTCTGGCAGCACATTAAAATTAAATCCGATTCGGAAAACAAAGTGAAATTCAATATTCAATTAGGGGAACATTTTGAGTAATATATGGAGGACAAAGTTTAATTATGGAGGACAAAGCTTGACTATATTAAATAATTATGGGGGATAAAATTTAACTATATTCAATATCCGATTAGAGAAGCATTTTGAATAATATATAGAGTAAAATCAAGTTAAATATATATATTTCTTTAAACTCGCGTTAATCTGTTAATTTGTAAGCTTAATTATGGAGGACAAATTTTGACTATTGTTAGAAATGTTTCGCTTTAGTGACTTCCACTATGCCATTTATGAGCTTAGATGACACTAAAAAGAAGACAGTTTATGTTAAAACTGTTATCTATAATAGTATAAAGACAACAGTTTTAAGAAAAACTATCATCTACTCTAATTATAAGTTACAAAGGAATACTACACATACGACACTTTTTCTAAAAGTGTCGTTTATTATGAAAACCGCATGTGTGAGAATAATGATTTTTCCTGAAGCTCAAAGCGCAAAGGTAAAACATGAAAACACACTCAGTATTGTAGCTACAGTAAAAAAACAAAATCTCTATCCAACTTGAAACTAAAAACCAAATTTCAGTCTCTATTGAGAATGGGTCGAAGGGGATGAGAGAGCTCTGCTAGGATTTATGAGTTTCAAAGGTTTTAGTTTGCAGGGAGATATTTAGGGATATGATCGATTTTTTTTTTCCACTCACGCTGCACATCTTCATCTAGCTTCTAAATTTCTTTTCTCAAGTTAAGTTGTGAGATGTATAGTACTTCTCTCCCTCTCTTTCTTCACGCACCACATTTTCCTCTTCTCCCCAAATCCCGTCACCACAACTTGCTCTCCCCAATCCCCTTCTGACACGACCCATCCCAATTCTCTCAGGATTAATGTGGGATGTGCCATGCTCCCGTCTAACTCACGTGTGACACGAAGAGCCAGGCAAGGAATAACCCAAATCTTAGCCCACCCGGGGCTTCTAGAGTGCGCCAGGATCAGTGGAGAACTATGATGTCTTGGTCTCTGCTACAGTCCGCATTTGCGATCAACCTGAAGGGCATTAAAAACCATAAAAGTTGTGAGTGGATGAAAATAAATAATTTAGTAAAACTCATATCACAAAAGACATTTATGCCCTTCACTTAAAATCATGCATGCATACGAAAACCAGTTAATTCAAATATAATAAAACCGTTTATAAAACCAAACCCATTTTCTTCCTCAAATCATTAGGGCCTTAGCCCAAAATCATAAAACCAATCGTATGGGAACTCAGCCCAAAACCGTAAATCCAAATCATGTGGGTCACTGCCCAAATCCCTAAACACATAAATCCGTAAATAAGTAAATCCAATAAAACACAGTTAAACCAATCATTGGCATCCGAGATGTCTGCCGTCCCAAACGCCTGACATCCCAGACATCATGTCACGACCTAGGCTACGCGTACCGCTCGGGGTCTCTCCGAGCCTACTTATGACATCCCAGATGTCTGACGTCTCAGACGTCTAATAATAGCAATTCTGCTCCTGAGTCACTATACGGTCCGGTCGCTCCGTGCAATGACCCCTCACAGGCAATGCACCGTGACTACCCCAGTGTCTCAGACAGCTGGAGGAGACCATCCACATATCCACATATAAGGATGGTATATGGAAAATATTTTATAAAATCATTTCAAAACTGTTTAGAAAGAGGCCCTTCCTCGGAATACCGTTAAATCTATTTCTTTTCTATACTAAATGAGTCTCAACCCGATACTTCATTAAATCAAATGGACTCCAAGTCCGATAATATCCAAATCAAAAGGGTCTCATGCCCGATTCCATATTTCCAAATCCAAAACCATTCCATTAAACCATCATGGAAATACCAGCACGTATAACACAGTATAAAACCATAAACCTCGAAATACGTGTGAATACGTAAATGCGAAATACCACAATCAAATCCATCATAAATCATATATATAAAACATGTAAAACAGTTATGCATGCATCGTATTTAGAAAATAAATGTCCACTCACAGATCTTGCTAGCTCCTTGATACGCGTGTATAAACCTCCCTGGGGCTAATTCATCATTTCCAGAACTTCCGGACCTGTCCAAATCATACCAATGGTCACTAACGGACTCTATAAGGTCATACCTAAGACTTATGAATAGTACTAACCCGGGAACACATCCCGAACAGTCTTCCCGAGGCTAAAATCCTCGATTTGACCAACCTAACGATCTATGATCAACCCGAAACCACAACCATTGGATCCGGATCGTAGAAGCCTTGAAAATGACACTGGTCCCACCTTGAAAATTGTGACCACGCGCGAGTCAACACAACAACCAACGAGGGTAAAAAGTTAACGCTAATGTCAGCAGTCAACGGCTGACGTCATGCTGACAGGTTCTGACAGTTGTCAGATCTGACAGTGCCACGTGTCAGCTGCGCACTGGTCCACATCACTGACATGTTAGTGACACGTGGTAGCCGTTGATTGGGCCACATCACTAACATGTTAGTGCTGACTGTGCACTGACATGTGACACATGTAGACCTACCATTGGTCCATCTTTAACAGTTGTCAGACTGACATGTCAGGCCTGATATGATGACATCATCGCTGATGTCATCAACCTCTGTTCGGGTCCTGCAAACTGGGGGTCGCTCAGACGTGTGATCCGACCCGGTCCTAAATCCTTCGATTCTAATCCGTTTTAATCCTGGTTTTTCCTAATTGATTGTCTAGTCATTCCTAATCGATCTATGGACTCAAAACTGGGAAATCAAGCCTAGATTTATACCTTTGATTGAATGAACAGTAGCCCATAATTCCTCCGGCGATTTCCCTCAGCTCCGGCCACCATTTCCTTCGATTTTGAGTCCCCTAAGCTCGTCTCATCCTCTAGGACCTCATCCAAACCACCAAATCAATCAAGCAACTTCCAAACATCATTATCCATTTTTGAACCCAAAAACAAGTTATGGATTTTGGTTCTTACCTCAGTCGTGGCCTCTGCCATGGCTGCCGTCCTCAGCCCCTTGTCCATCTCAGTCCTTCACGTTCAATCTCTCAGTCTTTCAGTCCCACATACGAACACAGAAGGGGATAAGGTAGTGCCGTGGTTTGGGTGCTACGGGTTTGAAGGGTTTCGGGTTAGGAAGAATGGAGAAGATGAAAGATGAAGATAATATCGCCACAATTTGGGGATTTGGGCCAATCAGATGGGTGACACTTGTCGACCACCTGATATTTATCCAATCCAAATACGCCACGCGTCGATATTTCTCGATATAAGTGAATAGTACCATTTTTTCGTTTTAGACCCGTAACTTTCTCGTCGAATGTCCAATTTCGACATGTCGCATGTCTACAGACTCGTAACATCCCGATCTACGTAATAATTCTCGGTCCTTGTGCATTAGACCTTTCGGGTCAAAAGTCAACTTTTTGCCCAATTCTAGGGGCAAAATCGTCATTTTACACTGTCCATCCGAATTCCCTCGACTAATCTCCGATTAGTCGCAATAATCTTTAATTACTCCTTAATTAATCCCGAAATTCGGGACGGGTTGTTACAATCTTCCCCCTTTAATTATTTTCATCCTCGAAATTTAAACTATCCCAAGTCCACATCCAAATTGTGGAAATCCAAACCTGCCTCACACCTAGGCGCCATATTCAGTGTATCCTCTCGTGTACGTCCTTGTGTATAATTACATGTCCACAAATTGACCACACCTTCCGAGTTGATACTACCTTGACATTCGTTAAATCAAAATGAAATTTCGTTCTCCATGAGAGTTATCAAATCTCACTCATTCCCGAAGGTTTCCATAACTATGTCCTCAGCCGATACTCATGGCGTCTCGAAGGTTTGATGTAGCGACTGTCAAACTAGAGTCCCACTAAGATACCTCGTACCAACTCTCGTCTTACTCAGCGTCCAACACTGTGATTCTTAACTCATGTTTCATACTCATACTGACTCTCAATAGAGTGATGGGACTCTATCATACTCAACCTGTGGTTACGCTAACCACCAATCACCAACCACCAACTCACTCGACTTGTGTGTAATTGGACCCCATCGAACACCTGCCCAGCAGTGACAACACATCTCCTCTCTAGGGTTCCACCAGCCAACCACGACTCTGAGCACCTGCTCATACAATCACTGAACCCTACAAGATCACTCTGTACTAATGCATAGTATTCAATGTCCAATCCACGTCCCCAACAAACCAACTACATCAGAACTAAGCCGATTACCAACACGTCTCTCACAAACACCACTGGGGCATACCATACACCGCCACCAGACACCAGTCATGCATGTTCAAGCATTGCTTTCATCCAACATACGTAGTACATATAAACACCTGTGAACCAGTCCACATTATGGCTCTAAGCGAATCACGGTTCAATTCTGGAGTCTATTTGTCCAATCATGTACTAGACAGATCATACACTCTACTTAGTGTCCATTCCATGTCTCTTGGTCACCTGACCAACACCTGACGTACGTCCAATCTCACTCACGTCTATCAAAATGTATCAACTCTGAACCTATTGGATACCTGCCTACATCCTACTCATTCAATCACCATCTCATACCAGATTGACTCCAAAAGAAAGCCAATCCCGTCAATAAACCTCAATCACGGAGATAGCCTCCGCCCGACAGTCACTGACACCTCTAGTCTGAATGAGTGAATCCAAGATCCATACTCACTCACATATCCAACCTTTGTCTTGTATTCTCCTACCTCATCATTCCTACGATCCAAACTCGCTTCGGTTTACTCGACTGTGAATCGACACCATCATCTTAATCATCTCGATCCACTCGAGTTCCAGCCAACTCGACCAAAACTCGCCCACACATCTTGATCACCCTGATCATCACAACACTACTCAATCCATAAGATCTTGATCGCCTCGATCATCACAACACACTAGATCCATGACATCCCGATCCTTACAGTACCACCTAATCCATAACATCTCGATCCTAAAATCTCGACTACTTCGATCGTCACAACGTCACTGCCCGATCCATTCGATGCTAGGTGGATCCATACTAACTCACTCCCAGATAACAACCAGATTTCGGGTCATAAGGTCTTACACCCTCTTTGAATCCTTCTATTATCACATCACTCCTCAACAAACTTCCACAACTGATCAGATCGCCCAAAGGCGGAACACGTCTAGACTGTGGGTTCTCTTCAATTACCTCAAATCGATTCGTTAAAGTCACTCCTTGTCATCCCACACTTGACACCAACATTCTTCCTACATGAGTGTAAACACAATCCCACTACACATACCTCGTCTGGTGACACCAAGCACCATCTGCTAACGAGTAGAAAATGAAAAGTCTCCTTCACCAACTTCTGGACATCCTTCACCAATTCGGAATCAAGAGAAGTTGGAACCAAGTTGGGTATGCCTAAAAAAACACAATTGGCTAGAGTGTTCAGGTCTCAAGTCCAACCACTAGACTTTCAAGTCTTCAATTTCCTTGGACATCATTTACTCGAACATCCACCTATGTGTCCCGTAAACAATCTAACTTAATATCCAACTCGTCTGTCTGTTTTATACCGTTTATGCACATCTAAAAGGATGTCATCCATCACTACCTGATTCCCACGTTTCCACCTTTATGGTTACAACCCCTGCGCACACCCTCATGTCTCAAGTCTCGAAATCATGTTGACGGCCAAGCCAAAAGCTCTGGCCAAGTAAACGGGAAAAGAGAAGTCACCTTCTCCGATTAAGAGTATTCTCTAATAGTTGCTGTAATATTTAATCCTTTTCTCAAAATTGATTCTCTTCGGCTTCTTTCAACTTTGAATAAATTCTTAGCACTCCTTTTAAACTCAACAATTCTGACACAACCACCTTGACAAATCATACCAGAAAGGAACGAGGAACGTCCCTCGAACGTTGTCCAATTCTCACCTGACAGGATCGTCCCCGAAGGGACATTGATATCCGTGCCCGGTCCTGCACCCTTCTGGAAAGTCGACTGAAGTTCCCAAATTACCCTCAGTACTTGCCAAACAAGGGATAATCAAACATGTGCCCACTCATGCCGCCACCTCTCGAATAGCCTCGATTAGCGCGCCACGACCTGGAGGGTCAATAAAAACACAAAAGGTGTGAGTGGACAAAAATGAATCAGTTCATAAAACAGGTTACAAAAAGACATTTCTACCCTCCACGTAAAACCAATGCATGCATTCTAAAATCATTTCACAATCCATTTTATTTCCAATATAAGAAAATTGTGTATGAAAATCAAAATCATTTTCCTTTTCTTAACCTTCGGGTCTTAGCCCGCAATCATAAACACAGGGCCTCAGCCCAAAATCATAAATCAATCCAAGTACAGAACATAACCCAAAAATCCATCAAGCCAGGTAAACCGGGCTATTGCCCAACACATCCGAAAACATCAAAAAATTAACAGTAGTTCACAAGTCAATCCATTTGCTGGATCTCAAGTGCGCCCGAGTCTTTAAACTCAAAACCATGTGCATAATCAGACCTTCCCGGGTTATCAACGAGTCTTTAAACTCAAAACACAATCACAGGCCTCGGGGGGTATCATAACCGAGTCTTTAAACTCAAAACATATCAATCCAGGGCCCTCCTCCCCGTCAATCAACCGAGTCTTTAAACTCAAAACAGATCCAGCGGTTTTTCTTTTCTTTTTCCAGGTCTTTAAACCCAAAGCATCATCCAGCAATAGTACCGGGTCTTTAAATCCAAAGCAATTTGTAAATCACAACAAATCCAGAATCCATCGTAAACCAATTTCCAAAACCATTTCGAAATCACATTTTATCAAACAGGACTTATGTCCGAATTTCACATTCAAATCCCCAATCATATCCGTTATCCTTTCCCGAACCCGAATTCGCAATAATGATTCCGTAAGCTAGCATCCGAAATAACCATTCCGAACCCAAATCCGGAAATCCACTTTCACGTTTCCGGAACCCGAAATCTCGATCATCAAAATTACTTTTATGCCCTGGGCATCAAGCCCGAAATCACCTTTTCCAAAATCCATTTTAAATCTTTGAAATCAAATCATATTTCAAATCCCAAAGTTAAAGCATCAAAACCATGATCAAATCACAATCTACTCGAAATCTCGTAAAACGCGCAAATCCGTAATAATCTCGAAATACGTGTCAAACCGTAACTCATACTCACAATCATAATCAAAATATCCTCAAAACATGACACACACAAATCGTATAAAATCATTCATTAAACCATCATCAAAGCATAGGAGAAATCATAGTCTCGAAATACGTGCAATTACGTATTGCATATTGAAATACGTATAAATATGAAAATCCTGATTGTCACAAATCATAATCATAATCATAGGAATCATAGAAACAGTTATGCATGCATTAAATTTTAGAAAGCAAAGTCACTCACACACCGTCCACATCGCTCGTTTTCGCGCTGCACGCGTTTCCGTAATTTCCGACATTTTCTAGAAATCTCGAATCCTGTCTGAAATCATTCCTCAATGTCACTAAGGACTCAAATAACATCATACTAATTTCCAATAATTTTTTGGGAATTAAATATTAATTAAAAACGTAATATAAACCTTCGAAACAACATCGAAACGGTGTCCGATTAACTCGAAACCAAAGCCAAAATGTTCGTTACATTGCATAGGACAAAAGTCGTGTTGAACTCACCTCTCGAATCGGGCCCACGCGCCCTCACGAGCCACTTCAAGCGGCAGCGTGTGAAACTCAAGCGCCTGCTACAGTGACTGTAACGACCCGTCCCGAATTTTGGGATTAGATTAGTGACTAATCACAATTAGTGAGGTTAATCGGTGATTAATTAGGCGAAATCGGACGAACGATGCAAAATGACCGTATTGCCCCTAGAATGGGTAAAACGTGGACTTTTCATTCTGGTGGTCAAATGGACTTTGACCGATGACTGTGACGTAATTTGTGATGTCACAAATTCATAGACAGGTGGCACGTTCAATTCTGACATTCGAGGAAGAAATTATGACGTTCGGAAGTTCAAGGGCATTTTGGTAATTTTGGTTAAAAGGGGCAAAATGTTGACTTTTGGACTAGGAGGTCCGATGGCCGAGGACCGAGGATCGTTACGTAGATTGGGACGATACGAATCAATAGACAGGCGACACGCTGAAATCGGACTTCGAACGGGGAAGTTATAGGTCACGAAAATTTGATTTCACTATGCACGGACTTCGAGGTGATGATGATTTGGAAAATTCTGATTGGCCAGATATTTTTAATGGGACCCATGGATGAGTGTCACTCATCCTATTGGTAAATACCCCTAAATTGTGGATCTCACTAATTAAATATTATTATTTAATTAATTTTATAATCTAATCTTTCTAACACTCAATCTTGTCCCTCCATTCCATTTAATCTTTTAATCCTCACCACTCATCTAATCTATCTTACTTCTCTCATCTGATCAAACATCATTATCTTCTTCTTTGTTCTTCTTCAAACCCGAACCCATATGCACCATTTTCTCCATTTTTCTTCAAACCCGAAACACACACACATTATCACCCTAGTTCACCTTCATCTGTGCTTTTGTGTGAGCGTGATAGGACTGCGATGATGAGGGCACTACCGCCAGAGCCACGGCGGCTCACGGCGGTGCACGACCAAGGTAACCCGAGCGGGTAAGTTTCCATTCAAAATCCCATTTTGAGTGAATGATTTCTGGGGATGGGATGATGATTTTTAGGTTCATAGGAGTGCATAGGGATGGTTTTGGACTGCAGGAAGTGGCTGAGCCACCCTAGGGATCGACGGGAAAACAGGGAGCTGTGGGGTTCTTTGTGCGCGGGGGGCGCGTGCCTCACCTTTTGGGGAAGTGTTCAACACGTGAAATCTTCTATTCGATGTAACGAACATTTTGGGACTGGTTTCGTGTCGATCGGACACCGTTTCGATAATGTTCGGGACATCGGAAGGTTTCGGATCGGGATTAAAAATAGTTAAAAATACCGAAAAATTACGAGGCTTTAGTGGGAGGTTAATTAAGTAGTTAGTAACCTTTTATTATGATTTGGACAGGTTTGGGAGTCCCGGTGACGGTTATTGGCACGAGAGAACCGTATGACACGCATATCGAGGCGGCAGCTCGGACGGTCTGTAAGTGGACCTTGTTTTCTAAATTGGTGCATGCATAAATGCTTATTATATGTTTTAAACACTTGTTTGTGATGCCATGAGTGCATTTGGATGTGTGGTTGCGTATATGCACGTATTTCGAGGTTTCACGGGTCTGTATTTCTTTATTGGTCTAAATGAAATGGATTTGGATTTCAAAAGGATAAACTCGGGTATGAGACCCATTTGGTTTTGTCTCGGGCATATGACCCTATTGATGGCCTACGGGTCTAAATCATGGTCGCAGCGAGTGTTATGTGCACGGCGACAGACGATACGACGCTCGCCTCCAGATTGGGATGTGTTCCTTCCGGAGAGGTCACGATGCACGATCTGTGGTCGGGTAGCCGATAGAGGCTCGACTTCGGAGTGATGACGGTTCAGGATAGCGATCGGTGATGAGTGCACCATGATCTTGTGGTGGTCGCGTCTGTTGATTCGTTCACGGCGACATACCAGGATTGAGGGCGGTCCTGGATGGATGGTTGCACACATCACTATGATCGGAGTCGTGACTGGCCCTTAGATATCGGGCACGGTGCCCAGCTGATGTCATATGTTCGGGCATGAGACCCAGTTGTTTTACATTGATGATTTCGGGTCAGGGACCCTAGATGGATTTCAAAGTTCATGACGGTTTATGGGAACCGACATGAACCCTAGAAAGGTTATCGTGGTACATGACGGTTTATGGGAACCGGGCATAGAGGATGTTTTCTATATATATATATATATATGAATGGCATGGATATTATGACAAGACCCATCCCGATTATCCTTCGATAGTCGTGATGAATCCTGCTCCCGTCTGACAATAACTAAAAATACCAAAAGTAACCAAACTTATATACATACACCACACAACAAATCCCGAAGACATTGTCAGACAAGGGATAATTAAGTTTTACAGACCAATGACGTCACAAGTTTGACTAGTCAAAGACAATACAGAGCATAGGTACTATTACAGATAGGGGTCAAATTCCTACTCTGTAGAGTGTCTGAGTGCGCAACGGTCTACTTATTCTTTTGCCTCGTTTCTAGCCCAAAACATCAATGTCATCATTTCTCGAAAATCGTGCCAAAATATAATATAATAATCATAAAACCGAGAAAAAATCTAGAAATCACCGGATTAAAACATCAATCAAAACAAATCATATCAAATCATATAATAAAGCATTTTAAAGCATATATGCATGCATCACGGTTAGAAAACCAAAAGTCCACTCACACACACCGTCCCGATTGTTCAGCCTCGAGCTGTTCGCTTTCTTCCGACGTCCCGGGAATATTCCAGCCTGTCAAACAAAGTGATTTAAGGTTACTAGACTATCATATGATCCTCATATAAGATCCCTTAATCGTCGGAATTTTATAATATTATTTAAATATAAATTAAACGTGTCGGGTACTCGGAACTACTCTGAAACCATATCTGATTGACCCGAAACCAACGCGGATAGGTTTGTATCATCGAGAACATCAAGTTTCATGTTGACCACTTTGCCGGAATCCCTTCCACGCGCAGTCACGTGCCGCCGCAAGCGGCTGTGCGTGAAAGCCACGCGCGTAGCACAGTGTTGCTACAGTGCATCGTTCTCACTCGAACGTCTGATAAACGGGTTGAAATTCCCGCGATAGAATCTGATTCAAACTCCATCAATTCGACCTCAAATCGATCCCTTCTTTCAACTGATCCCATCTAATACAACTGAATTCAAGTTCTGTAAGTTCAATTACCTCAATGAATGTCTAAAACCTTACGACTCACGATCAAACTGTGACGGGTCTCCTATTCGGGTTTGTCGATTCCGTCCCTGGTTTTCAAATTAATTCACACGGTTAGTTTCGTGAGAGTGTAAGGAACATCTTTGCAAGATCAATTCGAGAATTCCTTACCTCCAACTGGTAGAACTCAAGCTCGAGTTTCAGCAGCCATGGAAGCTTCTGTTCTTCCTCAATTCGACGAAAATTCTCTTCGTTTTTGTTGCAGGGAGCTTCGTTTTGATCCCAGAAGCTTAAGTCAATCCTCAATTTCCCTTCTCCTAGCTCACAAATTCGAATTCGAATTTCCCCTAAATTTCTGAATTTTCGAACTCTGTACTCCTGTCACCTCTCAGTCTCTCGAGTCCCTTTTCTCTCAATTCGGTTTCTCAATTACACAAATACACAATGAGGCTGAAACAATTGGAGTTATCAGTTGTTAATTTGTTAATTTGATAATGATTAAGACAAACCATAATTTAGGGGTTAATGTCCATATGATTATGTTTCCCTTAAGACCTGATTCCATGTTTTATGAGGCAAGAATAAGACAAAGGACATGTGTCATGGTCTGATCAAGGTTAAAAGATCATTTTGCCCCTGGTTCGACAAATTACCATTTTGCCCCTAGGCTTCCGTGACCCGTAACGTTCGTATCCGAACTCCGTTTTCGTCGTGCCGCCTGTCGTTGTACTCAGGGCATCGAGACCTACCTAACGGTCCTCGAATCGTGTGAAAATTAGTTGTCAATCAAAAAGTCAACATTTTCCTCCTTTTCATCCAAATTACGAAAATGCCCTCGAACTTCTGAACGTCATAACTTTTTCCCTAATTCTCGGAATTGGGCGTGCCACCTGTCTATGGACTCGTGATGTCCCGAACTACGTAACGGTCTTCGGTCAACTTCCGTTTGATTCACCAATAAAAAATTCAACAAATTGACCATACTATTCACAAGGGTAAAAACGTCATTTATTCATTATTTTACAAAATTACATTTTCCAAATTTCCGGGGCGTTACATATTATGGATCATGACGGTTCAGGGGGACCGGGCATGAATGTGTATGTTATAAGTATATATATGTTCATATACCTTCCTTTACTTGTACTATCTCCTCCGGGGAGGGTCGTTGGCCTGGGTGGACCCCAGAGTAGTCACGGAGCACTGACTGAGTGGAGTCGCCCCAGTTGGGTTCCTTACTCTCAGGAAGGTATGGATCGTAACCTTAGGACGGGTCATTGGTCTACAGACATTGACCTTGGACTTTGAGAGACTTGGGTTTGAGACCCCGGGTAGCACGCTCGTAGCTTTGGAAACCGTGACAGGATTGGTTGTGTGAATTATATGTATATATGACGTATATGATATATGGTTATGAGATATGATATGTGATATGCACAGGTTTTGGGCAGTGGCCCGTGTACTTGGTTCTTTATGGTTTTGGGCTGAGTCCCACATGGATTTGGGCAGTGACCCATACGGTTGATTCTTTATGATTGTTTCATTATGGTTTTGGGCCTAGTTCCCACATATGGTTCTTTCGGATAAACGGTTTTCGAATGCATGCATGCTTTTTAGTGAGGGTACAAATGTCTTTCTTACGAAATGTTTTTATAAACTCTTGTTTTGTCCACTCACAGCTTTTAATGTTTTGACTGCCCTTCAGGTTGACAGAGGATGTGGACTGTAGCAGAGACCGAGATATCACAAACCTCCTCCAGATCCTGGCGTACTCTGATAGCCCGAGAGGGCAAAGGTCGGAAATATCCCTTGCCTGACACTTCATGTCAGACGGGAGCAGGGTCATCCCGCATTAATCGCAGGGGGATTGGGATGGGTCCTGTCAGTGACCGCACAATCGTCTTCCTCACCCGACTAGCCTGCAAACGGGTTGTTCAACCCGCGACATGACCCGTTAAATTTTCCTTCAATTCGACATTGTTTTCGACAATTCAAACGTCCAGTTGTATCGAAATAAGTTTAATTCGGGATCTGTAAACTAAATTACACACATCAAGCCTTTAATCCAACATTTCTCTCGAGCTCAAACACGCGGTCTTAACTTTCGAAACTCACTCAAATCAACTTAGTTTTCAAATTAATTGGTACAGAAGCTTCATAAGACTTAACTAAACATTAAACCATAACTATCTTCACAAATCCTTACCTGTAAGTAGTCCTCCTCAACCTCGAAAATTTCCAGAAACTGGAACTTCTATTCTTGGCCAAACCGCGACCGATTTCCTTCAATGTTTGTATGGTTGAAGTCTAAATTAGTCAAGAAGACTATTTTTAATCTCTGTTTGGCTTTTCTCAACTCACAGATTAAACTTCGAATTTCCCTCCAAATTTTCAGTTTTTCCGAATAGGGTTTTTCTCTCTGTTTCTCGGTTTATCTCTTCTCCAAATGACCTCTCACACTCCTAACCTCTCTGTTTTCAAACCCGGCCAACCCAACAGCTTGTGGAAATCTCTCAGTCCTTCTGTGACTGTGTTTCCCGCAAACAACCCAAACTCAAAAACAGCACCCCCCGTGCTCTGTTCCCTATTGCAAACCCACCTAAATGTGCTTCTACTACCTTAAACTGTCACAATTAGCCTCTCTCAGTGACAATTGTCACTCACAATGTTAAACAAATCCCCCCAAAGTCACTCACTCTGTTAAACAATAAGTCCCACTCACGGCTGTTTCAAACTGCAGCCTTGGCAAATTACCATTTTGCCCTTCTCGTTCTAGAACCGTAACTCATCCGTCCGAGGTCCGTTTTCAGCGTGCCGCCTGTCTACGGACTCAAGGCATTGAGACCTACCTAAAGGTCCTCGAATTTCGTGAAAAATAGTGGTCGAACAAAAAGTCAACAATTTTCTCATTTTCGACCTAATTGCGAAAATGCCCTTGAAGTTCCGAACGTCATAACTTCTTCCCTGATCGTCGGAATCAGACGTCCCACCTGTCTATGAACTCGTGACGTCCCGAACTACGTCAAAGTCATCTGTCAAAGTTCGTTTGTCCTCTCGAACAAAAAGTCAACCGTTCGCCCAAATTTCTAGGGGCAAAATCGTCATTTTCTTCAAATTTTCCCAATTTTCCTTTTTTGAATGTCCGGGTCGTTACATTATCAGTCTCAACTAGACTCCATTAGGTTCACTGGACTCACTAGGTCCATTAGCGTTAGGCAACGTTCACCTTCCAACGGTCTCGACTTCGTAAAGTTGTCAAACCCAACCCATTATTTGACTCAATGTCAGACCAACCAATCTTGATCGTCTCCTCGACCTTGGCCGCTGAGAGCAGCATCACCAACTAGTCATGACCAATAAATGGTCTCAACTCTACAAATCATCATATGTAACCTTAATAAAGGTTTAATCACACTCTATACATGGCACCGATCGATCCATGGCACAACTATGGCCTAACTATGGCATCTGATGCCAACCACATCCTAATCACGATTCATTCCCACTAACTCTCATACTTTTTACCCTAACTTTCAGGTTGATGAGGGCTGATTCCACGCAGAGACATCGCGTCCTGAACTTGTGCACACTATTGCTCTGGTTCCAACTTAAAACTTCACTCTGATACCACCTTGACACGACACATACCAATCCCCCTAGGATTAACGTGGGATGTGCCATGCTCCCGTCTAACTCACGTGTGACACAAAGGGTTAGACAAGGGATAACCTAAACCTTAGCCCACTCTGGGCTTTCAGAGTGCGCAAGGATCAGTGGAAGACTGTGATGTCTCAGTCTCTACTACAGTCCGCATCCGCGATCAACCTGAAGAGCATTAAAAACCATAAAAGCTGTGAGTAAACGAAAATAAATAATTTAGTAAAACTCATTTCACAAAAGACATTTATTCCCTTCACTTAAAACCATGCATGCATACGAAAACAGAACGACCCGTCCTGAAAATTGGGAGTAGATTAGTTGTTAATGACGGATTAACGAAGATAATCGGTGATTAGTTGGATACTTTTGGACGGATGGCGTAGAATGACGATTTTGCCCCTAGAATAGGCAAAATGTTGACTTTCAGTTTGGGCGGTCAAATGGACGTTGACCGATGATCGTGACGTAGTTCGGGACGTCACGAGTCCGTAGACAGGTGGCACGTCTGATTCCGACATCCGAGGAGGAAGTTATGATGTTCGGAAGATTGAGGGCATTTTTTGTAATTTGGTTAAAAAGGAGGAAATTGTTGACTTCTTAAACGACAAGTTTTCTTCATGCAAACCGAGGACCGTTAGATAGATCTCGACGTCCTGAGTACAACGACAGGCGACACGCCTTCATCGGACATCAGACGGATAATCACGGCAGGAGACGGCCGGATAATCACCGCACGCCTTCAATGGGTAAGTGTCCCTCACAAATGGTAAACTGAGTTTTGGTAGCTGTTAATCGCTACTAATGATTTCGTTTGGTTTTGGAAGATGAAAAGAACTGTTTGGACTTAGAATCACGGCAGGAGACGGCCGGAATCACAGAGAAGGATTGATGGAAAAATTGGTTTTGATCGATCGTTTAAGAGGTATATTACGGACCTTAATTTCGTGATTTGTTTATGGAAATCGATTATGAAGATTGGACAATGCTAGAGTGACAGGACCCATCCCAATCCCCCCGGGATTAGTGCGGGATGACCCTGCTCCCGTCTGACACGAAGTGTCAGACAAGGGATATTTCCGACCTTTGCCCTCCCTGTCTATCAGAGTACGCCAGGATCCGGAGGAGGTATGTGATATCTCGATCTCTGCTACAGTCCACATCCGATGTCAACCTGAAGGGCAGTCAAAACATTAAAAGCTGTGAGTGGACAAAACAAGAGTTTATAAAACATTTCATAAGAAGACATTTGTACCCTTCACTAAAAAGCATGCATGCATTCGAAAACCATTTATCTAAGGAAATCATCTGTGGGAACTAAGCCCAAAACCAAGATTGAAAGAACCATCATGAAAACGATCATACGGGCCACTACCCAAATCCACAAGGGACTCGGCCCAAACCATAAGAAATCAACCATACGGGCCACTGCCCAAAACCTGTGTAAACACGCATCATATATCATATCATATATCTCATAAAACATACATCATATATACATATAATTCACACAACCAATCCTGTCATGGTTTCCAAAGCTACGTGCGTGCTACCCAGGTCTCAATCCGAGTCTTCTCAAAGTCAAGATCAATGTCCGCAGACCACTGACCCCACCCGAGGTAATAGTAATCATAGCCATCTTGAGAGTAAGGAAACCAACTAGGGGGTGACTCCACTCAGTCGGTGCTCCGTGACTACTCCGGGGTCCACCCAGGCCAACGACCCTCCCCGGAGGAGATAATAGAAGTAAAGGAAGTTATATGAATACATATATATACATAACATAAACGTTTATGCCCGGTTCCCTTGAACCGTCATGATCCATAACATCCATTAACCAGGGTTCATGCCGGTTCCCATAAACCGTCATGTACCATAATGACCTGACAAAGGTTCATGCCGGTTCCCATAAACCGTCATGTACCATAATGACCTGACAAAGGTTCATGCCGGTTCCCATAAACTGTCATGAATCACAATGACCTTTCCAGAGTTCATGCCGGTTCCCATAAACCGTCATGAACTTGGAAATCCACGTAGGGTCCCTAACCCGAAATCATAAACCGTAAAGTAACTGGGTCTCGTGCCCGAACATATGACTCAACTGGGCACCGTGCCCGATATCTAAGGGTCAGTCACGACTCCGATCATAGTGGTGCGTGCAACCATCCATCCAGGACTGCTCTCAATCCTGGTATGTCGCCGTGAACGAATCAACCGACGCGACCACCACAAGATCATGGTGCACTCATCACCGATCGATATCCTGAACCGTTAGCACCCCGAAATCGAGCCTCCCCAGGCTGCTCAACAACGAATCGGGCATCGTGACTTCTCCGGAAGGAACACATCCCAAACCGGAGGCGAGCGTCGTATCGTCGATCGTCGTGCACATAGCACCCGTCGCGACCACGATTTAGACCCGAAGGTCGTAAATAGTGTCATATGCTCAAGACCAAACCAAATGGGTCTCATACCCGAGTTTATCCCTTTGGAAATCCAAAACCTTTTCATTTAAACCAATAAAGAAATACAGACCCGTATAGGCACCGTATAGGGCTGAAACCTCGAAATACGTGCCTATATGTAAACACATACAAATGCACTCATGGAATCACAAACAAGTATTTAAAACATATAATAAACATTTATGCATGCACCAATTTAGAAAACAAGGTCCACTCACAGACCGTCTGAGCTGCCGCCTCGATTTGCGTGCCATACGGCTCCCCAAACCGATCACCATCACCGGGACTCCAAAACCTGTCCAAATTTTAATAGAAGGTTAATAACTACTTAATTAACCTCCTACCAAAGCCCCGTAATTTTCCCAAACTTTTAACTATTTTTAAACCTACCCTAAACCTTCTGATGCCCCAAAACATATCGATACGGTGTCCGATCGACATGAAACTAGTCCCAAAATGTTCGTTACATCGAATAGAAGATTTCTCGTGTTGAACACTTTCCCAAATTATGGCCCACGCGTCCTCACGAGCCCCTAGAAGGTCAAAAACACTATTCATCATCACTAACCTCAGAAAACCGATTTTTTTCCTGAAACTGGACCGGTCACTATGCTGAATCGGCGTGACCAGTTCAGCGCTCGTCCTCCATCGTTTTGGTCCGATTTCAACCCCAATCAATCCTATAATTCCTATTTTCATGTTTCCTATCTATTCTAATCCTTAAAACAACCTAAAAACACCTAAATCCTATGGTTTGATTTTGAACCAAACGGTTCAATATTTCCAAAACTCACCCACGGCTGCCCAGCCGTCCAACCACCATAGAAACCTTCCTAAAACTATCCTAGCAACCTATTTGATTCATTAAAACCATTAAAATCGATCCAAAATGTCAAAAATGGAAAATGGATTAAAATGGGCATAATCGGGTAATCGGGTTACCTGGGCCTTCACGGCCGTGTGCGGCGGTCCAGGTGCTCCCAGCCACCTTCCCTAGCTTCCTCGGCCTCTCCCTCACTCTCTGGTCTCACTCAAGATCAGATGGAAAGGGTTGGATGGGTTTGGGTGAAGGTTTGAATGAGATCGGGTGGGTTGTGTTTGAAATGAAGAAAATGAAATGGATGGTCGATGCATGAATATGTGTGGGCTGTGCAATGGATGGGTGACACTTGTCACTCATCCATTGGGCCTCCATAAATATCTGGGGCCCACTAGAGTCCAAATGTTAGTTCGTTTCGTAATTCGTGCAATAGTGCACTTGAACTTCCGTGAACCGTAACTTCGCCGTCGAACGTCCGAATTCGACGTGCTGCCTGTCTATGGATTCGTATCGTCCTTATCTACATAATGGTCTTCAGCCCTCGGCCATCGAACCTCCTGGTCAAAAAGTCAACATTTTGACCCTTTTAACCAAAATTACCAAAATGCCCCTAAACTTCCGAATGTCATAACTTCTTCCACGAACGTCGGAATTGAACGTGCCACCTGTCTATGAACTCGTGACGTCACGAACTACGTCACGATCATCGGTCAAAGTCCATTTGACCGCCAGAATGAAAAGTCAACATTTTGCCACGACTAGGGGCAAAACGGTCATTTTGCATCGTTCGTCCGATTTTTCCCTACTAATCACCGATTAACCTCACTAATCGTGATTAGTCACTAATCTAATCTAGGAATTTGGGACGGGTTGTTACATAGAGGACTTAAAAAGATAGAAAAACGGATTAAAATTGGACAAAACCGCCCACGCCGGTTCAAGGCTGGATCGGGTTACAGTGAACCGGATCGGACCCGGTTCACCAGAGGTAGAGCATGACACTGTGCTGGGCGCGTGGCTCCCATGCGCAGCCCCTTTGGGCAGCGCGTGTGGGCGCGTGGTACATTGTTTGAAGATGGTTCCAACACGACTTTTAAATTATTCGATGTAACGAACATTTTGGCGCTGGTTTCGAGTCAATCGGACATCGTCTTGATATATTTCGGTATGTCCGAAGGTTTTAGGCCTCCTTTAAAAATAGTTAAAAATTCGGAAAAATTACGGGGGCTTTAGTATGATCATTGTGAAGTCGTTAGTGACCTTATTATGGGATTTGGACAGGTTCGGGAAAGCCAAGGATAGCGGATTAGCCAGGAAAGGTGTAATTGCACGCGTATCGAGGCGACGATATAATGGTCTGTGTGTGGACTTTGCTTTCTAAGTCTTGATGCATGCATATATGTTTTTATATGTTTTCTATACGTGATTCTATGATTTGATTTATGAACTTGGTGGTTTACGGTTTTGCACGTTTTTCGAGGTATTTACGAAATTTTGCGTTTTACGAGATTTCGATCAAGTTTGTGATTTGAATCTAGTTTTGAGGATTTGATGTCGGGATTTGAAATATGATTTAATATCATTGATTTAAAAATGGATTTTGGAAAAATGACTTCAGGCTTAGAGGCCCAGTTCAAAAAGTGGTTTTAAGAAACGTGTTTTTGGGTTTTGGAATCGGATTCTAGGGTGACGATTCTGGATTCGGTTAAGAACTTGAAAGTGGATTTCTGGGTTTGGGTTCAGAATGGTTATTCCGGATGCCAGCTTACGGAATGATGGTTTCGAACTCGAATTTGGAAATGGATATGGATACTGGTTCTGGGTTCGGATCCGGGATCCTGATGAGATTGCGGATTCGGATTCGGAAATGGAAAATGGTTTTGTGATTGAATTTGCTGGATCTGGTTATTGGGTTTAAAGACCCGGATATGACATGACGGGGGCGAGCCCGGATTAGGTTTAAAGATTCGGATTGAGTTTAAAGACTCAGATATTGATATTTCCCCCGTAAGCCTGTTGAGTTTAAAGACTCGGGAGTTTAAAGACTTGGATTATATTGAGACCTGGATTGAGTTTACAGAGTCGGGAGTTTAAAGACTCGGATAGATCCAGCAGGTTCGATGGATGGATATGCGGTTTCAAACGTGTTCGAATTTCACTGAGTTTTGATGTTGATTGGTTTTCAATAAAGGTTTTCCGATGTTTTGGGTTCTGCCCGGATGAAATGGTTTTCGATGGTTTTGGGCTGAGACCCGGGATTTAAGGAAAGGAAACTGTGTTCGGTTTTTCTTACATGGTTTTCTTAACCGGAATTTTGAATGGTTTTATGACATGAATTTGATATGCATGCATTGGTTTTTAATTGGAGGGTATAAATGTACTTGTTTTATGAACTGTTTTTAAACTTATACTTTATTTTTTTCCACTCACAGTCATTTCATGTTTTCGATACCCTCCAGTTTGTTACGATGCAGGCTGTTGGTTGAGAGAGACGGAGACATCACGCATACGATCCACAGTAGTTTCGGCGCACTTTGGGAAGTTTCGAATGCTACTGGACGGCCGAATTGGGAATCCCTTGTCCGACTTACGTGTCCCATGGAGGTTGGACGTCGGTTTAGCCTTCGTGTCATGCGTAAGTTAGACGGAAGCAGGATTTAGTCCTTAATCCCGGGGGATTAGGGGTGGGTCCTGTCAAAAACCAGTTAATTCAAATATAATAAAACCTTTTATAAAACCAAAGCCATTTCCTTCCTCAAATCATTAAGGGCTTGACCCAAAACCATAAAACCAATCGTATGGGAACTCAGCCTAAAACCGTAAATCCAAATCATGTGGGTCACTGCCCAAATCCATAAACACATAAATCCGTAAATCAGTAAATCCAATAAAACATAGTTATACTAATCCTTGGCATCCCAGATGTCCGGTGACCCAAATGCCCAACGTCCCAGACATCATGTCACGGTTTAGGCTACGCGAGCCGCTCGGGGTCTCTCTGAGCCTATCTATGACATCCCAGATGTCTGATGTCTCAGATGTTTGACATCCCAGACGTCTAATAATAGCTATCCTGCTCCTGAGTCACTATACGGTCCGGTTGCTCCGTGCAATGACCCATCGCAGGCAATGCACCTTGAATACCCCAGTGTCCTAGATAGCTGGAGGAGACTATCCACATATCCATATATAACGATGGTATATGTAAAACATTTTATAAAATCATTTCAAAACGGTTTAGAAAGGGACCCTTGCCCAGAATACCGTTAAATCTATTTCCTTTCTATAAACCATAAATGGAACTCATACCCGATATCATAATCAACTGGGCCTCCAGCCCGAGAGTTCATACTAAATGGGTCTTAGCAAGATTACTTCATCAAATCAAATGGACTTCAAGTCCGATAGTTTTCAAATCAAATGGGTCTCATGCCCGATTCCATATTTCCAAATAAAAAACCATTCAATTAAACCATTATGGAAATACCAGCGCGTATAACACAGTATAAAATCATAAATATCGAAATACGTGCGAATATGTAAACGTGAAATGCCATAATCAAATCCATCATAAATCATATATATAAAACATGTAAAACAGTTATGTGTGCATCATATGTAAAAAACAAATGCCCACTCACAGGCCGTCCTAACTGCGCATTAATACTCATGCATAAGCCTCCCAGAGGCTAATTCACCATCTTCGGAACTTCCGGACCTGTCCAAATCATACCAACGGTCACTAACGGACCCTATAAGGTCATACCTAAGACATATGAATAGTACAAGCCCGGGAACGCATCCCGAACACTCTTCCCGAAGTTTAAAATCTCAATTTGACCAACCTAACAATCTCCGATCGACCCGAAACAACTACCATTGGATTCGAATTGTCGAAACCTTTAAAATGACACTGGTCTTACCTCGAAAATCATGCCCCCACGCGCCAGTTAACATTGGTCAAAAGTCAACGCTGGCGTCTGCAGTCAACGGCTGACGTTATGCTGACAGGTTCTGACAGTGCCACGTGTTAGCTGCGCACTAGTCCACGTCACTAACATGTCAGTGACACGTGGTAACCACTGATTGAACCAATTTACTGACATTATGACGTCATTTCGTCATCAACCTCTGTCTAGATCCTGCAAATCGGGTCGCGTAGACCCGCGACCCGACTTGATCCTAAATCCTTCGATTCTGATCTGTTTTAATCCTGGATTCTTCCTAATTGATCGTCTAGTCATTCCTAATCGATCTATGCACTCAAAACTGGGAAATCAAACCTAGATTTATACCTTTGATTGAATGAACAGTAGCCCAGAATTCCTCCGTCGATTTCTCTCAGCTCCGACCACCATTGACAGGACCCATGACAGGACCCCGTCTCAACTGGACGTCAAAAACCGTGCCCGGTCCTGCTCCCGTCTGACAAGTCAACCAAAGGTCCGAAACTACCCTTCAGTGCTTGCCAGACAAGAGATGTTTGCGCTGATTTCTGCTGCTGCCACTGCCTCACGATCAGTCTCAAATATCGTACCATGGCCTGGAGGGTCACAAAACAGAAAAGGTGTGAGTGGACAAAAATGACCTCTAATAAAAACATTTACCAAAATTATATTCTTACCCTCCAGTTTTCACAAACTTGCATGCATATCATAAAACATGAGTAATAGTATGAAATCATTCAAGTATGAACAGTGGACCGATAAAATCAAAACATATTTTCCTATGGTCCGTAAAACTCATGTTCACCAAATCAGTTCATGTTATAAAACATCAAATCCCGGCTCTCAGGCCAAAACATGTGAAAACATAATCACATGGCCACAAAGACAAAAAACCCGTACTCAATACCAGTACGTCATCACAAACAACATCAATCAGCACTAATCACAAGTGCACAATAAATATATCAATCCAATCAATCCGCACTACTCACAAATGCACAAACTATCACAATCACAGCTGCACTACCCACGAGTGCACAATCAAACCATCAACTGCACTACTCACAAGTGCGGCACTACGCGTAGGCCAATATCTAGCCACTCTCTCTGGAACAGACACGTCTGGGCTCAACCCTCGGGCTCAGTCACATCTGTCTGGGCGAACACATCCACAGGCTCAGACCCATCCGAGTGACACATCCATGCTCAGTCACATCCGAGAAGTTGACTACCATAGGATCAACTCCCGATCCTACAATCATATCCCCCAAGCTCCGGTCGTCTGGGTAATCCCCCCAAGCTCCGACCGTCTGGGCATTTCACAATCACAATGAAAACCATCTCGGGAATTACATTCCAAAATATTTCAATCAAATCTTGTCTTCATACAAAGTCAAGATCATTCCCGACTGGGTCTCAAGCCCCAAAATACCATTTACACATAAACAGTTAAAATCACATTTTAAAACAATAAATAATCCAGAAATCATCGTTGACTCACCAACTAAGTCAAAATATCATTTTAGAAATCATTTAGACTCCGAGCCTAGCCCAAAACATCATTTGCAAGTTCCTCGTAAAACGTGCCCGAAAGTCTGATTAAAATAATCATAAAATCACAAGAAATCATTATTCACTTGGGTTCTCACGCCCAAAATAATATTATCACACAAATCCATGCGTTGCAACCTCCGTTGCCATTTTCACGTAAATCCACGAAATTGACCCTTGACTCATTCCCGAGTCACAACATCATTTTTCAATCCATGACTCATAATCCGAGTCCAAACATTATTTTCAATCAAATTCAATACCGGACTCATAACCCGAGTCCAAACATCATTTTTAACCAAATTCATAATTTCTCGAAAATCGTGCCAAATATAATAATATAAGAATCCATAAAATCGAGAAATCACCGGATTGAAACATCAATCATGCCAAACCATATAAAATCATATAATAAGGCATTTAAATCATATATGCATGCATCACGGTTAGAAAACAAAGTCCACTCACACACACCGTCCAAAACGGTCCGTTTCCGAGCTGCACGTTTTTCCGTAAATTCTGGAAATCACAACTCCTGTCCAAAATCATTATAGAGGGTTACAAACATCTCAAAATACTTCATATAATTTTCCCCAATTTTTTCAGAATTTAAATACGTATTTTTAACGTAAAACAAAACTTCGGATACGCGGAACATTAACGAAACGATATCCGATTTCCTCGAAACTAGCCTCAAAATATTCGTTACAATGAGAGGATTCAAAGTCATGTTGACCTCACCTTGAAACTAGGCCGTACGGGCCCTCACGTGCCGCCGTGAGTGGCTGCGCGTGAAACCCACGCGCCTGCTACAGTAACCGTCGTCCTCACCCGTTTTCTCTGCAAAACGGGTCCTTTTGCCAGCGAACAGACCCGATTCAATGTCTGTCAATTCAATACCAATTTCAACAATTGAACATTTAGTCAATTTCGATTCAAGTCTAATTAGAGGTATGTAATCATAATTTCACCAAAACTTACCTTAAATCAAACAACCTGAAGATGAACATCGAAGAACACTCGAATACTGTTCATCATTCAAAGTCCTTCAATGTCACATGATTTCCTTCAATTGATGCAACCAGAAGCTTCAGTGGACTCAGTTAAACACTTTCCCCAACTCAATTGCATCAATCCAAGCCTCAATTTCCTCGACTCAAGCACGAAATTTCTGAAACTACAGTCCTTCTGTTCTACCTCAAATGGACCTCAATTCTCTTCGTTCTTTTGATGTAAATGATCGTGGCAATACAAGAAGACTCAAATTAATCTCCATTTTGATCAACAAGGCACAAAGCTTCCAATTCGAATTTCCCCCCTAATTTTCTGAAATTCGAAATCCAGCCCCCCAGCTCTCAATCAATCCCTTGTTTTTGCCCAATTCAATTTAGTCTCAAAAGTCTCTCTGGTTCAGAAATGGAAGAGGGATGAAGGTTGGAAGAAAATTGGATTGTTGATTGTACACGTTTAAGAAAACAGAAGAGATTAATGGAGGAATTAAAAATTAATTAAGTTTAATTAATATTAAAACATCATAATTGTGTCTTCCCCAAAACATGGATTCTGGTTTTAAGCCTCAATTTAAGGGATGAGTGACACGACCCATCCCAATCCCCCCGGGATTACCATGGAATGTGTCATGCTCCCGTCTGACAACAGGTGTCAGACAAGGGATAACCTGTTGCCGCTGCCCAACCGGGCTTCCAGAGTGCGCAAGGATCGATGGAGGAGGTGTGCGATGTCCCAGTCTCTACTGCAGTCGCATCCGGAATCAACCTGAAGGGCATTAAAACAAAAGCTGTGAGTGGACGAAAATAAACAAGTCTGTTTAAAACATTTATAAAGACATTTATGCCCTTCAGTAAAAACATATGCATGCACCAAAAACCAATAATCACATATTTATTTAGAAATAACCATTAGGGCCTTCGCCCGGAAACCATAAGCATAGTTTCAAATCCCATAAGTCAATCCAAGAGTTATTTCATAAATCCAGTAATATACATTTATTATTTTTCCATCTCCGGCATCCCCGATGCCTAGCGTCCCAGACGCTTGACGTCCTCGACGTCATATCTCTCGATATTAAGCAACGCGTACTGCCCAGGGTCTCACCGGGTCCATATCTCTGACATCCCCGATGTCTGACGTCCCCGACGTCAATCATAGCAATGTTGCTCCTGAGTCACTATACGGTCCGGCTGCTCCGTACAATGACCCCTCGCAGACAATGCACCATGACTTCCCCAGTGTCCCCGACACCTTGAGGAGACCAATATATATCCTCGTATCGAGATGGTTTTATGGAACACATTTTATTATTCATTTCCAAAATATCACAAGGGCCCTGCCCCGAATTTCCATAAAACCGTCATAAGTCCAAATAGATGATTATTAAATCCAAAATCATTTATTCAATTCCATTTTAGGGTCCCTGACCCGAAATCACATATATAAATCAACTAGGCCCCTGACCCGATTTCATAAGTCAACTGGGCCCCTGGCCCGATTCTTAAATCAACTGGGCCCCTGGCCCGAATTTACTTCATCAAATCCGTAACTGTTTCATAAAATCATATCCGAACCACAATTATGGAAATCAGTACAAATTCGAAAAACCTCGATTTACGCGCAACCCGTAAATCACCTCAAAATACGTGAAATCACATAAATTCACCGATATCAAAATCAAAGTATATAAAAGCAATTATAACAATCATGAAACAGTTATGCATGTATCAAATTTATAAAACCAATGTCCACTCATCGACCGTTTAACCGAGCGCCTCGATACGCGTGCCATAGGCCTTCCCGGGCCACACCACTATCACCGGGACTCCCAATCCTGTCCAAAACACATTAGAGGGCCACTAACCTCTTCATTAACATCCTAGTAAAGTCCCGTAATTTTCCCGAATTTTTAAGTATTTTTAAACTGGATTTAAAACTTTCGGACATCCCGAACAATATCGAAACGGGATCCGATTGACACGAAACCAACGCTAAAATGTTCGTTACATTGAGTAGAACAAAAGTCATGTTGGAAGTTTCCCCAAAATACCCTCCACGCGCCCTCACGTGCCGCCCAAAGGGGCTGCGCGTGAAGCCCACAAGCGGTGAACAGTGTCATCGTCTTCCCTTGGTGAACCGGGTTCACCGGTTCGAACCGGTTCAGCAGTTTCCGTCTAAATTACGAAAATGCCCTTGGGCTTCAGAACATCATAACTTTCACTACGAACGTCGGAATCGAACGTGCCACCCGTCTATGAACTCGTGACGTCCCAAACTATGTCACGGTCATTGGTCAAAGTCCATCTGACCGTCCGAATTAAAAGTCAACATTTTGCCCACGCCTAGGGGCAAAACGATCATTTTGCACCATTCATCCGATTTCACTCAACTAATCCCAAATTAGTCATTCTAAACCATAATTAAATAATATTAAATCCCGATATTCGGGACGGGTCGTTACAACCTTCCCTCCTTAAATAATTTCGTCCTCGAAATTACCAAATATCCTTACTCCACATCCACCTCGTGGAAAACATTTCGATCTCACATCTGTGTACACTTGTACACCCACTAACCAACACAAAGCTCGTCTGAACTCAGACGTCCCATCACGGTCTCTCACCGTACCGACCATACTCGACACCGCGAGTGAAATTGATCACCTGATCCTTGTCAATTTTACCATTTAGCTGACTCCTTCAGCTTGTCGGTTCCTTTCCATCATCAATCAAAAACACACCTGTAAGTCCATGCTGACACCATCAGCCACACTGTCACCACCAAGCTTTACCACCCGAGTAAAGCTCCAACCATCAGCTAATCAGTGACAACACCCCATACTGCCACTCGCTCAAAGTAGCGTAAGATAAACCACACGATCTCAATTCGCAGGGCAAGCCCAAACCTGCGACATATATTAATCTAAATGTCCATAACCGCCGACTCCGTCAGCGAACCATGACGCTGAAAAAAAAACACGGCGTAATAACATCACACAAGGCTACTCGTAGTTACACTGACCACCAATTCACTCATCCTGAGTGTGCGTATACCGTCAACTTACTCAATCAAGTGGTGCAACTGGAACACATTGAATGTCAGCCCAGCAGTGATCACACATCTCAATACTAGGGTTCCACTAGCCATCTATGGCTAAGAGCGCATGCTCATACAATCACTGAACCCGACAAAATCACTCTGCTCAGCGCACAGTATCCAATGTCCAGTCCACAAACACATCCAAACAAATGAGATCGGAACCAAGCCGATTACTAACATGTTAATCACACACCACTGGTACATCCCATGTACCGTCACTAGGCACCACTTAGCCTATCCAGTATCAATCCTCGCACAACGTACCCTGTACGTACATCTATCCATCAATCCGCCTACAACCACCTAGGATGTGGCCAAACACGTTCTAATTACTCTAGAGTCCATCTGTCAGATACTGTACCAGACAGATCCAAACTCCGACCCAATATCCATTTCCAAATCCGAATCCGAAATCATTATTCCGTAAGCTAGCATTGGAATAATCATTCCGCACCCAAATCCAGTAATCCACTTTCAAGCTTCGAAATCGAATCCTGAATCGTCACCCAGAAATTCGATTCCAAAACCCAAAAGCTCGTTCACGTCACCGAGACGTACCAAAACCGATCCTAGCGGTTACCAGCTCAAAATACTCGATTGACTTCATAGGGAAGCCAATCCCAATATCCACACGTCTAAGGTTGACAACAATCCGACCACTTCGGGAACCTACTCACCCGAGTAACAAACCATATGGGCTCCACTTCGAAACGAAGTTCAGACCCGTCATTTACGACTCACATACTAAGGTAAGAGTGATAAACTCTCACCCTATCTGGGTCATCAAGATCAGGATCCAGATCCATTACTGCGTCATCTGACAAGTAACATCACGATCCTAGATCGTCACATTGTCCAAAGCGCACAACATCACAATCCAGATACACCTAGGATCCACACATGCTCACGTAGCTAACAATCCAACTGAAACTGATCGTAGGGTCTTACACCCTCATTGAATTCTTCGCTAAATTCCCCTTGGTGGAAATGATGACCTCGCATTTCACCACCAAATCCAGAATTATACACAACTTCATGTGTCCAATGAACCCAAGCCAAACATGGGTCCACCCACCAATACACGCTCAACGTACTGGTAGCAATAATCAACGTCCGACAGGGCAGAAAACAACAAGTCAACCCCAATGACTTCAGGATACCTATCACCAATGCGGGAACGAGCACTCCTCTCGTCTCCCAATCACAACTCTCCCCGAATCAGGAGTTCCAACCATGTTGGAAACAGACATGCTCCCAACGAGATGTCATGTCCAACCACTGGACTGCCCACATCCTCACCTATACAGGTTCAACACTCGGTTTTCCAAGATATTCACAATTACAAAATTCCGCCACAACACCCCCAATGATTTACCTCGACTTTTCCAATTTCAATAATTTCCTTGCACTTTCTGGGGATATTAGAATTTTACCACCTTACCAATCTCGGAGTTGGCAACAATTCCCCAAATCCACTAATTTTTATGACATAGGGAACATCATCCCTAGATTCCTCAAGTCTCAATCATACCTTTTTATCCATTCATCACTTGTCATCTCATAACTATTGGGACTTATCCCAATACGTCACAACCTCCACTGGATCCCTTCCAGTTCATGACTCAACCACCACTGAGTTACAGATACCGATCATATGTCCATCAGGACAGAGTCACACCCCATCTCGTGGCTCATCACAATCACAATCACTGACACCAGCACCAGCACTAGTATCACCGACACTTGCCTCAACACACAGGCATCCATACATCCACACTAGCACACGAACATCCACGCTAGCACACTGTGTGCAAAGTTGATATCCTGGATCTCCGTCCATAAGGAACGACGATCCCGTATCACCACTCGTACCCCACGACTATGGGTACCTCCAATTTGACCATCCGTACATCAGGAAAATGAACGTTCCCTGAACGTCCCCTGATCCTCAAGTATTAAAACCACAATAAATACCCTTGATAGCCAGTCATCTCGACACAACTGTCGACCAACAGTCATCGATGTCAAGATCCGTATCCACACCTCACACTATTATTCGATCCAACACGGAATTCCATAAGTTATCTCATAACCGTATCCGTAGATCGAAACCCATAATCCTGACTAGACTCACTACAGTTATCCACCTGGTCATCCACGACCTTCGCCGCTCGTCGCAGCGTAAGTTCTCATTTAAAGTTCACTTTTCCAATCCATAAATTATAAATTAGGGTTCCAAAATCACACCCTAGGGTTCCACCAAACCCAACTACCTTCTGCAGTAAAATCCACAACCTGACCGACTCCGCGGTCCTGACATCGTATAGACGTCCAATCCAATCCAATCGTCAAATCAACGTGGGTTCCATCGTGGGTTCCACCACGAAGGTCATCGGCTAACTCCGATGCACCAACATCACTTACCCTAGCCATCACTACCAGGGCCCACATTTTAGACCATTACCCAACTGAGTATCGCATTTCCATATCATTATTCAAATGGGGTTCCCTGAACCCAGCTGTGCCCAGTAGCACAACAATCCATCATCACATGACCGAACCAACGGTCCTACATTACCAGTTAATCACAAACAACCCCACTTGGGTCGAATCATGTTAATGCACGGCGTATCGGGCCAAACACACTCTATCCACTACTCAAACCCAAAACTATCTATCAGATTGACAACGGAACTGCAGCCCAAAGAGACATCACATCCTCGACCTTCACGCACAAAAGAGCAAACCTGCTCTGATACCACTTGACACGACCCATCCCAATCCCCCCGGGATTACCATGGAATGTGTCATGCTCCAGTCTGACAAGAGGTGTCAGACAAGGGATAACCTGTTGCCGCTGCCCAACCGGGCTTCCAGAGTGCGCAAGGATCGATGGAGGAGGTGTGCGATGACCCAGTCTCTGCTGCAGTCGCATCCGGAATCAACCTGAAGGGCATTAAAACAAAAGCAGTGAGTGGACGAAAATAAACAAGTCTGTTTAAAAGATTTATAAAGACATTTATGCCCCTCAGTAAAAACATATGCATGCACCAAAAACCAATAATCACATATTTATTTAGAAATAACCATTAGGGCCTTCGCCCGGAAACCATAAGCATAGTTTCAAATCCCAAAAGTCAATCCAAGAGTTATTTCATAAATCCAGTAATATACATTTATTATTTTTCCATCTCCGGCATCCCCGATGCCTAGCGTCCCAGACGCTTGACGTCCCAGATGCTTGACGTCCCCGACGTCATATCTCACGGTATTAAGCAACGCGTGCTGCCCGGGGTCTCACCGGGTCCATATCTCTGACATCCCCGATGTCTGACGTCCCCGACGTCAATCATAGCAATCCTGCTCCTGAGTCACTATACGGTCCGGCTGCTCCGTACAATGACCCCTCGCAGACAATGCACCGTGACTTCCCCAGTGTCCCCGACACCTGGAGGAGACCAATATATATCCTCGTATCGAGATGGTTTTATGGAACACATTTTATTATTCATTTCCAAAATATCACAAGGGCCCTGCCCCGAATTTCCATAAAACCGTCATAAGTCCAAATAGATGATTATTAAATCCAAAATCATTTATTCAATTCCATTTTAGGGTCCCCGACCCGAAATCACATATATAAATCAACTGGGCCCCTGGCCCGATTTCATAAGTCAACTGGGCCCCTGGCCCGATTCTTAAATCAACTAGGCCCCTGGCCCGAATTTACTTCATCAAATCCGTAACTATTTCATAAAATCATATCCGAACCACAATTATGGAAATCAGTGCAAATTCGAAAAACCTCGATTTACGCGCAACCCGTAAATCGCCTCAAAATACGTGAAATCACATAAATTCACCGATATCCAAATCAAAGCATATAAAAGCAATTATAACAATCATGAAATAGTTATGCATGCATCGAATTTATAAAACTAATGTCCACTCACCGACCGTTTAACTGAGTGCCTCGATACGCGTGCCATAGGCCTTCCCGGGCTACACCACTATCACGGGACTTCCAATCTTGTCCAAAACACATTAGAGGGTCACTAACCTCTTCATTAACATCCTATTAAAGTCCCGTAATTTTCCCGAATTTTTTAGTATTTTTAAACTGGATTTAAAACCTTCGGACATCCCGAACAATATCGAAACGGGATCCGATTGACACGAAACCAACGCTAAAATGTTCGTTACATTTAGTAGAACAAAAGTTATGTTGGAAGTTTCCCCAAAATACCCTCCACGCGCCCTCACTCGCCGCCCAAAGGGGCTGCGCGTGAAGCCCACGCGCGGTGAACAGTGTCATCGTCTTCCCTTGGTGAACCGGGTTCACCGGTTCAGCGGTTTTCGTCTAAATTACGAAAATGCCCTTGGGCTTCCGAACATCATAACTTTCACTACGAACATCGGAATCGAACGTGCCACCTATCCATGAACTCGTGACGTCTCAAAATACGTCACGGTCATTAGTCAAAGTCCATCTGACCGTCCGAATTAAACGTCAACATTTTTCCCACGCCCAGGGGCAAAATGGTCATTTTGCACAATTCGTCCGATTTCACTCAACTAATCCCAGATTAGTCATTCTAAACCATAATTAAATAATATTAAATCCCGATATTCGGGACGGGTCGTTACAATGAGTGACACTTGTCACTCATCCAAGTGTGTTCAGTCACTGGGTACTGTTCATAATAAAATAATATTTTAATCTCGGTTCATTCGGTTAATCGAGTCTGTTCCCGTGACCATAACTTCGTCGTCGAATCTCCGATTTCGGCATGCCGCCTGTCGTTGGATTCGTATCGACGAGACCTACTTAACAGTCCTTGGTCCTCTTTCATTGGACTTCCCGGGTCAAAAGTCAACATTTGGCCCCTTTTTAGGCAAATTACCAAAATACCCCTCAACTTCCGAACGTCATAACTTTCTCCTCGAATGTCAGAATCGAATGTGCCACCTGTCTACGAACTCGTGACGTCCCGAACTACGTCACAGTCATCGGTCAAAGTCCGTTTGACAGCCCTAACTAAAAGTCCACATTTTACCCACGATAGGGGCAAAACGGTCATTTTGCACAATTCGTCCGATTTCACTCAACTAATCCCCGATTAGTTATTCTAAATCATAATTAATTAATATTAAATCCCGATATTCGGGACGGGTCATTACAACCTTCCCCCCTTAAAGAATTTCGTCCCCGAAATTCCAACTATTCGTATTCCACAGCCACCTCGTGGAAAACAAATCGGCCTCACAACATATGTACACATGTACACCCACAAGCCAACGCAGAACTCGTCTGCACTCAGACGTCACATCACAGATGCTCGTCGTACTAACTACACTCGACCACCTCGAGTGAAATTGGTCACCTGATATTGGTAATGTCACCATTAAGCTGACTCCTTCAGCTTGACGATTCCTCGTAATCACTAATGTGCCCTGACCTCCGCTCTCATCGAGAGTTACCAAAACTCACTTGTCAGTCCATGCCGACACTACTAGCCAAACTGTCGCCACAAAGCTTTGCCACCCTTGTAAATCGCCAATCAGTAACAAATCAGTGACAACACATCGCACTACGACGTCCGTCAATGTAGCATAAGATCAACAACATGATCTCACCTCGCAGGGCAAACTCAATCCTGCGACAAATACCAACCGCAGTAACCACAACTGTCACCCCCTCAGCGATCCCAGATGCTGGTAAGTTCACGACAAGATAACATCTCGCAAAGAAAATCGTGGTCACACTAACCACCAACTCACTCAATCAGATGGTGTAACTGGAACACATTGAACACCAGCCTAGCAGTGATCACACAACTCAACACTAGAGTTACACTAGCCAACCATGGCTAAGATCACTTGCTCAAACAATCACTGAAATCATCAGAATCACCCTGCCCAGTGCATCGTGTTCAATGTCCAGTTCACGTTCACAACCAAAAACCAATGGTATTGGAACTAAGACAAATACCAACACGTTCATCGACACATCACTGGTACAACCCATGTACCGTCACTAAGTATCAAGTACCATCATCCATACGATACAGCAAATCGTGCACCAAGTATGATCCTACAGCTGGACCCCAATAGTCCATATGATCAAATGTCAAGTATTACTCCAATCCCATAGTGACAGGACCCGTCCCAATCCCACTGGGACCACCCGGGGACGTGCCCCGCTCCCGTCTAACAATGACTCTAAACATACCAAAATTACCCTTAAATAAAAACCGAAGACTTAAATAGATAGATAACGTACAACCACAGTGTTTAAAGTGATACTGTCAGACAAGGGAAAGTAAAAATACAACATTTGAGCACAATAGTTAGAGTACATTTATTCGGTGCTCAACCTACCCGCAAGTGGGTGTACAGGTGCACAGCTAAGCAAACTAAACCTCTGCCTCCTCCTCCGGGGTCCTCCTCCTCTATTTCCGTGTCAGGGTCTGGAGGGGTCAGTAAAACAAGGGTGAGTGGGCCAAAAATAACAGTTTAGAAATCAATTTAATAATAAAATAATCATAAGGTTTTACCCCTCCGTTTTCCAAATCTTGCATGCAGTGAAAATATAATATTATAATGAAATCATAACAAATAAACCACAATAATAATCGAAAGGTGAAACTAACATATCAGTGCACTGTAAAACCCAACCCAAATAATGTCACGGTTCTAAGGCTACGCGTTGCCACTCAGGGTCTCACAACCGAGACTCTCTAGGTACATCAGCACCCGGTATCCCGATCACTGCCCGAGGTATATAAACATGCCTTCCTGAGAGTAAGCAGCCCAACGGGGGTCAACTCCACTCAGTCAGAGCCCCGTGACTACTCCAGGGTCCACCCAAGCCAACGACCCTCCCTGGAGGAGACAATATACACAGGTAGGAAAGTACAGTACAATAACAGTATAGTTTACCCTATGTCCCACGGACATCCCAAACAAAATCCACATATAATCCAGACGGGTCTCATGCCCAAAACATTGTAATCGCATATATAAACAGTTCATAAGACTCATCAAAATCATAAGTGGAAATAGTAAAATAGTTTATGCATGCAAGCCTTTTATAAATCAAACAGCCCACTCACACTCGGTCCTTGCTGCTCAACGATCTCTAAAAACCTGTATTATTATACCTAAGAGTTACTTAAGGACCCTATGACCTCAATACCAAGCCCTAGAACAGATCCGCCTCAAAAACGCATCCCGAGCGCTACTCCCGGTGCTTTAAACCCCATTTTGACTAATCTAACGATCTCCGATCGACACGAAACCACCTCTATTGGATCCGTATCGTCGAAACCTTGAAAATGGTACCGGCCCCACCAAAATCACTGTTCACACGCGCCCCCACGCGCCTGGTCAACGCGTGGGTCAATGCTGCTACAGTACTGCTGACGTCAGCATGACGTCATCACTGACACTTGTCAGGTGACACGTGGCATGTTCTAATTGGTCCCTGGTCTGACAACATCTGACAGGATGATGTCATCATGACGTCAGAAGTGACGTCAGCATGATGACGTCATCATGCTACAGTACCGGGTCAGACCCATTTGACTGGAACCGGGTCGCCGTCGACCCACGGCTTGACCTGATTCCACCGTACGATTCCAGCCACCATTTTCGACGGGGTTCATCCCTATAGGGTCGTCTAGGTCAGTTCTATGGTTCTACAACCTCAAAATAGAAAGAAAAAGGGAAGAAACTCACCAGTTCGTCACTGAAACTCACGGCCAAAGTCCGTTCGTCTTCTCCGGTGATCCACGCCGTCTCAGTCGTCCAAACTGGTCCCAAACAGCTCGTCTCTCACCCTAGGACATTTCTAACACCAAAAAATTGATTTCCTAGCATTAAAACACGTTGGTTCGAAACAGGGAAGAAAAACGGGGCTTTCGGGTTTTGGGTCTTACCGCCGCCGTGTCGCCGCCGTAGGCTTCGCCGTCGTCCAATTACACTCCTGGGGTCCTCACGGTGCAGACTGGAGCTTCCCATGCGTCGAGGTGGTGTGGCTGTCACGGTTTGCTTCTTGGACCCGATTCCTCTGTGTTTCGGGTCTGAGTTTGCACGGGGTTTTCAGACGGGGAAAACGGGCCGGTGGTCGCCGGTGATGCACGGTGATGATGAGTAGATGATGGTGGTGCTGCTGATGGTTGGCTGGTGCGATGAGGGGTGCTGGTTCAATCGCCTGGTTTGAGAGAAAATGGAAGGAGATGCACGGGTTAGGGGGGCTGAATGTGTTTGTGTGTGTTGAGAGAAAACGGGGAGGTGAGATCGTGCATGAAGCAGAAAAAACAGAGGAAATGGGAGGCTAGGATGCATTTGGGCAGAAGATCCAACGACTGGGATCAAATGGAGGGAAATTAAATGGTTATAATATAGTTAAATAGTGTAAGGTTGCTTTAATGAAATAGTATGGGCTTGGATGGGTGACACTTGTCACCAATCCACTAGTTGGATTTAAATATTAGTTGGCACGGATTCCCATAATAAATTATTATTTTATTCCGTTGTTCTCGGTTCGTAAATTCCGCTAAAACGCTTCCTTGACCATAACTTCTTCATACGAACTCCGATTTCGGCGTGCCGCCTGTCTACGGATTCGTGACGTCCCGACCTACGTCATAGTCATGGGTCAAAGTCCAAATTGTTTCCTGGGTCAAAAGTCAAAGTTTCCCCCCTTCAGGGGTAAAATAGTCTTTTTACATTAAAATATTATTATTCTCGGTTCGAGTCGTTACACATAGAGTTCCATTAATAACAGGATTCCCCTGATCCTCACGTTATCAAAATTTTAACTCTCTCAGCTTAGTATATCGGCTACCTCTCTAGCCGTACACCCGACCCGACTACAAGGTTGAAATCTCAAAGTCTTTTGACTATCACCGTCACACACTATAGGCTATTCGGTTTATCATATTTTGCCATTCTTGTTAGTCGCCCTTTCTAGAAGTATGACCTCAGCATACTCGACCCATAGATCAATATGGTCGATCCCAAACCAGGTAGGGAAAAGTAAAAAGCCTGAGGGTTTAGCTAGCATCGACAATCCTTGTCCTATGCTACCCAAAAACACCTCGCCAAATCACAACTCTCAAAATGACACATCAACGTGTCCACAGGAAAGAACGTCTAGTTCTCCCGGGATTCACACTAACCCCGGCCACCACTAACACTTATGTCACAAGTCTACTCTGATCGACTAAACCTAACACCACGAATTTTCTCTTAGGATAGTCAACACATCCATCGAGCACATCACATGCCCATCCGTAGATGAAGGCACACCAACACATTATCATGACCAACCCAACTGTGGTTAGAAAACCTGCCTCAACAACTCACAGTCAAAACCGGCTCATCTGGAGCCCTCAAATCACATCAGGACTCATCCCGAATCCTAAACCAACTCCTGACTCCTACTGAATCCAAGTCCAAACTCGACTGACGTCAATGCCACCACTGGCATATCCGGTCACCTAGAAAATACCCCTTGGTAAACCACATCCTTTCCAAAACACAAAACCATTTCCGGACTCCCTCTGAGTCCAATCCAATATCCAAACCCATCCTCGGGTCAAGTTTATTCTGGGCCCAACATGCCCATCCACAACCACACCGTTATAAAAAAACAACCATTCGGACCAACACTAGTCCGACACAATCAAAACACAAGATACAATATTACAACACAAGTGTACAATACAAACTGTTTACAAAGTAGCACGAAGCTCAAACCGTCGACACTTATCCTCCTCAGTAGCCACATACAGAGGAGCGAAACTAGATAAGTGCAAAAATTGTTGTTCATAATCGACCACTGACAGATTCCCTTGCTGCAATTGGAGAAACTACCCCTCCTTAGCGTTCCGAAATGAGCGAGGGTAAAACTGATCTAAAAATTGCTCTCGGAATGCATCCCATGCCAAGGTACGGGCATCCCAACCAGTCAACTGTAAACTATGCCACCACCTGTAAGCATAGCCATCCAAAAGAAAAGTGGCTAAGGGCGCCATGTCCTCCGGCGGACATATCATGACCTCAAAAATCCTTTCCAAATGAGTAATCCAATCTTCGGCACCATCCGGGCCCGAATCACCACGAAACACAGTGGCTCCTAACCGTCGAGCTCTCTCAATATCTGGACCTTCCCTAACACTATTCTGGTCCCTCCCATATTCAGACCGTGTACGGGACGCACGACTCGGAGGCATGACGTAACAACAGAAATCAATAACCAAATGCTCTGATACCACTTTGACAGGACCCCGTCCCAACTGGACGTAAAAAATCGTGCCGGTCCTGCTCCCGTCTGACAAGTCAACCAAAGGTCCGAAACTACCCTTCAGTGCTTGCTAGACAAGAGATGTTTGCGCTGATTTCTGCTGCTGCCACTGCCTCACGATCAGTCTCAAATATCGTACCATGGCCTGGAGGGTCACAAAACAGAAAAGGTGTGAGTGGACAAAAATGACCTCTAATAAAAACATTTACCAAAATTACATTCTTATCCTCCAGTTTTCACAAACTTGCATGCATATCATAAAACATGAGTAATAGTATGAAATCATTCAAGTATGAACAGTGGATCGATAAAATAAAAACATATTTTCCCATGGTCCGTAAAACTCACGTTCACCAAATCAGTTCATGTTATAAAACATCAAATCCCGGCTCTCAGGTCAAAACATGTGAAAACATAATCACCTGGCCACAAAGACCAAAAAACCCGTACTCAATACCAGTACGTCATCACAAACAACATCAATCAGCACTAATCACAAGTGCACAATAAATATATCAATCCAATCAATCCGTACTACTCACAAGTGCACAAACTATCACAATCACAGCTGCACTACCCACGAGTGCACAATCAAACCATCAACTGCACTACTCACAAGTGTGGCACTACGCGTACGCCAATATCCAGCCACTCTCTCAGGAACAGACACCTCTGGGCTCAACCCTCGGGCTCAGTCACATCTGGGCGAACACATCCCCGGGCTCAGACCCATCCGAGTGGTACATCCAGGCTCAGTCACATCCGAGAAGCTGACTACCATAGGATCAACTCCTGATCCTACAATCACATCCCCCAAGCTCCGGTCGTCTGGGTAATCCCCCCAAGCTCCGACCGTCTGGGCATTTCACAATCACAATGAAAACCATCTCGGGAATTACATCCCAAAATATTTCAATCAAATCTTGTCTTCATACAAAGTCAAGATCATTCCCGACTGGGTCTCAAGCCCCAAGATACCATTTACACATAAACCGTTAAAATCACATTTTAAAATAATAAAATAATCCAGAAATCATCGTTGACTCACCAACTAAGTCAAAATATCATTTTAGAAATCATTTAGACTCCGGGCCTAGCCCAAAACATCATTTGCACGTTCCTCGTAAAACGTGCCTAAAAGTCTGATTAAAATAATCATAAAATCACAAGAAATCATTATTCACTGGGGTTCTCACGCCCAAAATAACATTATCACGCAAATCCATGCGTTGCAAACTCCGTTGCCATTTTCACGTAAATCCACGAAATTGACCCTTGACTAATTCCCGAGTCACAACATCATTTTTCAATCCATGACTCATAATCCGAGTCCAAACATTATTTTCAATCAAATTCAATACCGGATTGAAATATCAACCATGCCAAAGCATATAAAATCATATAATAAGGCATTTAAATCATATATGCATGCATCACGGTTAGAAAACAAAGTCCACTCACACACACCGTCCAAAACGGTCCGTTTCCGAGCTGCACGTTTTTCCGTAAATTCTGGAAATCACAACACCTGTCCAAAATCATTATAGACGGTTACTAACATCTCAAAATACTTCATATAATTTTCCCCAATTTTTTCAGAATTTAAATACGTATTTTTAACGTAAAACAAAACTTCGGATACGCGGAACATTAACGAAACGATATCCGATTTCCTCGAAACCAGCGTCAAAATGTTCGTTACAATGTGAGGATTCAAAGTCATGTTGACCTCACCTTAAAACTAGGCCGTACGCGCCCTCACGCGCCGCCGTGAGCGGCTGCGCGTGAAACCCACGCGCCTGCTACAGTAACCGTCGTCCTCACCCGTTTTCTCTGCAAAACGGGTCCTTTTGCCCGCGAACAGACCCGATTCAATGTCTGTCAATTCGATACCAATTTCAACAATTGAACATTCAGCCAGTTTCGATTCAAGTCTAATTAGAGGTCTGTAATCATAATTTCACCAAAACTTACCTTAAATCAAACAACCCGAAGATGAACATCAAAGAACACTCGAATACTGTTCATCATTCGAAGTCCTTCAATGTCACACGATTTCCTTCAATTGATGCAACCAGAAGCTTCAGTGGACTCAGTTAAACACTTTCCTCAACTCAATTGCATCAATCCAAGCCTCAATTTCCTCGACTCAAGCTCGAAATTTCTGAAACTACAGTCCTTCTGTTCTACCTCAAATGGACCTCAATTCTCTTCGTTCTTTTGATGTAAATGATCGTGGCAATACAAGAAGACTCAAATTAATCTCCATTTTGATCAACAAGGCTCAAAGCTTCCAATTCGAATTTCCCCCCTAATTTTCTGAAATTCGAAATCTAGCCCCCCAGCTCTCAATCAATCCCTTGTTTTTTCCCAATTCAATTTAGTCTCAAAAGTTTCTCAGTTTCTCACTCTCTGGTTCAGAAATGGAAGAGGGATGAAGGTTGGAAGAAAATTGGATTGTTGATTGTACACGTTTAAGAAAACAGAATACCCCTCAACTTCCGAACGTCATAACTTTCTCCTCGAATGTCAGAATCGAACGTGCCACCTGTCTATGAACTCGTGACATCCCGAACTATGTCACATTCATCGGTCAAAGTCCGTTTGACCGTCCGAACTAAAAGTCAACATTTTGCCCACGCTAGGGGCAAAACGATCATTTTGCACAATTTGTCCGATTTCACTCAACTAATCCCCGATTAGTCATTCTAAATCATAATTAATTAATATTCAATCCCGATATTCGAGACGGGTCATTACAACCCACCCCAATTATCTCCTCGATAACCGGGACGAACGCTGCTCCCATTTGACAACCTACTTAAAAGACCAAAATAACCGCAATAACCACAAATCATACATTGTCAGACCAGGGAAAAGTTACAATACAACCAGTCAACAGTAGCACAGAGCATAGTTAACAGTACAAGATAAGAATAAAATCCTACTGTGAGCTGATTACACGCGCAACGGGAAGATTTTATGCCTCTGCCTCGACGTTAGCCCCAACGTTCGTACCACGACCTGGAGGGTGTAAAAACATTTAAAAGCGTGAGTGGACTAAAAATAAGATTTATAAAATAGTTTGCGAAGTAAACCAAGGTTCACCCTCCATTTAAAAACATGCATGCATGACCAAGTATCTGGAAACAACGATATGAACGATATGAAAATAAGTGTGGAAATCAAGAAATTTTGTAAATCACCAGAAATCAAAATCAAATTTTGGGCACTCGTCCCAAAATCCATAAGATCCAAATCATCCGGGCCACAGCCCAACACATTTGAAAACTAGTGAAAAACCACAGTAAAATATCAATCAATCAATCAAGTTGCTGGATCTCAAGTGCGCCCGAGTTTTAAACTCAAAACACATGTGCATAATCAGGCCTTCCCGGGATATCAACGAGTCTTTAAACTCAAAACACAATCAACATGCCTCGGGGGATATCACAATAATCGAGTCTTTAAACTCAAAAAATCTACCGAGTGTGACGACCCGTCCCAAATTATCGGGATTAATTAAGGATTAATGACGGATTAGCGAGACTAATCGGGGATTAGACGAGGATTAGCAGATGTTAGGGCAAAATCACGATTTTGCCCCTAGAATGGGTGAATCGTTGACTTTTCATTCAGGCAATCAAATGGACTTTGGCCGATGACTGTGACGTAGTTTGGGATGTCACGAGTTCATAGACAGGTGGCACACTCGATTCCGACGTTTGAGGAAGAAGTTATGATCTTCGGAAGTTCGAGGGCATTTTGGTAATTTGGTTGAATAGGAGCAAATAGTTTACTTTTGACCCGAGCGGTCCGATGGCCGAGGGGCGAGGACCCTTACGTAGATCGAGACGATATGAATCCGTAGATAGGCGGCATGTCGAATTCGGACGTTCGACGGAGAAGTTACGGTTCACGGAAGTTCGAAAGTACTATTGCACGTTTTACGAGACGATGGACTTTTGGACTTAAGTGGGACCGAGATAATTCTGTGATGCCCAATGGATGAGTGACAAGTGTCACCCATCCACTGGACACCATTTTTCCTTCATGCATCTCACTTTCCCTTCTCATCGATCATTTTTCCCATTTCCAACCCAAAACCGATCAAACCTATCACCCAAAATCCAAACCCTTCAACCCTAGGATCATCTGTGAGACCCAAGAGAGTGAGAGGAGGACTGAGGAAGGTGGTGGCCAGCTAGGAATAGCGCCACCGTGGACGGCGGAGACAAACCGTGGAAGGTAACTCGGTTTGGCCATTTTCCCCTTTTAAATTCGATTTGCACGTTATGGTTAATTTTGGATGATTGGGGGATGATTTTAGGTTGCTAGGATGATTTTAAGATGCTTTTGGTGGTGGTTCACGGCTGAGAAGGCCCTGGGAAAAACCTGAAAAACTTGAACCGTTAAGACAAAATCAAACCGTGGGATTTAGATGGTTTTTCTTAGGTTTCTGGATTGGAATAGATAGGAAATGAGAAAATAGGAATTTTGGGATTGGATTGGAAGAAAACGGACCGAGTTTGGGTGAGAAACAAGGTCGGACCGGTCACGTTGGTCCAGGAAAACCAGCGAACCGATCGGACCAGGTTCGATCGAAGGTAGGAGACAACTGTAACTGGAGCGTGAGGCCTACGCGCAGGCCACTCCTATTGTAACAACCCGTCCCGAGAACCGGGATTAGTGGAGTGATTAAGGTGGGATTAGCAGGGCTAATCGGTGGTTAGTTGGTCCCGATAAGGTCATTGGCTTAGAATGACGATTTCGGGCCTGAGGCCCAGTTCAAAAGGTGTTTTCGGAAAGGAGATTTCGGGTTTCGAAATCGGAATTCCGGGTGACGATTCGGGATTCGATTTGGGACTTGAAGCGGATTTCGGGTTTGGGTTCGGAATGGTTATTCCGGATGCTAGCTTACGGAATGATGGTTGCGGACTCGGACCGGAAAATGAGAAGGAAGTGAGTTCTGGGTCTGGATTCGGAATGACGGTTATGGATGCCGGAAGGGCATCAGACCAGTGGTTTCGGATTCGGGTTTGGATGAGGATTCGGTAAATGGTTTTTTAAATGGTTTTGGATTGGATTTGCTGGATCTGGATATTGGGTTTAAAGACCCGGATATATGTGACGGGGGACCGGCCGGATTGGGTTTAAAGACCCGGATTGAGTTTAAAGACTCGGGAGTTTAAAGACTCGGATATATTGATTTTCCCCCGTAGGCCTTGAGTTTAAAGACTCGGGAGTTTAAAGACTCGGATAGATCCAGCAGGTTCGATGAATGAGGATGTGTTTTGGGTTTTCACTGAGACTTGATGATGATGTTTTGGGCAGTAGCCGGATGAAATGGTTTCTATTGGTTATAATGGCTTTCGGTGATATTGGGGCTGAGGCCCGGGTTTTGGAAAAAGGAAAAATGTGCTTTGGTTTTCGTATATTGTTTTATGACGTAATTGATATGCATGCATTGGTTTTCAAAACGGAGGGTATAAATGTATGTGTTTTCTGATAACTGTTTGAACTTGACTTTTATTTTTTTCCACTCACAGTCTTTTCGTGTTTTCGATACCCTCCAGGTTGTTGCGGCGGGGGCTGTCGGTTGAGAGAGATGGAGACATCACATGCCCAATCCACAGTAGGCTCTGCGCACTCTGGGACGTTTGAGGTTGTTGAGGTGGTTGGTCTGGAACTCCCTTGTCCGACTTACGTGTCACATGGAGGTTAGGCGGTTGTTTAGCCCTCATGTCATGCGTACGTTAGACGGGAGCGGGGTTTAGCCCTTAATCCCGGGGGATTAGGGGTGGGCCCTGACACCTGAGGTGCGTGACGGCGCGTGGCAGGGTTTTTGGGGAAAGTTCCAACACACGAAGTCATCTATTCGATGTAAGGAACATTTTGGGGACTGGTTTCGTGTCAATCAAACATCATTTCGATATAGTTCGCGTTGTCCGAAGGTTTAGGTTCGCGTTTAAAAATAGTTAGAAAATCGAGAAAATTATGGGACTTCAATGAGAGGTTAATGAGGCTATTAGTAACCTTCTATTAAGATTTGGACAGGTTCGGGAATCCCGGAGGTGATGATTGGCCCAGGAAGACGTTTTGGCACGCGTATCGAGACACGGCTTCAGAAGGTCTGTGAGTGGACCCTTCTTTTGAACTTGATGCATGCATAAATGTTTTATAAGTGTTTTAATACATGTTTTGTGATTCCATGAGTGCATTTGTTTGTGGTAGCCTAGGATTTACGTATTTGCACGTATTTCCAGATTTCTGGTTTTATACGATGCTTATACGTGCTAGGTTTTCAATGAGGGTTTAATGATTTGGTTTTGGGATTTGGAAATATGAAATCGGGCATGAGACCCATTTGATTTATGAACTCTCAGACTTGGAGTCCATTTGATTTGACGAGAAATCGGACCGAGGGTCCATTTAGTTATACGATCGGACCGAGGGTCCCGTTGATTTATGATCCAGGTTTGAGGCCCATTTGGTTGTAATATCGGGCTGGAGGCCCATTTGATTGTGGTATCGGGCTTGAGGCCCTGTTGGTTGTAAAATCGAGCTTGAGGCTCCGTTGGTTTATGGTTTCGGGCTTAGGACCCAGTTGATTGTGAAATCAGGCTTGAGTCCCAGTTCGGTTTATGAAATGAGTATTCTGACATGAGACCCTATTGAACTGTGGATATAGGTCGAGGCCTGTGAAATGGATTTGAATCAGATTCGAGGAATCCTATTGAAATGAATCGGGTATGAGACCCAGTTGAGAAATGTTTTAAGAAAGAAAGAAAGAGTTTTGAAAATGATTATGAACCCTCCATATGTTTATATTGTTACGACCCGTCCCGAGAGTCGGGATTAGCGAAGTGATTAGTGACGGATTAGCTGGGTTGATCGGTGTTTAGCTGGTTACTTTTGGACTTTTGTCGCAGAATGACAATTTTACCCTTGGAATGGGTAAAATGTTGACTTTTAGTTTGGACGGTCAATTGGGCATTGACCGATGACCGTGACATAGTTCCGGACGCCACGAGTCCGTAGACAGGTGGCACGCCCGATTCCGACATCCGATGAGGAAGTTATGATATTCGGAAGGTTGAGGGCACTTTTGTAATTTGGTTAAAAGAAGGGAAAAATTTGACTTTTTCCACAACAAGGTTTCTACACGTAAACCAAGGACCATTAGGTAGATCTCGACGTCCTGAGTACAACGACAGACGACACGCTGTCATCGGACGTTGGACGAGTGAGATACGGGTCTAGGAAGTGAAGGGTAAACTCGTAATTTGGACTCACATGGGTATTTTGGTCTTTTTGCACCTTGAGAAGTGTGCCAATCTGATAAGGACAAATGGACAGTGCTTATTGGATATTTTTGGGCTAGGTCCACTAGATGAGGGACACCTGGTGGTTGGCTAGAGGCTTCTACACGGTTTCACGGTTGAATTAAATGGTTTGTGTTCGATCAATGGAGAAAATAGAGATTGAAAACAGAGAGAAGAAATCGACCGGGTTGTAGGGTGAGCGAATCTTTGAGAGTGTGTGTGTGTGATTAGAGGGAAGCTGAGAGTGAAGGGAGTGTTTTGGGAGCTTCAGGAGAGTCGAGTGAGTGAGTGAGGCGAGTGGAAAACCAGAGAAACATAGAGGGATTTTTGGTGGTGGTGCAGCATAATCGATCAATCGTGGTTGGTGCTGGTGTTTTAAGGACGGAGGAGGACCAGAGGAGTCGAGTAGACCCAGAGGGATACGGCGGCGAGCACGGCGGAGGCCAGAACGACGGTGAGTTTTCTTTATCCTCTGTTTTTTAGTTTGGTTTCAAACTTAAAGTCGTGGGTTTAGGAGCTTAGTCGAGCTGTTCTAGGGGTCCTAATGGGTCTAGTGAGTTGCCTTTGAACTCAGGGAAACCAATTCGTGGCTGGGAGAACGACCAGTGGCCGGGAACATAAACATGGGTTTTTTTTCTGGGTTTTGTTCGAGCTTTGGGAGGTGAGAGTTAGGCCGTGATGTCATGATTTTAGGTGTGGAATAGGTTGCTAGAAAGAGGACGAAGCTTCTGGGTTTAAAAGGAACGAAAACGGACGGGAAACGGCGAAGAACCAGTCTCGCCAGTTCAGACCGGTCGAACGGCTGAGGAAGACGATGAACAGTAGTTACTATTTAGGCGCATGAAGCCCACGCGCAGCCCCTTTGGGCGGCGCGTGGGACAGTTTCTGGGTAAATGTTCAACATGGTTTTTAGTCTAATCGTTGTAACAAACCTTTTGGGACAAGTTTCGAGACGATCAGACATCGTCTCGGGTTAGTTTTAAGTGTTCGAAGGTGTAGGGTTCCGTTTAAGTACATTTAAAATTTCGGGAAAAATTGGGGAAAATAGGATAAGCTTAATTGAAGTGTTAGTGACCCGTTTTGGTGACTCTAGGTAGGTCGGGAATTACCTGAGGCGACCGAGGAACGTACGGGACGCGAGTGACGTGCCCGGGAACTGTGAGTGGACTCTTTCTTTCTAATCGAGCATGCATAACTATTTTTATCTACTTGTTTTATGGTTTAAAATATGATTTCATGATTATTGATTATTTTATATCTGTTTTACATAATGGTACGTTTTTCGAGACGTTTACGTATTTCAGCACGTTTTACGAGAAATACTTTGATTATGATTTTGATGCTATGCTTTTGGGGTTTCAATCTATAATTGGTTATCAATGATTATAAATGGATTTTGAGGCATGATTCGATAAACAAGGTTTTCGGTTTTAGAATTGAGTTTCGAAAATCGAGATTTGGTTTTAAAGTTGAAAAAAGGGAATTTCTGGATTTGGGTTCGGAATGACGGTTCTGGACGCCGGAATGGCTTCGGACTAGTGATTTCGGATTCGGGTTTGGATATGGAAATGAAAAATGGTTTTTTAACGGTTTTTGGATTGGATTTGCTGGATCTGGTTATTGGGTTTAAAGACCCGGATTATGATTGACGGGAGACGGGCCCAGATTTGGTTTAAAGACCCAGATTGAGTTTAAAGACTCGGGAGTTTAAAGACTCGGATATTATGATATTTTCCCCCGTAGGCCTGTTGAGTTTAAAGACTCGGGAGTTTAGGCCTGGATTGAGTTTAAAGACTCGGGAGTTTAAAGACTCGGATAGATCCAGCAGATTTGATCGGATGGTGATTTTTGGTATTTCATGTTTTATGATACTATTTCAATGATGATTATTATATGCTTTATATTACTGTTTTCAGTTACTGAGTTATGCATGCATGTTTTCAAAACGGAGGGAAAAATCCTGGTTTTGTGAAAGTGGTTTTTGAACTATTATTTATTTTCGTCCACTCACACTTTTCTGGTTTTAACTGCCCTCCAGGTCGGGGTGCTAGCGCTGGGGCTGACGTTGAGGCAGAGTCAGAGGCATAGAGCGTGCATAGAGTTATCCTGGAGTTTTACTGGGGTTTCCGTTACCGTTGTGTGTGTAGTCAACTTTAGTAGGATTTCTGTTTACCTTGTTTTGTACTATGCTCTGTATAGCTGTTGACTTGTTGGATTTTAAATTCTCCCTAGTCTAGCAATGTCATTTGTGGGTTTTTGTGGGGTCGTTTCGGTCTTTTGTGTTGGGTTGTCAGACGGGAGCAGGGTTCACCTTGGTTATCGGAGTGATAATCGGGGTGGGTCCTGTCATATATGATCTCCTCTAGACGTCGACCTGGAGAGTCACGATCCACATACCAGAATGGGTATCCCTATAGGGATCCCGTTCCAGGAGTGGGGGTTACGATTTATGTTGTGGTCCCGGAACAGATTCCGGAGAGATGTGTGGACTAGATCCAGAGAGAGAGCTCGGACTAGATCCAGAGATTGAGCCTCCCAGATAGAGAATTCCTGGGAGAAGACTCGGAGTGAGACCCCGAGTAGTGTGCACACTAGTATAGATATTATTAATCGTGACTTATATCGGGGATGTGTTCCCTAGGGGCTGTGTGCCCCGAGTTGGCATCTTCTCAGAAGTGTCGCGGATGGGTTATACGTATATTGATACGTATGAGGTTTTATGGAAGTGATTTGGGGGCGGAGACCCCGTGTTCTATGTTTTATGTTTCAGAAAAGTGATTTGTATGTTTTAGTATTTCACTGAGAATGTTGATTTGGGCTGATTTCCCACATGTATGGATTTACGGGTTTTTGTGATTTCGGGTCGGTGACCCATAAATGGATTTCTGGTTCATGACGGTTTATGGGGACCGGCATGAACCTTTGAAAGGTTTTTATGGGTCATGACGGTTTATGGGAACCGGGCATGAACCCTTGAAAGGTTTTGAATATGGTTGACAAATGGTTTTACGAATGTTTTGATAAACGGTTTTTGAATGCATGCATATGCTTTTAGTGAAGGGCATAAATGTCTTTTATGTGAAAATGTTTTTATTTAAAATGATTGATTTTGTCCACTCACGACTTTTGCTGTTTTAATGCTCTTCAGGTTGATCGCGGATGCGGGCTGTAGCAGAGACGAGGCATCACACTCCTCCTCTTATTATCCTGGCGTGCTCTGGATGCCCCGGTGAGGGCTAGAGACAGAATTTCCCTGGTCTGACACTTCATGTCAGACGGGATCAGGCGCGTCCCACCTTAATCCCGGGGGATTTGGGACGGGTCCTGACACCGAGTCTTTAAACTCAAAAAATATCAATTCAGGGCCTTCCCCCTTCATCAATCAACCGAGTCTTTAAACTCAAAACCAGATCCAGCCGTATCCAGGTCTTTAAACCCAAAATCAGTTTTCAACGGGTCTTTAAACCTAAAACCAAGTTAAAAGCATAGGAAAATCCATTGAAATACGAAAGCCAAAACCAAACTTGAAATCTTCGAAAATCGAAAACCGAAATCATGTTTGATCGAAATGGGACTCATGCCCGAATTTCACTTCCAAATCTCAAATCATATCCACAAATTGTTAGCAAAACAGAATGCGTATAAACATAAATCATCCATCCAAAATCATTATCAAAAGCATAACGGAAAGCATATTCTCGAAGTACGTGTAAATACGATAACTCATATTGAAAAACGTGCAATCAAGATAAGCAGGAGTATTGTAATCATAAGCATGAAATCATATATCAAAACATATAAGAATTAGGTAAAAACAGTTATGCATGCTCGGTTAGAAAACAAAAGTCCACTCACTAAGTCCGAATGCGTCAATCGCGTCCCGTACGCTCCTCGAATGCCTCAGGAATGTTCTGGCCTATCAAATAGCATAATTTCGGGTCACAAACACTTCAATTAAGCTCACACTAATTTTCCCAAATTTTCGGGATTTTTAAACGTAATTAAATTAACCCCTAAACCTTTGGACACTCAAAACTACTCCGAGATGGTGTCCGATCGACTCGAAACTTGTCCCAAAATATGCGTTACATCGATTAGAGTGAAAACCATGTTGAACACTTCCCCAAAAGAAGCCCCACTCGCCCTCAAGCGCCGCTCAAAGGGGCTGCGCGTGGGAGCCACGTGTGGCACTGTTCATCATCGTCAACCTCCAGCCATCCCAGTTCAGACTAGTCCAGATCGGCCCGGTCCAACTGAGCCGACGAGGCTAGTTTTCATCCATTTCCATTACAATCTCGATCCTTTCTTCACCATTAGCTTCGTCATTAAGTTTAGGTTTGATCTAACTAATTAAATCATGAAAAGAAGTCATATTTCATACCTCCCAAGTTCGAACAGAAAAACCAGAGATTCCAGCTCCCTGTTCCCGGCCACCACGAGCCTCTCCGGTTACGAGTTTGAGTCCTTGAGTTCAGTAGCAACCTTCCAAGACGATAAAGGTCATCAGAGTCACTCAACAATTCACCAAACCTATCGATTTTCATTTTGAACCATTTCAGGAAAATAGAGTAACCTAGATAACATACCTGCTCTCTGTCCTTCATCGTGACCTCCACCGTGGTCTCTCACGTCCTAGGTTCACTTTCAGTTCACCGAACACCACCACAGACAAGTTTCAAGTTGGTATGGACTTTCACGGTTGCTCACGGTTTCTTCCTCCTCTATCCCTGTTTCCTCACTTTCACACACATTCTTCACCCAGTTCTTCCCTCAGACACATTCACACAAGTCACAACACGTCCCTGATCTCTCACTCACTAACTCTGAGCTTACACACAACTCACTCAATTGAAAATGGACGATTGCCCTCTGTCTCTGTTTTCCCCTTTTGATCGATTCAGCCCAATTTTAAAATGGCTTAACCGTGTGAGATTTGGCTAGAAACTACTGGAGATGGACAGATGTCCTTATCTCTCTGGTTCTCAGCCAAAATATCCAATCCTCCAGCACAGGTGTCCTCATCCAATTGCTCACATAATTCAAGTTTCCAAAAGACCATTTTACCCCTAACGTCTAATTTACCATTTTACCCCTCGCGCATTTAGCTTCATATCTAAATCGTCTGACGTGCCACCTGTCTATGGACTCATGACGTCTTGAACTACGTCACAGTCATCGACCAACGTCCGTTTGACCTGCCAAACAAAAAGTCAATGTTTGACCATACTATTCACAAGGGTAAAAACGTCATTTTATACCAAACTTTTTCGAATTTACATTTTTGCCCTTTTTGAAGTTCCGAGCCGTTACAACCGTTCCCTTCGATTTTGAGTCTCTTGAGCTCGTCTCATCCTCTAGGACCTCGTCCAAACCATCAAATTGATCAAGCAACGCCCAAACATCTTTTTCCATTTTTGAACCCAAAAACAAGCTACAGGTTTCGGTTCTTACCTCAGCCGTGGCCTCCGCCGTGGCTACCATCCTCAGCCCCTTGTCCATCTCAGTCCTTCACGTTCAATCTCTCAGTCTCTCAGTCCCACATATGAACTGTCAGGACCCGTCCCAAATATCACCTCGGTACCCGGGACGAACCCTGCTCCCGTCTGACAATCACACTTACAGGACCAAAGATAACCTTAATACAACTATAAGTACAACTATCAGACGAAGGAGTAAATATATACAACAGTAAGCCAGAGCATAGTTCTACAAAATGGGCATAAAATTCCTACAATTCTAAGTCCGCAACGGAAGAACGGCGTAAGCTCTATGCCTCGATATCTGCCTCAACGTTCACCCCAGCGCTATCACCACGACCTGGAGGGGAATTTTAAAAAACAACAGAAGGTGTGAGTGGACTGGAATAAATAGCAGTTTCAAAACAGTTTCTCGTCAAATCAGAGTTAAGGAAAAATAAGAAGTTGTTCCCTCCGCTTTGAAAACAGGCATGCCCACCTAAGTATTAGAAAATCATAATATGAAACATCATAAGAAACAGAAACACTATAAAACATCATAAGAAATAGATACACTATAAAACATCATAAGAAACCAGAGCACAAGCATTAAACCACCTTTTCCGATCAAACCTGCTGGACCTATCCGAGTCTTTAAACTCAACCAGGCCTCAAATATAAATCCGAGTCTTTAAACTCCCGAGTCTTTAAACTCAATAGGCCTATGGGGGTAATATCATAAATATCCGAGTCTTTAAACTCCCGAGTCTTTAAACTCAATCCGGGCCCGTCCCCCGTCAAACAATATCCGGGTCTTTAAACCCATATCCAGATCCAGCAAATCCAATCCATTTCAGTGTAAAACCGTTCCGAAATCCATCACCAAACTTGAATTCGGAATCCCTAGTTCGAAGCCCTTCCGGCGTTCAGAACTGACATTCCGAACCCAAATCCGGAAAATCTATGTTCATACCAAAAACCATAGGAAATCCCCAAATCATGTTTCATAACTCATTTACCATCATTAGAAAACGTTTATAGGTTGAATTTCTCAAGTATAGCATCAAAAGCTGAAAACTGGCTTTTCCTCGCAAAACGTGCAAAATCCAGAAACAACTCGAAAAACATGCAAACATTTCAATCACGCATAACCATCATGGAAAACATAAAAACACACATAATATCATAAAACATTGATAAAAACAGTTAGGCATGCTCGGAAGTAGGAAAGAGTCCACTCACAAATCTAAGCAAGTCAGTCGCGCTCCGTGCGCTCCTCGACCGTCTCGGGTGCCTCCCGTCCTGTCACAATGCACCAAATAGGGTCACAAATACATTAAGGATCCTAATCCTAATTTCCCCAATTTTTCGGGAATTAAATAATATTTTAATCCTAAACCCGTAACCGTCTGGATTCCCGAACAACTCCGTAACACCGTCCGGTTAACCCGAAAACTATACCATTGGATTCCTTAGAACATTTAGGACTAAACTCATGTTGGAAGCTTGGCCGGATTCCTCCCCATGCGCCTCCACGCGCCGCCCAAAGTGGCTGCGCGTGGGCCTCACGCGCCTGCTACAGTGCATCTCCTTCCTCGAGTCACCCGGTTCAATGTTGAACCGGCGTGACCGGTTCTCTGTAATCCGACCACCATTCCAGTCCAATCCAATCCCATTCTCTTCGTCCCATCCTAAGCAACCTAACCATGTCCTAACCTGGAAGAATCACGGCCGGAAACCCACCGTTCACGGCCTCGAAACAGACGGCCCGTAGCCCCTGTTTTGGCCGCCGGCCGCCCAGGTCCTCCCCCGTCACGGCGTTCATCTTAAACGACGCCTAGGACCTTCCTGAACTTCACCCTAACCTCCTAATCCCTCGACTCAACGCCCAACTCCACGAATTTGCGTTTGAACCTCACGGCCAAACAGAGTACAGAGTACTCTCCGTCGACTGAGCTCCGCCGTGTACGCCCCCGTCACGGCGACCGCTCTACCCCACTCCTAGAACCTCCCTAAACACCACGGCACTCACCAATCCCCTCGATTCTCATCCTACCTTCACGACTTTGGAATTTAAAATCCACGGGAAAACAGGGGAAAGGAACTTACCCTTCGATTCTGTCGTCGCCGTGAGCACCGCCGCCTACCACGGTGCTTGTTGGACTCCCCGTAGCCTCCTTAGTCTCCTAGTGGCTTGAATCGATCCACCACACGGCACAACAGCCACCACAGTTCACCGCCTTCTCTGTTTTATTCAAAATCCAGCCGTCCACCGTGTCGCCTCCGTGCACGGTTGTAGCTTCAAAACACGATCACTAGGTCACCCTCGTCTCTCTGTCACTCTCACTAGTCCTCAACTCCCTCACCTTTGCACCGAATCGATCGAACACCCACGATTTCCTCCCCTCTGTTTCTCTGTGTTTCCAACGAGTGCACGGTTTGAAATCGTGCAAAGTGTGGCCGTGCACACACTCGATCGTCCTAGAACCATCCAGTCACCCACACGTGTCCAACATCCAAGGGCTCAGCACAAAATATCCCAGCCCACTTCTGCCACTTGTCCTGATCCAATTTGCTGAAAGAAAATGACCAAAATACCCCTTATATAATTAATTACCGTTTTGCCCTCGAACGTTCTAGACCCGTATCTTTCCCGTCCGACGTCCGATGACAGTGTGCCGCCTGTCATTGAACTCAGGATGTCGTGACCTATCCAACGGTCCTCGGTCTACGTGAAAATCACAAGTCCTCCAAAAAGTCAACATTTTCCTCACTTAATCAAAATTACGGTAACGCCCCCAATCTTCCGAACGTCATAACTTTTCCTCCGATTGTCCGAATTGAACCTGCCACCTGTCTACGGACTCGTAACGTCCTAACCTACGTCACGGTTAAGGGTCAACACTCATCCAATCGGTAATTCAAATTGTCAACTTTTAGCCTACTATTCACAAGGGCAAAATCGTCCTTTATATACAAAACTTTACAAAATTACAGTTTTACCCTTCCCGAAGGTACGGGTTGTTACAATCTACCCCCTAAAAAGAATTTCGTCCCCGAAATTCAGTGAAACAAATAAGGGTACTGTTCACGCATCAAGGCCTTAGGTTCCCAAGTAGCTTCTTCCACTTGATCATTTCTCCACAATACTTTAACCAAGGGAACCGTCTTTCTTCGCAAAACCTTATCCTTCTGATCCAGGATCGCAACAGGCTGCTCTTTGAAACTCAAGTCTTCCCTCAGTTCCACTGGTTGTGCCTCCAAAACATGCGAATCATCTCGAATATACTTCCGAAGCATAGAGACATGAAAGACATTATGTACCTTTTCCAAGTCTGCTGGTAAGGCCAATCGATATGCAACAGGACCAATCCGTTCCAAGATCTCATAAGGTCCAATGTAACGAGGACTCAACTTCCCTCGTCTGCCAAACCGTACGATTCCCTTCCAAGGAGATAACTTTAAGAAAACCCAGTCTCCTACAGCAAACTCCAAATCTCTAATCCTACGGTCGGCGTAGCTCTTCTGGCGGTCCTGAGCTGCCTTCAATCGATCCCTGATCAGTGCCACCTTTTCCTGTGTAAGATCTACCAGCTCAGACGCAGTCAATCTCCGCTCACCAACCTCAGTCCAACACAATGGAGTCCGACACTGTCGCCCGTACAAAGCCTCGTAAGGAGCCATCCCAATGCTCTCCTGATAACTGTTATTATAGGCAAACTCCATCAAAGGTAAATGAGACTCCCACGTACCCTGGAACTGTAAAACTCAAGCTCGCATCATATACTCGAGAATCTGAATAGTCCGCTCTGACTGTCCATCTGTCTGAGGATGAAATGCAGTACTGAAATGCAACTTAGTCCCAAAAGCTTCCTGTAAGCTCTGCCAAAATCGGGAAGTGAATCTCGGATCTCTGTCAGATACTATTGACTCGGGGGTCCCATGCAACCGAATAATCTCATCTATGAACAATTGTGCAAACTGCGCCAACCTGAAGTTTTCCCGTACTGGCAAGAAATGAGCAGACTTCGTAAGTCGATCCACAATAACCCACACACCATCGTGTCCCTTCGGTGTTCTCGGAAGCTTGAACACAAAATCCATCGTCAGGTGATCCCATTTCCACTCGGGGATCGGCAAAGGTTGCATTGCTCCATAGGGTCTTTGCCGCTCGGCTTTCACCTGCTGACAGATCAAGCATCTACTGACATATTCCGCAATCTCACGTTTCATTCCCGACCACCAGTAATGCTCTCGAAGTGTACGATACATCTTGGTCCCACCAGGATGCATCGCATAGGCTGGACAATGAGCCTCATCCAGTATCACTTTCTTCAATGCGTCATCCTCCGGTACGCACAACCGTCCACCCTTAACCAAGGCTCCATCCTCGCGGATCTCAAAGTCCTGTCTCTCTCCAGCCTCGACCTCAATCCGAATGATGCCCAAAACAGAGTCCTCAAATTGAGCATCAATAACCTGATCAATCAAAACAGGTCGCACATGAAAACTCGCTAGGAGTACTCCCTGATTATCCACAGTCAACTCTACTCCCAACCTGCGGAGCTCAACCAACAATGGTAACCGTACTGTCCTCAAATGTGACAAAGAACTAGCTGACTTCCTGCTCAGAGCATCGGCGACCACATTAGCCTTCCCTGGGTGATACTCAATAGTACAGTCGTAATCCTTAAGTAACTCCAACCATCGACGCTGTCTCAGATTCAGTTCCTTCTGAGTGAACAAATACTTTAAGCTCTTGTGGTCCGCGAAAATCCTGCACTTCTCTCCATATAAGTAATGCTGCCAAATCTTCAGTGCATGAACCACCGCTGCTAGTTCCAAATCATGTGTAGGGTAGTTCACCTCATGAGGTTTCAATTGCCGGGAAGCATAAGCAATCACTCTCCCATGCTGCATCAAGACACAACCCAAGCCTTGCAAAGAAGCATCACTGTACACCTCAAACTCTCCACTATCATCTGGAAGGGCTAATACAGGAGCAGATGTCAACCGCCTTTTAAGCTCTTGGAAACTCTGTTCACAGTTTTCGTCCCACTCAAATCGAACTCCCTTCTGAGTTAGTCGGGTCAAAGGAGCGGCTAAAATCGAAAAACCCTCAATGAAACGCCGATAATACCCTGCTAAACCCAGAAAACTCCGGATCTCCGTCACCGTCTTAGGCTGTTCCCAATTGGCTACCGCCTCAACTTTCTGAGGATCCACGCTGATGCCCTCGGCCGAAATCACATGACCCAGAAATCCCACACTGGTCAACCAAAACTGACACTTACTGAGCTTCGCATACAACTGATGCTCCCTCAAAGTTTTAAGCACGTTTCTCAGATGTTTCTCATGTGCCTTCGCACTCTTCGAATACACCAAAATGTCATCAATGAAGACAATCACAAAACGATCCAAGTATGGCCGGAACACGCGGTTCATAAGGTCCATAAAAGCTGCTGGGGCATTCGTCAAACCAAAAGGCATCACAACGAACTCATAATGACCGTACCTGGTCCGGAAAGCTGTCTTCGGTATATCCTCCTCTTTAACCCTTAACTGATGATATCCGGAGCAAAGATCAATCTTTGAAAAATACTGGGCTCCCTTCAATTGGTCAAACAAATCGTCAATCCGGGGTAGGGGGTACTTATTCCGAATAGTTACCTTATTCAGTTGTCTGTAATCCACACACAATCTCAATCCTCCGTCCTTTTTCTTGACAAACAAAACAGGTGCTCCCCAAGGTGACATACTCGGTCGAATGTATCCTATATCGACCAATTCTTGCAACTGGGCCTTAAGTTCCCTCAATTCTGCAGGTGCCATTCTATAAGGAGTCAGTGAGATAGGTTGTGTACCTGGAAGAAGATCAATCGTGAACTCAAGATCTCGGTGTGGGGGTAGTCCTGGCAACTCCTCGGGAAAAACATCGGGAAACTCCCGTACCACTGGTATATCATCTGCCCTCACTGGCGTAGCACGCGTATCCACCACATGGGCTATGTAACCCTGGCACCCCTTACGCAACAACTTGCTAGCCTCAAGTGCCGAAATAACTCCAGTAGGAAGTGCACGCTGATCCCCCTGAAACGTAGTCTCTACTAACCCGGGACTCCGAAAAGTCACTCTCCTATCGAAACAGTCGATAGAAGCATGATGTCTCGTCAACCAGTCCATACCCAAAATAACATCAAAGTCCCGGAGATCCAACAATAACAAATCCGCCAGTAACTCTACCTCGCCTACCATCACCGGACACTCTCTCAACACCTGAGTCACTACCAACACCTCTCCCGTAGGTGTACTCACTCCTAACGCACAATCCAAAGTAGACACCTCCCTCTCCTTAACCAAACTACAACTCCGAGCTACAAAAGAATGGGTAGCCCCGGGATCTATCAAAGAAAAAACAGGGTGACCAAGTATGGTGAGTGTACCTGTCACCACTCCAGGTGCCGACCTGGCCTCCTGCTGAGTCATAGAAAAAACTCGCGCCTGAGGTCCCGATGACCTACCGCGCCCTCTGGAACTACTCGTGGCACCACCGCCACCCCTAGGGCCTGCCGCCCCTGATACTGAAGCCGTACTCTGCCCGGGTTCTGCTGCACCTCTGCCTGCTCCACCCTCCGGAGCTAACAATGGGCACTCCCGCCGGAAGTGTCCTCGCTCTTCGCAATAGAAGCAAGTATCCCTACCGGGTCCACCGGTATACCTCCCTGTAGAAGCAACTGAAGTCGCACTCGCCTGAGGAGTCGGCTGTGACCTAGCTCCTCGAAAACCAGAGCCTTGAAAACTGCCTGGTCTGCCATACCGGGCTCCACCAGCCGATGACGATCCACCAAAATTTCCCCGTTTCGGGGGCCTCTGACTCGATGCTCCAGGGAATGAATGCTCTCGGCGCCGAACACTGCCCGAGTACTATGGCCTAGCAGGTAAACTGGCCTCCACCCTGACAGCAGCATCAGACAACTCTCGGAATGTAGCAAAAGAGCCAGCTGTCACTATAGCCCTGATCTCTCCTCGGAGGCCCAACTCAAACCGGCGGCACTTCTCCGCCTCGGTCGCTACAAATGCAGGAGCAAATCGGGATAGCATCTGAAATCTCTGCTCATACTCAGCAACTGTCAAGTTCCCTTGCTTCAAGTGAAGAAATTCTGCCTCCTTTGCATCCCTGAAAGAACGGGGATAGTACTGATCAAGAAACCATTCCCGGAAAGTCTCCCATGTCACAGTATGTGCATCCCAGCCGGACAGTTCCAATGTGTACCACTACTCGTATGCAGCTCCATCCAACAGAAAAGTAGCTAACAAAACCCGATCCTCAGGAAGACAGTGCGTCACCCCAAAAATACGTTCGAGCCGGGTGATCCATCGATGAGCTTCCTCGGGGTCTGCCCCACCACTGAAAGTCGTAGCCCCAAGTCTCTGGGCTCTCTCGATCGAAGCGCTCTCAGTCCCTCTCGCCGCTTCATCTTCAGGTCGTGGAGGGGGTTCACGTCGCGGAGGCATGATCGGTCATACACTGAAAGAAGCATAGAGTTAGTCAAACAACCTAGACCCAACTCAAATCAACACAACCTATGCTCTGATACCAATTGTCAGGACCCGTCCCAAATATCACCTCGGTACCCGGGACGAACCCTGCTCCCGTCTGACAATCACACTTACAGGACCAAAGATAACCTTAATACAACTATAAGTACAACTATCAGACGAAGGAGTAAATATATACAACAGTAAGCCAGAGCATAGTTCTACAAAATGGGCATAAAAGTCCTACAATTCTAAGTCCGCAACGGAAGAACGACGTAAGCTCTATGCCTCGATATCTGCCTCAACGTTCACCCCAGCGCTATCACCACGACCTGGAGGGGAATTTTAAAAAAAACAACAGAAGGTGTGAGTGGACTGGAATAAATAGCAGTTTCAAAACAGTTTCTCGTCAAATCAGAGTTAAGGAAAAATAAGAAGTTGTTCCCTCCGCTTTGAAAACAGGCATGCCCAACGAAGTATTAGAAAATCATAATATGAAACATCATAAGAAACAGAAACACTATAAAACATCATAAGAAACAGATACACTATAAAACATCATAAGAAACCAGAGCACAAGCATTAAACCACCTTTTCCGATCAAACCTGCTGGACCTATCCGAGTCTTTAAACTCAACCAGGCCTCAAATATAAATCCGAGTCTTTAAACTCAATAGGCCTATGGGGGTAATATCATAAATATCCGAGTCTTTAAACTCCCGAGTCTTTAAACTCAATCCGGGCCCGTCCCCCGTCAAACAATATCCGGGTCTTTAAACCCATATCCAGATCCAGCAAATCCAATCCATTTCAGTGTAAAACCGTTCCGAAATCCATCACCAAACTTGAATTCGGAATCCCCAGTTCGAAGCCCTTCCGGCGTTCAGAACTGACATTCCGAACCCAAATCCGGAAAATCTATGTTCATACCAAAAACCATAGGAAATCCCCAAATCATGTTTCATAACTCATTTACCATCATTAGAAAACGTTTATAGGTTGAATTTCTCAAGTATAGCATCAAAAGCTGAAAACCGGCTTTTCCTCGCAAAACGTGCAAAATCCAGAAACATCTCGAAAAACATGCAAACATTTCAATCACGCATAACCATCATGGAAAACATAAAAACACACATAATATCATAAAACATTGATAAAAACAGTTAGGCATGCTCGGAAGTAGGAAAGAGTCCACTCACAAATCTAAGCAAGTCAGTCGCGCTCCGTGCGCTCCTCGACCGTCTCGGGTGCCTCCCGTCCTGTCACAATGCACCAAATAGGGTCACAAATACATTAAGGATCCTAATCCTAATTTCCCCAATTTTTCGGGAATTAAATAATATTTTAATCCTAAACCCGTAACCGTCTGGATTCCCGAACAACTCCGTAACACCGTCCGGTTAACCCGAAAACTATACCATTGGATTCCTTAGAACATTTAGGACTAAACTCATGTTGGAAGCTTGGCCGGATTCCTCCCCATGCGCCTCCACGAGCCGCCCAAAGTGGCTGCGCGTGGGCCTCACGCGCCTGCTACAGTGCATCTCCTTCCTCGAGTCACCCGGTTCAACACAGTTGAACCGGCGTGACCGGTTCTCTGTAATCCGACCACCATTCCAGTCCAATCCAATCCCATTCTCTTCGTCCCATCGTAAGCAACCTAACCATGTCCTAACCTGGAAGAATCACGGCTGGAAACCCACCGTTCACGGCCTCGAAGCAGACGGCCCGTAGCCCCTGTTTTGGCCGCCGGCCGCCCAGGTTCTCCCCTGTCACGGCGTTCATCTTAAACGACGCCTAGGACCTTCCTGAACTTCACCCTAACCTCCTAATCCCTCGACTCAACGCCCAACTCCATGACTTTGCGTTTGAACCTCACGGCCAAACAGAGTACAGAGTACTCTCCGTCGACTGAGCTCCGCCGTGTACGCCCCCGTCACGGCGACCGCTCTACCCCACTCCTAGAACCTCCCTAACACCACGGCACTCACCAATCCCCTCGATTCTCATCCTACCTTCACGACTTTGGAATTTAAAATCCACGGGAAAACAGGGGAAAGGAACTTACCCTTCGATTCTGTCGTCGCCGTGAGCACCGCCGCCTACCACGGTGCTTGTTGGACTCCCCGTAGCCTCCTTAGTCTCCTAGTGGCTTGAATCGATCCACCACACGGCACAACAGCCACCACAGTTCACCGCCTTCTCTGTTTTCTTCAAAATCCAGCCGTCCACCGTGTCGCCTCCGTGCACGGTTGCAGCTTCAAAACACGATCACTAGGTCACCCTCGTCTCTCTGTCACTCTCACTAGTCCTCAACTCCCTCACCTTTGCACCGAATCGATCGAACACCCACGATTTCCTCCCCTCTGTTTCTCTGTGTTTCCAACGAGTGCACGGTTTGAAATCGTGCAAAGTGTGGCCGTGCACACACTCGATAGTCCTAGAACCATCCAGTCACCCACACGTGTCCAACATCCAAGGGCTCAGCACAAAATATCCCAGCCCGCTTCTGCCACTTGTCCTGATCCAATTGGCTGAAAGAAAATGACCAAAATACCCCTTATATAATTAATTACTGTTTTGCCCTCGAACGTTCTAGACCCGTATCTTTCCCGTTCGACGTCCGATGATAGCGTGCCGCCTGTCATTGAACTCAGGACGTCGTGACCTATCCAACGGTCCCCGGTCTACGTGAAAATCACAAGTCCTCCAAAAAGTCAACATTTTCCTCACTTAATCAAAATTACGGTAACGCCCCCAATCTTCCGAACGTCATAACTTTTCCTCCGATTGTCCGAATCGAACCTGCCACCTGTCTACGGACTCGTAACGTCCTAACCTACGTCACGGTTAAGGGTCAACACTCATCCAATCGGTAATTCAAAAAGTCAACTTTTAGCCTACTATTCACAAGGGCAAAATCGTCCTTTATATACAAAACTTTACAAAATTACAGTTTTACCCTTCCCGAAGGTACGGGTTGTTACATGAACACAAAAGGGGATAGGGTAGTGAGGTGGTTTGGGTGCTACAGATTTGAGGGGTTTTGGGTTAGGAAGAATGGAGAAGATGAAAGATGAAGATAATATCCCCACAAGTTGGGGATTTGGGCCAATCAGATGGATGACACTTGGCACTCATCTGGTGGTCCCTGCTAGATATTTATCCAATCTAAATATGCCCCATGTCGATATTTCTCGATATACATAAATAAAACCATTTTTTGTTTTAGACACGTAATTTTCCCGTCCAACGTCCGATTTCAACATGTCGTCTGTCTACGGACTCGTAACATCCCGATCTACGTAACAGTCCTCGATCCTCATGCATTAGATGTAACGAACCGTCCCAGAAATTAAAGTTAGGATAGTGATTAAGATGGGATTAGTGAGCTTAATCAGTGGTTAGTTGGTCTCGTTGGGGTCGTTAGTATAGAATGACGATTTTGCCCCTAGTTCGGGTAAATAGTTGACTTTTCGTTCGGGTGGTCAATTGGGTATTGACCAATGACCAGGATGTAGTTGAGGACGTCACGAATCCATAGGCAGGTGGTACGCCCGATTCCGACATCCGAGGAGGAAGTTATGATGCTCGGAATGCTGAGGGCATAATTATAATTTGACTAAAATAGGGGGAGCAGTTGACTTTTTGGACGATCGGGTATTGGCACGTTGACCGAGGATGGTTAGGTAGATCTCGTTGTCCTGAGTTCGATGACAGGCGGCACGTATTCATCGGACTTACGATGTGTGAGTTACGGGTCAAGAAAGTTAGTGGCATAATCGTAAATTTGGGTTAAAAGGAAGGACATTTTGGTCTTTTGGCTGTTTGGGATTGTGCACACCAGATGAGGACACGTGGTGGATATTTTGGAAAGGGACTATTGGATTGTGACATGTGGCAAGTGTGTAGTGGGTTCTACACAATTGTGCACGGGTCCAATAATTTGGGATTTAACCGTGCAATGTGTGCTGTGTGTGTTTGTTCGCAGAGAAGAATAGAAAACAGAGGGAGAGAATTGAGAGAATTGAAGGGTGATCGTGGGTATTGGTGAGTTGTGAGTGTGTGAGAGTGATCAGAGGGTGGAAGAGTGAACTAGTGAGCGGTTAGGGGGAGTGAAATCGTGCAAGAACACGGTGGTCGGGGCAGTCGGTTTTCAGAGAAAACAGAGAAGAACTGAGGGAGCTCGTGGTGGTGGTGGCCGTGTAGGGTGTAAATGGGCTCGTGGTGGTGTCGTGAGGGGTGGAAGGAGTCGACCAGACCCAGCGGAGCTTGCGACGGCAACTGACGGACAGGTAATCCCTCATCCCTGTATCTTTGCTCTGTTTTGCCGCCAAGTTTCAAATCGAAAGTCGTGAGTTTAGGGGTTAAATCGAAGAGTCTAGGGAGGTCTAGGGGACTCAGTTGAGGCCTGGGTGTCTTCTGGTTGTGCTGCCGTGACGGGAGAGTTCACGGTGGAGGCTAGACGACGGAAGGTGCCCTGTGTGCCCTATTTTTCCGCTTTGCTTCAATTGTAGTCGTGAAGTCTGGGGTAGAATCGACGGTTTTGGTGAGTTGGGTGTGACTCAGTAAGGTCCTAGGAAGAGTTTAGGGTCGACACCATGACGGGGGAAGACCTGGGTGGCCGGAGAAGGAAACAGGGGTTTATCGGATTCTGGTTTCGAGCTTGAGTCGACGAGCTACGGGATGAGTCGAGGTCTGTGGAGTTGAGGAAAGGATATGGTAGGTCTGGACGAAGCAGTGGGCGAAGAAAGGAGTCGATTTGGTGCAGGTACGGCGGAGAACCGTGGACGCCGGTTCAAGATGCAGACACTGTGCTGAACCGGGTCTGCTCGAAGTTGAAGATGTACTGTAGCTGGCGCGTGAGGGCCACGCGCAGCCACTTTGGGCGGCGCATGGAGGCGCGTGCGGCAGTTCTGGGGAAAATGGTCAACATGGTTTTTGGTCTAGGAGTTGTGATAAGTCCATTAGAATTAGTTTCGGGTTATTCGGACGTCGTTTGAAGTTAGTTTCGCGAGGGTGAAGGTTTAGGGTCCCGATTTGTTATGTTTAGGATTCGGGGAATTTTGGGGAAATTAGATGAATCTTCGTGGGTATGTTAGTGACGTAATTTGGCGATTGTTGACAGGATCGGGATTTCCCTAGGAAGCTGAGGAACGTGTTGGACGTTCAGGACGCGATTGAGGGCTCGGTACTGTGAGTGGACCCTTTCCTTAAATTCGAACATGCATAACTGTTTTTCTATAATTTTTTTATATGTAGATGATTTCCTGAATGTTGGATTTATGATGTGGTTTTATATAATTGCACGGTTTTAGAGAAATAACGTATTTGGCACGTTTTATGAGAAATGTCAATTTCTGAAGTTAATGCCATGGTTTTGGGAATAAAATGGATTTTGGAACATGATTTCGATGATCAAAGGTTTTCGGTTTTAAAATCGGATTTCGGAAAGCGGGACTTGGTTTTAAAGTTGGAAAGTGGATTTCCGGATTTGGGTTCGGAATGACGGTTCTGGATGCCGAAAGGGCATCAGACCAGTGATTTCGGATTCGGGTTTGAATACAGATTTAGAAATGGTTTTCAAATGGTTTTGATTGGATTTTTTGGATCTGGTTATTGGGTTTAAAGACCCGGATATTGATTTAACAGGGGACGGGCCCGGATTGAGTTTAAAGACTCGGGAGTTTAAAGACTCGGATATATTGATATTTCCCCCGTAGGCCTGTTGAGTTTAAAGACTTGGGAGTTTAAAGACTCGGATATTATTGAGGCCTGGATTGAGTTTAAAGACTCGGATAGGTCCAGCAGGTTTGATCGGCAAATGATTGGTTGAACTTTATACTTTACGTTACGGTTTTTATGATGTTTATGATATGGTTTCTATACCTGTTTTATAGTGTTTCTGTTTCTTATGATGTTTTATGACGATTGATGGATAACTGTTTTCATAACTAGGTTATGCATGTGGTTTTAAAACGGAGGGCTAAACCCGGTTTCTTATAAATGGTTTTAGAACTTTCCTGTTATTATGGTCCACTCACACCTTCTGTTTTCAATTGCCCTCCAGGTCGTGGAGCTAGCGCGGGGTCTTGACGTCGAGGCAGCGTCAGAGGCATAGAAGAGCGATCCCAGAGTGTTTAAATTTTCTTCCGCGTGCGTGTAAATGTTATCGGTTTTGTTCCTTCGTATTTAGTACTATGCTCTGTAAACTTGACTCCGGGATGTGTAAATGTTTCTCCTGCGTCTGACAATGGTACTTTAGTGATCTTTTTTATTTTATTTGGCTTTTAGTGTTGGGGTGTCAGACGGGAGCAGGATTTACCTCGAGTTTCGGGGTGAAACCGGGGTGGGTCCTGACATTAGACCTCTCGGGTCAAAAGTTAACTTTTTGCCCAATCCTAGGGGCAAAATCGTCATTTTACACCGCCCATCCAAATTCCCTCAACTAATCCCCAATTAGTCGCGATAATTCTTAATTACTTCTTAATTAATCCCAAAATTCGGGACGGGTCCTTCAAATCCTTGAAAACCCATAATTTCCTCCTCTAATTCCAATTCCAATTCCAAAACCCGGAGAGAAGAAGCCTTCGACCCAAAATCTCAGCCCTGCTATTTTGTGTCCTCGATGAACATTACGTTGTTTATGGACAAGCCGATAATGGATCTATGTGACGACCCATCCCGAATTAGTGGAATTAATTAAGAATTAATGATGGATTAGCAAGACTAATCGTGGATTAGACGAGGATTAGCGGACGAGCAGGGAAAAATGACGATTTTACCCCTAAAATGGGTGAATCGTTGACTTTTCGTTCAGGTGGTCAAGTGGAATTTGGCCGATGACTGTGACGTAGTTCGGAACGTCGCGAGTTCATAAACAGGTGGCACACCCGATTCCGACGTTCGAGGAAGAAGTTATGATTTTTGGAAGTTCAAGGGCATTTTGGTAATTTGGTTGAATATGAGCAAATAGTTGACTTTTGAACCGGGAGGTCCGATGGCCGAAGGCCGTGGACCGTTATGTAGATCAGGATGATACGAATCCGTAGATAGGCAACACGTCGAATTCGGACGTTCGACAGAGAAGTTACGGTTCAAGGAAGTTTCGTGGTACTATTGCACGTTTTACGAGACGGGGACTATTTGGCAACAAGTGGGGCCCAAATATTATTGGACAGGCACTCATCCATTGGCCAGCCCAAACAACTCATGCATATCCCTTCCTTCATCGATCATTTTCCCATTTCCAAAACCCAAACCCGATCGACCATCCAACCCCAAATCCAAACCCTTACCCCTATGATCATGGTTGTGAGGCTCAGAGAGTGATAGGAGGCCATGAGGAAGGTGGAGGTTGGCCAGGACGGCGGAAGACTTGTGCACGGTAAGCTCGAGAAAACCCATTTTCCTTCTATTTTCAATTTGTGACATTATGGGCTGTTTTTAGTGATTAGAATGGGCTTATTGGGTTATTAGGAAGGTAATAAGGAGGCTTTGGTGGTGATTTGATGGCTGAGGAGCCGTGGGAGGAAAATGGAAAGTTAGGTCGTGTGGTTCAAATCGAACCATAGGATTTTAGGTGTTTTCTCTTAGGTTTCTTGACATGATTAGATAGGGAATAAGAAAATAGGAAGAATGGAATCGAAAAGGAGAAGATTGGACCGAAAACGGGTGAGAAACCAAACTGAACCGGTCACGCCGGTCCAGGCGAACCAGCGAACCGGCCAGACCCGGTTCAATCGAAGGTTAGTGGTGAGGGAACAATGGCGAGTGAGCCCACACGCAGGGCCCTTTGGGCGACGCGTGTCCTACTTTCTGGGGATGTGTTCAACCCACAAAACCTTCTATTCGATGTAACGAACATTTTGGGACTGATTTCGTGTCAATCGGACATCGTTTTGATATAGTTCGGGCTGCCCGAAGGTTTAGGTTCGCGTTTAAAAATAGTTAGAAATTTCGAAAAATTACGGGCCTTTAGTGAGGGGTTATTTAAGTAGTTAATAACCTCCTATTACGATTTGGACAGGTTCGGAAATCCCGGAGGTGACGATTGGCCCGAGAGAGGCTTATGACACGCGTATTGAGGCGCGACTTCAGACGGTCTGTGAGTGGACTTGTTTTATGAATTCGATGCATGCATAAATATTTTATAATTGTTTTAATACATGTTTTGTGATGCCATGAGTGAATTTTTTTGTGGTAACCTAGGATTTACGTATTTGCATGTATTTTGAGATTTACGATTTTATACGATGCTTATACGTGCTAGGTTTTCAATGAGGATTTAATGAATTGCTTTGGATTTGGAAATATGAACTCGGCCAAGAGACCCATTTGATTTAGAAACTATCGGACTTGGAGTCCATTTGATTTGACAAGGAATCGGACCGAGGGTCCCGTTGGTTTACGAATCCGGGCTTGAGGCCCATTGGGTTGTAATATCGGACTTGAGGCCCCGTTGACTGTAGTATCGGGCTAGAGGCCCTATTGGTTGTGAAATCGGGCTTAAGACCCCGTTGCTTTATGGTTTCGGGTTTAGGGCCCAGTTATCAGTGGTATCGGGCTTGAGGCCCAGTTGATTGTGAAATCGGGCTTGAGTCCCAGTTCGGTTTATGAAATGAGAATTCGAGTATGAGACCCTGTTGAACTGTGGATTTAGGCCGAGGCCTATGAAATGGATTTGAATCGGATTCGAGGAATCCTATTGAGATGAATCAGGCATGAGACTCAGTTGAAATGTGTTTTCAGAAAGAAAGTATTTGAAATGTATGAAACCCTCCATATGATTTATATGGTCTCCTCCAGACGTCGACCTGGAGAGTCACGATCCACAGACCAGAATGGGTATCCCCATAGGGATCCCGTTCTAGGAGTGGGAGTTATGAGATATGATGTGGTCCCGGACCAGATTCCGGAGAGATGATCGGACTAGATCCAAAGAGAGAGCTAGGACTAGATCTAGAGATTGTGTCTCCCAGATGGAGAATTACTGGGGGAAGACTCGGAGTGAGACCCCGGGTAGTGTGCACACTAGTATAGATATGATTAATCGTGACATATATCGGGGATGTGTTCCCTAGGGGCTGTGTGCCCCGAGTTGGCATTTTCTCGGAAGTGCCGCGGATGGGTTATACGTATGTGTACGTATGAGGTTTATAGAAAGTGATTTGGAGGCGGAGACCTCATGTTCCATGTTTTAGAAAGTGATTTGGGGCAGAGACCCCGTATTTGATATTTTGGAAATGGTTTGGGGTAGAGACCCCGTATTCGATGTTTTGGTATTTCACTGAGAATGGTTTGGACTGAAACCCATGTGTGTTGATTTGGGCCGAGTTCCCACATGTAGGGATTTACGGGTTTTTGTGATTTCGGGTCGGGGACCCATAAATGGATTTATGGTTCATGACGGTTTATGGGGACCGATATGAACCCTTGAAAGGTTTTGAGATATGTTTAACAAATGATTTTATGAACGTTTTGGTAAACGGTTTTTGAATGCATGCATATACTTTCAGTGAAGGTCATAAATGTCTTTATGTGAAAATGATTTTTAATGAAATGTTTATTTTTATCCACTCACGACTTTTGATGTTTTAATGCTCTTCAAGTTAATCGCGGATACGGGCTGTAGCAGAGACGAGACAGGGTTAGAGACGGAATTTCTTTAGTCGTGTCAGACAATATCAGACACGTCCCAATTAAATCCCTAAGAATAGATTTGGGACGGGTGCTGACAATCGATCACAGCGATCATCACCGCAATAGACCAACGACTCCATCGGTCAGATGAAGATGAACAATTCCAACAACAGCGGCAACAACAACAATCCCAAAAAGGAAGAAGAGTATCAGCCCAACCATGATAATGGAATTTCCAATAAGAAGTTCCAGGAGAGGCTGCCCAGCTACGATTTCCAGCCCATTCGTCCCGTCTTCGGTGCTTCTTCGCCGTCGCCGAATCTTGTTGCCACAGCATATCCTAGTGGAGGTGGACCAGTTCGGGCTTGGAACTCCGACAAGTCCAAGTCAAACACTATCTCTCCTACCATAGGAAAATTCCTTCCTTTAATTGCTTAATTTTTTTTTCATTTTCATTTAAAAATGGGAGTCGATAGCATCCAAATTGTTCTATTCTGCTATGCTAGATTCTTTTTCTTTGGTGTATCAGGACTTGGATCCATTTTGAGGCCTTGTAGTCATTATAGTTGTAATTGCATGTGGTTCTTTGTGAGAGTTGATTTTGGAATCTACTTCCCCAACTCGAACTACATTAAGGAGAGGTATTGTTATATTTTGCTCATTTAGTTCTTTGTTGTAATTCTTAAGTTGAAAGATCAAAGATTAAAAATGTTTGCTTCCAAACTAAGCGTGATCTTTGAACTTGCAGTATGTTGTGTCATATGCTAATTCTTGTACAACCTGTTTAGTCATATAGTGGTAGCTAGTAGGTTTTCTGGTGCTTAAGTTCTAATTCTTGCAGGATATTGAGATATTTAGAGGACGAAAGCAGTCCTTTCTAACCTTAATTAGTAGGTAGCTAGTAGGTTTTGATAGTTGAAATGTCACGTAAGCAGTCCTTTCTAACCTTAACTAAAACCAAATGGCTCATTGGCTGATTCATCTAGATCACTTCTAATGGTGTTGTGTTTATTTCAGCTGTGACCGACATTGACACCAGTGGCATTCATGCCCTAGAAGAGTTGCATATGAGTCTCCAAAAGAGAGACATCCAGGTAAATATGAATGCATTCTAAGTGAAAAAAACCAATGACACTAACATAAATATTGTATGTGATATGAATGTGTCCAAGTTAGCTTACCTCCAAACTTTGTTGTGCAGTTGCAGCTCGCATGATGTCAAGTGGAAAAATTCTTAGTGAGGAAGAAAAAGCTGCAGAGAATGTCTACATCAAGGACATTTATATGTTCCCTAGATAGTTTCTCTTATGTTTTTCCGTTGAACTGCTATTAGTTTCGTATTGTATTTTGATAACTGTTAAGGATCATTGTCTGATGAAGGAATGGTCTTTAAGAGCTGAAACTTATGTGAATCATTTTTCTATTATGGGGAAATATGAAATAATGTACTGATTAAGAATTTGTTGAAGCCTGATGGGGAAATTTGAGTTTGGACTATATTTTTCTGAGAGAATAATAGCCTTTTTTTTTTCCTGCAAGACCAGTTCCCATTCTTTCAACGTATCTCCTTTGTTGTCTGGTTTTTAAGTACTTTTTTCATTCATTTTTTTTGAGATAGAAAGGAATCAGAATCAGGAGGTCAAATCTTGATTTGCTTTTTATTCTCTTTTGGTATTGTGGTTGAGTTTTGCAGATCCAGCTATTTAGGTTTGAAAATTAATATGATCTTCATGAAGATACATGTTAAGCTGGTATGGTGGTAGAAATCCTGGTCCAATGTGGTGTCCCATGGAAATTTGAGTTTTGAAGATCCATATATTTATGTATTACTCTGTTAACCTCATGGATACATTTGAACTTAATGCTTTTGATCTGGATATCCTTGAAGGTGTCAGTGGGTAAGCTTTAAAAGCTGTGTGGATACTCCTGCATCTAGTATTCATGTTTACCTTGTTTTCTTGCCTTAGTTCACAGAGGCAATGTGGTTTCCCATGAAGTTATTACACTAAAAGGTATTAAATCTGTGGTCTTGAACACTATTTTACTTAACTTTATTTAGTGCAAGTTTATATGAAACAGATTGTGCAAAAGGGCATGGAATAGGACAATTTGAACCTAACCTTCCATGGATAAGTGAATAACAAACTGTAGTTTAATTTAGGAGGATAGAGATAGAGGTTCGCTGCAAAGAGCTTGAAGGTGACAAAAATGAAGTATTTATAGCATTTATAAGCACATATGTATATTTGAATGTATGTATATGAGGCTCTATGTGTTTGGAGTTAATGTGTGTACAATTTGTTTTTTCTTTCATAGTTTATGATGTCAAAGATCGAATTTTTGGTCGAAAAAAGTAGGGAAATATTGTGTATCTGAAGTAGATTCTAGTTTCAAAATAGCACATAAACTTGTCACACACTATATGTATATAATCTATATATATGTCTCATTCTTTCTTGGTCCAATTTTTGTAATGGTTTCTGAATGAAGGAAATTGAATCATTTCTTTATCTGAGAGAGACACTGACAGAGATGGGAGAGAAGGGGAAAACATTCTAGCCTTACAGTTTTTCTTTCTGTTTCTAAATGAATTTTGATCCCACTTGTTGACTGGCCTCTTATTATTTTTCATTCCTCACCGTTTTTTGAGGAAATGGTTTTTAACTTGTGATTTATAATATTATAGGATTTGAAGAAACAAACCAAGTTTTCCAGTTATATGAGCAAAAATCATAGGTTGCATAGACATATGTTTTGAAGTAATTATAGCAGTGGGATCGATCATTCGTACCTCCAATTTACTGGAAATATTAAGAGGGTGTTCTGTTTAGTGGTTTAGTGGTTTCTTGTTGGCATAGTTTTGAATGGTTTTAAATTTCTTAAACTTTATTGCATGGTATTGTATCTAGAGGATGATGAGATTGAGTTCCCACTATTAAACTTGGCTTCTTCTCTTTGGTTTAAGATTCGGTGTAAGGAAAGGTTTCGGTGTCAATGGCCTCGTCTTTGGAGGATCTTCTAGTAGAAGATGGGTTTTAGGGAAGAAAGTTGCTACTGCAAATGATACTACACCAAGGTTTGTTCCTATTCCCACACCAGCTGCATGAGAGTCTGCTCAAATTGCTACACCAGCTGCTAAACAGTCTTTTCGAATTGCTACATCAGGTACTAAGGAGTCCTCGAATTTCTACTCCAGCTGTTAAGTATTCTACTCGAATTTCTACATCTAAGAAGCAGTTTGATCGAATTTCTAAGAAAAGAAAATGCGTCATTGATGATATGACAATGCTGCCTAATGAGTACGTACCATTTACTGCTTTACGGGTGTGTTAAGTTAGTGTGTTCCACAGGAAGATACCAGCATAGTTGATGAAGATATTAAACAATTACACATCATAATGATATTGAAACAAAAAAATCTAAACTTGAAATCTGGGCTGATCACAAATGAGCTATTTCTTGGCTTTATTCGCTATACTAACTTTCCTTTTTTTTTTTTTTTTTTATTATCTTGTATACCTAAATTTGGCTAGCGTGCGGTTTTATGCGTAGTGAGTGGGTTAGTTACTCGAGTTTATCAAGGAGGGCTTAATGGCTTACCATTTCTTTCGTATCTTGCAGGCCGAGCATGCATTGCCCGAACAGTTTATTCATGTGTACAAGGATGGTCATTTTGAAATCACCAATGTCTCTCACTCAGCAGGAGGGTAATTTGGACTCTTTCATTTTGCTGATCAAGTGCCTACACATCTCTTTATTTTGAATCATTTACTTGGATTGTTGAGTTGAGGACTCGTTTCTTTTTTTCCGCCTTTATTCAGTTGCTCTCGGTATATATAAGGGTGACGCAATTTATCAATCTCATTATATTTTTATGCTTTTGTAATACGACTAATATTTGAATGATAACAATTTTTATGCTACTTGATTATATTTTTGTAGTTTTCTTCTACAATTTGTATGATACTCGCCAATAACGGTTTAAATTGAATCGATTTTTTTTATTTTAATGAATTTATATTCACTTTAAGGGGGATATGTACGAGAATACAAATACAAATATTACTTGAAAGAAACATATGCTTAAGTGATTTAAAACTAATAAAAGTAATTTAAATGTCTACCTATCTCAACAACAAAAAAACCGTTGTCTACATTACAGAGAAGCTATTATCTGATGTACTATCAGACAACATTTTTTCACACAAATTGTTGTTTGAGAGTCTAATATACGACATTTTTTTGTAAAAAATTGTTGTCTGATGGTGCATTAGACAACAATTTTCCTGGGTTTAGTAATTTTTTTTTAAACAGACGATAGTTTTTTTTTAATAACTGTTATCTAATGTTACTTTGAACGACAATTAATAAGTGTCATCTGATATTATTTAAATAGACGCCACTCACATAGGAAATACTTTTTTTTTACAATTAAATAATAACTTTTCACTGTCGAAATGTTATCTAAAACAAAAAATGGCATAGTATTTGAACGTCGAAAAGTTAAAAAAGTAAAAGTGGTAACACAGAAGACGTGAGAGATGAAGAAAGTTCCATCAATCGATTAGCCGACTACCTAGCAAGGGACACACTTATACGCTACTTTGACTACAATTTCCACTCAAAAAATAATTAGGTATGTACTTAGAATTTGGTTTCTAGACTTATTCTACTCTCCTAAAATCACCAAAAATTTCAAAATCACAAGTAATTAACCATTTTCCATGGTAGTTGGGACCAGGAAAAAAAAAACAAACTTAGAATAGGAATAACTCAATATATATATACATATATATATATATTACTATAATACAAATGAACCCGAATATACAGACGAAAAATATCTATTTTGAACCAATATAATTATATGTAGGGTGCGTACTTAGAACCCTATTAGGTTCTACAAATGAAGTGATCATCAAACACTTTTCTTAATCGTTGAATGTTTGTATACCAAATTAATCTTCGATGCTCAAGAAAACCGTGAGTGTGTGAGAAAAAAACAGCCAGCTAGCTAGCTAGGGCGGGTGGGTGGGTGGAAACGGTTGACCCGATGAGAGAATATGGGTTCAATTGTGAAACACAACGATCGAGCTGAGATATGATGAGAGATTGAGAAATATATATGAAGCTGAATATATTCACTCTCTTTGAATAATTACTAAGCTATGAGAAAGGACAAAGCTTTGCATACAAGAAATTGCATGCATCGAGAAGAAAATTGTCACCCTTTCATCTCCTTTCTTAAAGGCAATACATCCATACCAACCCATTGAATAGTTCTTGTCCAAATCTCACGTCTTAGTGAACTTGTGCAAGTTTAGGGAAATGGCTTATTGTAAACTTTCTTTTTTTTTAAAGTTTTTTATTTGCTAATTTTGCTTTAATATATTTGTTATGTCAATTTTTTCTTTTAGTAAGTAAGATATTTTTATTGGAGAAAATTGTTGCTATAATCCTTGAATTTTACTCTAATGTTAATTAAAATCTCATGAACTTCATTAGTAGTAGCTAACATCTTTGAACTATATTCAAATGTGCAGTAATCGACCCTTGGTTAAAGTTAATTTTTTTTTGGTTAAAAATAAGAGCAAGATGATATTTTCAAGTATATTTATACAATTATCTCAATTCAACCTAAATGCAAACCTGAATTGTTAACTTCCCAACCCATCGATATTTAAAAAAAAAAATTAGGCCACAAATATAATTAATGATTGAAATTAAAAGAAAGAAAAAAAAATAATTGGAAAAAGTTCGAATGGTATATACATTTTTTGTCACTAAAAGTGAATAACACCTTTAGTGACAATTTTTTTTACGATCATCGTCGAAAAAAATATTTTCATGATGCTATTCATCCGAAAAATTCACCTCTAACGGTAATTTTACCTTTAGTGACGAAAAATGCAAATACATTCGAACTTTTTATAGATTTTTTGTTTCTTTTAATTTTAATAAATTATTATATTAGTTAGTAGTTTTAGAAATTCCAAATATCCATAGATTAATATTCGTGGGAAAATAAAAATTTTGGGTTTCATTTAGGTTGGAAAGAATTGTATGCATGTACTTGAAAACACCATCTTATTCTTAATTTTAACAGAAAGTTAACAATTTTAACGGAGAGATGATTACTGCACATTTTGGTATAATTCATGGGCGTTTGTTATTAATAATGAAGTTTAGAACATATTTAATGGGGGTGTTTTGGCCTAGGCAAGGCATGTTTCAGCCCAAGGTTTTTAATGGAAGGGGCTGGCCTTACCTTGGTTGGGCTAGCAGCTGGGCAGGAGCTATTCTGGCCCTCCCATTGCCTTGGTTAGACTAAATGGCACCCAATGAAAAGTTGACACATGTCAAAATATTTATTTATTTTTTATATTTTCCATATATATTTTTTATATTTTTAGTATAATTTAAAATTTCTTCATTATGATAGTATTTAATTATTATATATATATAAATTAAGTAAGATAAAATAAAATTAAGCTGTCTTCTATATACATTATATAATATTTCTATATTATTATCTTGAAGAAAAAAAATTCTTAACCCCTAGCCCCTCCCTATTAAAAACACAACATATAGTATAAGACAAAATATCATGAACAGTATCATTTAAGGGGTTAAACCTTGTCTTTAGTCTCTTGTCTTTACCTCTACCACTTGACATACTCTTAAGGATCACAACGAATATTAGTGTAAAGTTGAAAAACCATAGCATCCACTTTCTCTTTTTATTAATTGAAAAGATAATTATATGTGTGAGAAGTACTTAGACATACATAGTTTGACATCAAACATATGTTAGAATTTTCCAATAATTGGGTCGATAATGGACACACAAAATAATACAACTTGTAAAACATTGATTTTTTCAAATATTTTCCTGAAATCCCTATTCAAGAAAAAATTAGATAATTATTATCACTTAGCACTTATTTGAAAAATTATTTACATGACTCGGTAAATTCACAATATAGATCAAATTCCTCCTTCTAGATATAATATAATAACATATAGACTGGATATGTCACGTAACAGTAAAAACGACACGGTGTAATGACATTCACTCTAAATTTGGGCTTTCTTTTTGGGCCTGTCATATCTAGTTTGATTACACCTCCACTTTGCCCCTTGAGTTTAAAAAACCTCAAACTGCACAGGTTATGGTGCTGCCACGTGTACAACTTACATCCATGTCCACTTAAGGATGAGCCCTCATCTTACATCATCTTTCCCATTTTGTTTTCCCTCTCTTCGTGGAAACTACAGCACCAACAGAAAATTAAAGGAAAGAAGAAGATAAGACACTTGTGGAGAGCTTGTGTTACAAACACGTCCATTGAAACCCAAGTGACCATACAAAACCCATCCGACGGCTCACATTCACTTCAACAACAACTAGGTGGATGTTATATTATCCTACTCACTTTGCTTCCCTCCTCTAAATCTCTCTTCAACGATTCCAAAACTTGACACCATTTTCCCCCACGGCCACATTTTCCAACCACTAAACTAAAATGGCCTCCTTGACTATGATCTTTGCTCCGCCGACCGGAAGAATAACCGGCCAAGTGTACGCGGCAACGGCCGCCAAGGGAGGCGGAAAAGAAGAGAAGGGTCTGCTGGATTGGATTGTTGGAGGGCTAGCAAAGGAGGACCAGCTGCTTGAAGTTGATCCAATCCTCAAGAAGGTGGAGGATAAGAATAGCGGCACCACCGGAAGCGGCCGGGGCACGGTGGTTGTGCCACCGAAGAAGAAGGGAGGCGGCTTTGGAGGCCTTTTTGCCAAGAACTGAAGAAGAGGCCGGGGATGATCAGTTGGATGATTAATATTTTCTGCTAATCTGTCTTTTTCAGGCGTTATATTCTGTGTCCAATTTGATTTCAGTAATCATTGTGGAACAATTAAGCTGTCTTAAATTCTTCATCTCTCTCTCTCTCTCTCTCTCTCTCTCTGCAATTAGGAAATTTCATTTTGATCAGCTGGTAGATAATATAGATGATATTTTTTTTGACGAATAATATGCTGCTCAGATGGGGTTATGGTCTATGGACAATGGAAATTCAGACGGAAAATTTCCGCTCTAATAAAAAATTTACGAATTTGAATTCAAGTGCAAAAGAATATGTGTCTAACCAATTTAGTTACAATCATGTTTGCAGTTACATTCACTTCCTAGGCCATGTAGTGCCATGTTTATAATCTAGATTGCCAGAGTATCTCCGGCAATGCTAGTTAAATTTTGCTAAAATTTGACCTTAATGGCGAATGTTACAAAAGTTACATACAGTTAGTCATTTTTAACAATATTTCTTCAAATTTGCTCTCTAACTTATTTTACTAACATTAAGCATTCAATCGTATTTCAACAAAAAATTAATCTTATTTTGAACTATGAAAAGAGATGGGGAGAACAAATTTAATTTGCTAGAAACTATTCACGAAGTCAAATTTAATTTGAAGCAAACTAGTTTACTGAAAAAAGTTTTCAGTCTATGTCCGAAAAATATATTTCGGACATATTTAGTGAGCCTGCTAGAAGTGCTCAAGTCTTGGAACATACCTTAACAAGTGAAGAAAAAGAGTAGAAAATCAAGTCTAAGTTGAACAATGTATCTCATATGGACTAGTTCAAGAACTTAATAATAAAAAACTAGAAGAAGAAACAGTTTGATAATCAATGCATTCGACCCAATATTCACAAACAAACAGGAAACTTCTGTACAATGCTGCAATAAACTTCGATTTTCATTATTGGAATAGATAGATGCATTGAGTTTAAAAAAAATCTAAGGCGAATGTTTGGCTATAGAAGTTGATCTTGAAAGAGAAGAAGAAGAGTTGATGAATTCAATGCAGTCTTCAATGGCTTCTTCTCTGTGAGAATCAAGAGGAGCCACATATGGCATCGATCGTCTGGATAAAGAATCCTTCCGCGAAGGTCTCATCCTTGCCGATGCCATACCCAAACATAGAGTTCCTGCCACCTTGTCAGCCAGATTTTTAAGAAACGTCATTGGCAAGAACCCTGACCAAGCCGGAAACCTAAACCCAAGGGTTCCAGCAAATCTTCGGTCTTGCACAACACTCTTAGTGGACGCTTGTCGAAAATAAAAGACCGGCTTCTTAGGGTTCATCTGGGTCTTAGCCCTTGTTGCCATGCTAAAGCCCAAAGTTAAAAACCAGAGAGGAAGATAAGACTGTAGAAATCTTATTGTGAGCGAATATGAAAGTGGAAAGTGTAGAGAAGTTCTATAAAAGAGTGTCGAAAGGAAATGCCAAAAAGGGAGATTCAGACAGTGAGAAAACCCAGAAAAGAGATCTCAAGCAGTAACCAAAAGCAAGATCTTTGGCTCCCCACTAATCAAAATCCGTCCTTTGACCATGTGAGAGCACCTTTTTGCTTGCATCAAAAAATGACCCCTCCAATCACCAAAATACCAAAAACAAATAGAAACGACGGAAAGTAACATTGCCACAACAGTAATGTTCACACTTCACAGTTCAAAGTTCAAAACAGTAAATTTCTGCAGATTTTTTTTTGGTGATAAGGAGAATAACAACACCCAAGAAACGCAACTAGACCACCTCCCTAGGGAGGCTCAAACCATGGACATCATCCCACAGAAGAAAAACAGCAGCAGCAGGAGGCTGTTCAAACCGATACATCCCTATCTCCATACTCAATCCGAAACCAGCCAAAAAATCAGCCACTCGATTACCTTCCCTATAAACATGCATCACATGATAACTCCAATCTCTGCTCACTAAATTCTAACAAGCAATCAACAAGTAGTTCAAAGGATGAGTCTCGAGCCCAGGATGGCTGATAAGGTGAACAGCACCCTCCGAGTCAGACTCGAAAAGAATCGCTTTTTCCCCATCTCCCAAGCAATCTTCAGCCCTTGGAAAATACCCCACACCTCCGCATCAAGAATCTTCTCAACACCAATGTTCAAAGAGAAACCACGAATCCAGGCTCCCTCGGAATTTCGAAACACACCTCCAGCTGCAATGCAGCATTCCGCACCCCTACGGCACCCATCGGTGTTAATCTTAATGACTCCCAAAGGGAGTTTCGTCCAAGCAATCTCAACCAAATGTCTCGCCGGTTTGCTTGAGTTGCGACTATTAGCAAGGTGCCATTCCTCAGCTGTCCTCAAAATCATCATTTTAGGATGCACAGGAAATTGAAAATCGGCCTCAAAAATTCTTTTATTTCTCCATTTCCATAAAAACCAGCGGCAAAAACTAAAGACAGTAGACCACTTAACCGCAAGGCTACCAGCAGCATCATTCTTCAGATTTCTAAGAAGCCATTGCCGAATGTCCCCATCCCAACTATCAACCACCCGCTCAGGAACCCCCATCACACTTCACACGCACTTCGCAACACTACAGTCCTTGAGGACGAGAATAGAAGTCTCAGAGACTTCCCCACAAGTAGAGCACAAGCAGATTCATCACTTCATTGACTTGACTCAGTTTTGATAAAAAGAAATTTAAAAATGAAAAAAAAAAAAAAACAAATACACAGGGTCCAATTACCATATCCAATAAGTCAGCAAGACGGTAAGAAGACTGCTTATAGTTACAGTTCACTAAGATTTATAGTATATAGTCTATACATTGCCTTCCAACTTGAACAGAAACAATACATTATCCGGTATACAGCAATCATGCTGCGGGTGGAGGTGGGCAATGAGAAAAAAATCTAGGTTCGATGTTAACAAGAAAGAAACAAGAAAAAAATCGCTAAATGGCTGATTGATCATGAAGAAAGAGAAAAGAAAAAAGGATTATCTACTAAGATGCAAGAAAGAAGAGCCAAGGTAGCATCCTGTTAGTGTACCTAGCTTTGTAATTTTGGTTTTTGAAAGATTATGCTTTTTAAGTGCTTTTGATTCATTGATAGAATCTATAAAGCAAACCGTCCACGATAAGAAATTAGGGTAAGTGGGTGGAAGTGGGGCATTAGACAAATGGCACTTGACAGATTCAACAGAGGTTTCAATAACATCAAAGACAAATGGCATTCGTGCAATAACTATGTGGATTATCAACTTTTCAGCACACAGAAAGTATGGTCTATCGACAGACAACTTTCAAATGAAAATGACTAGTTCATCTTCTACATCACATAAAACCAGTCTATAAAATTTGAAAAATGCTGAGACAACGCCTATATAGTGAAGCTCTCATATGTATCTTCAGTCAATCATCAAACCATATTGAAAATTCGATATCAATATTGATCACATACTCCAATATGTACAGAAACTTCATTATGTCCAAGGACATGATCCACATTTATATGATATCAGAAGCCAATCAAGTGTATCAGTATTCAGGTGTTCACTTAGACTAAGAGAACTATGACCATACCCAAAGGCATTTCACTTCAGGAAAAAAAGAAAAGAAATAAACTTAAAAGCGCGATGTGTCATGATTTCAGAATCCCCTTAATACTTAACCACAGAAATCACTTAGCAATAATCTTAGCACATATATCACCCTATTAGTTCCTACGTCACCTCAACATCACCCTATTAGTTCCTACATCACCTCAATGACCTGAAGCACTAAAACAGAATACACACAAAGGGCACAGTAACAAACCATTTACTAAAACTTTTCGTTATTACAAGCGTAGTTTAATGTACATTCCTTTGAGCATCCGATCAGATAACTTAAAAAGAAAAATCACTGGTTTTTATTCATAACAAGCAAAACCTCACCACCATGCCCAATAAAATAATCCAAGAACTCTCTAACCTTTTCGGTATCTTCAAAAGCCTCAGGAGCAATTAGATCACTATCCAAATTGTACCAAACCCCATCGATCTTCCTCAATGTAACCCAATGCCTACTTCTCCAGAGCCCGGCAAACATTCTAACTGGAACATTAAGAAGAATACCCATCAAAGCATCTTCAGGGCCATCTAGATCAATTGAAGACGCTCCATTACGACGATCATGCCAAACCACATTCTTTCCCTTATCTTTTAAAGCAGCAATTAGCACATTTATGTCATAGTTCCCAGTAAGTGCATTATGATGGGGTTTAAAAAATACAGACAAGGGTGTCCATGTTTCCTTGTTGGGTTCTTCAAGAACAAGTCTTTCAGCAATCTCATTCAAGTTGGATCGAGTAAATGCATCTTTTTTCTGTCCAACAACATTGTTTGCATAATAAGCACCAAACAGATTTAAGAATCAAATCAAATAAACACAGTTGAAACTATTTAAACTAGAAAGTAAGAAAATAGACACGTTTGAGCACAACGATTAGTGGGTTTTTTTTTCTTCTATTCTTCTACTCTTCGAAGCAACTAAGCAAAAGCTACAGAGAAACTAGTACAAAGATAGGAAAAGAGACATGGGTTTTTCTTAACGGTACCTGAAAGAGATTGTTGAGCGAGTGTAGGAGGCAAAACTGCAGCCTCTGGCGCTCGTGGTAGATTTGGGTTTTATTGTCGGTCGCCATTTTCAGTTTCAAAATTCCAGTTCTTTTACTAAGAATTTAAAGGCAGAATCACCAATTATTGTGGTGTAAGAACGTGTTTTTTACAATCCTATGATTTGAATAAACCAAAATGAATGAATTGAGAAAAGCGAATAATCCACAGGTTGTAGCTTTTGGCAGTGCAGAAACTAAACTTTCCTGGTCTGAGATATGCAGAGGAAGTTGAATTTGTTCAAGCGATGAACACGTCAGTGACCAAGGAGGGTGAATGGGGCAAGTCATGAACTCATGGCCCAATTTGGTTTGTAGTGTTATAGCCCATAGTTTTGTGGCAATTTGTGGACTGATTAATCATTTGGATGAGCATTGAAATTGTTCTTGAAGCCATCTTAATAACAATTTGCTTTTGTTTATCTTGATCTTAATTAGCCATGTATCATGTCAGTGATGTCACTAATACAATGACATAAAGTTTATTTTTTATATTTTTTATTATGTTGTTAGTGCCATTTGAGACATTGATAAATGAGAATGTCGATTATATGAAAGTTTTCTATTTTATTTTTAATTTCAAGTTTGAGTTATAAAAGAATTTATAATTTTATTCATAATTTTTCAGTTCAAGCTTTAACAAGATTTTTGTTCTTCTCTTTACTCGTGTATTGAATTTGAAAATGTTTAATTACACAATAATAAGGATGAACATTACTTATAGCATCATGTCTTTTTTATTGGGAAGAATTTAGCAATACCATATGAACTGTGTTCCTTATGACACTTGTGACTTGACCACTTAAATTAGTTTTTGTGATATTTCACCACTAGTATTTTTATTCCGCGTTCCAAATTAATCACAAATATTTATTAAAAAAATTTTACTTTTTTTTTAATTACGAGTGAGGGTGAATTTTTTGAATTTTTTTCATACAATATATCATTATGATTCAAATTTGAGACCAATTATTTACAAGTCAATATTAGAAGTAGACTTGACAAAGATTCTTTTTTCATACAATATATCATTATGATTCAAATTTGAGACCAATTATTTACAAGTCAATATTAGAAGTAGACTTGACAAAGATTCTTTTACTTAAACCAAGTGAAATATAACAAAATTAGATCATTAAGTTAATTAATTATAGATATTAGAAATTGGTAATTTCAATTAGAACTTAGAAATTTTGCTTCAAATAAATAACTTACTAATGTGTGAGTCATATTTACCTATACATTGCTTGTTTTTCTAAAATAATATCATTAACGACAACTTGTGGTTAATTTGTGATCGCATGATCGATCATAAGTGATTACGTATCATAAAGTAAAAATTTATAGGTATGAAACATCACAAAATGAAAATATAATTAGTGAATCTTCACCGCCACTATCGTCATCGTTGCCGCTAGTGGATCCAGGATATCCGTCCTTCTCCTCCACCTTAATACCTTCTTCGTCTGTTGTCGTATATGAATTGGGTAAGCCAAGATATCGGTTAATGACAATGACGGCGGATGGGTGGCCGACCCGGAAGGGCTTGTTCCCGGGCGAAAATGCGATGATGGCGATCTCGGCACCGGTTAAGCGGCAGAGTTCGGTGGCTTTCCGAAACATGCCATTTCGACGTTTGGAGAAGGTAGCTTTTCGGTAGTTTTTGTTTTCGATGGCCTTGTCTTTCTCAATCTTCCGCTTCCCCATTGTTTGCCAATCACCGCCGATCTTCTTGTATCTCCGCAATTGGAGCGCATATTAGGCCTCTATTTATGCTTTTCGTTTGGTGGTGGCTCTCGCGACCGTGGATTTCACGCTGCCTCAAATCCTCACATCAACATGCTTGGCTTTTTTCTCTCTGACCCATGCCAAAAATCGCCTAAAATTGCGCAAAACTGAAGCCCAAAATCGCCCTTAAACCGCCCATAACCGCCCCCACTTCTTCGTAAGGCTCGGAGATTATCGACGTTGCCTCCAATTGTCAGGCAACACTCGTAGTTTTGGCTTTCTTCAATTTAACTACCATTTGCAGGATTTAATTTTGTTTACTAATCAATCTTCCTACAGGATTTTCACTTAATCACTGATTTTTGTTTCCTTATTCACTTTTAAATGTATATCTTCTTTGGTGGATATTAAAATGGATGCAGAATCTACAATTTCATCTTCTCACCCTCTCAAGCCATACCCACTAATTATAATTTCTTGCATTGGCCTAATGTTATCTCAATGATCTATCATCTAGAGGGTTGGATGGCTATACTTCAAACCCCAGCAGACATCCAGATGAGTTTTTTATTATTTCTTCCCCTTTGCTGCTTGTTTCATTCCTTATTGTTAGATTTGTTTATTTCTCACTTTGATAACTTGCAACCCCCGAGGATCATTTTTTTGTGTGAAGAAAGTTGTTCACACGATCTTTCTTTGATCTAGAAATTACTTTTGCATCTCTATTTTTCGGTACTGCTTTGGCACGTTCGCGCCGTGCATTATTAAACTTTGTGTAAGATCATTAGGTTGTTTCAAAAATTAGGTTGCAAACACCAGTTGCATGGAGGCAGTTGAGAGAGGTTTTGTATATGTTGTTGGTGGCCAGAGGCATTTTGAGGGCTGTTTTCTAGTCGTAAAGTTAATTTTCAGGGAAGTTTTTTCAATGTTTTATATTTATAGCTATCTATATGCTATTTCAATCACTTTTTTTATTTTACCAGTTTTATGCTTGATGGTTTTGGCCTCAAAATAAGTATGGAAATTTCTCCATTTCAATGGACGTTTCCCACTTTACTACCGTGATTCGGCTCTTGTCCTATTTGGTTCTACTTTATATCATTGTCCTCGATTTCATTTGTTTTGTTTAACCATCATTCTGTTCTTTATTCAACTTGTTTTATATTTACTTTAATTTAACATATGTTTTGAAGTTTTTGTACGATTCTAGTCTTTTTTTTTTATATCTTTTACAGCCTTTATACCAATTCATTTTTTAGCTACTTTGATTGTGAAGTAATCAAGGATTGAAATATCGATATCGACGGATATATTACTAGTCGAATTTACGGATATTTCGCTTCAAATATCAGTATCGATATCGATATCGTTTACGGTCAACAAAAATGACGGAAATTGGGTCCAAAAGTTGAAAATTTGGAATGAAACTTTGAGAAAAACTTAAGTACCCAATAATGGTTATATAAGACTAATAAAAATTATAAAATGATTTTGTTATAATAAATATACGATGAATAATATGATAAAATAGAGTTCTGCCGATGACTAATAATATAAAATTTTAAATATAAATATAAATATAAATTGAAGTGAATTATTATAATTGAATGTTAATATAATTAAAAACATAACAATAAGCATAAAAAAAATCAATGGAAAAAAATTATAAAATGAGTAAATATATTTAAAATTGGAAAAAAAAAGAATGAAAAAATATAGTCTTTCAAAAATTGGAAAGAATTGATATATTTTAAAATTGGAAAAAAAAAACAAGAAAAAACCCAACAGCAGCGTACTGCAGGGGTTGAGCACAGGACCTCCAAATTTTAAAGCCAAGGACAAACAACAACAAACCAACTCATCTAGGCAAGCCCAATTGTAAATATAAGCAACCAAATAATATATAAAGTATACATACAGACACCTGTAACAGTCGTCTTCAACCTCGCGCAGGTCTTTGATTTGGGTTTTTTGACCCGCGCGGCATGATCCGACTGAAAATCGATGGTTTTACGTCCGATTTTTATGAAATTTGACCCTATCTCGATCGTTTTAATGAAATAAGGAGATCGATTGGCTTAAAACAAGGAAAAATGTCGATATTTGCTCAATTTCTTTCCCCTCCTTCTTACATGCCGCCGGCCAAATTTCCCGATATATCGACGATACTATCGATATTTTCATCAATGGAAGTGATGGTGATACTTTATACCACTTTATCTTTCTCTATTTTGATGGTGGAGTGCTGGTGTTGGTGACTGTGGAGTGGTGGTGTTTTCTTTATTTATAATTTTATTATTTTTTATTCTTATTCTTACTCTTATTTTTTAATTTTTTTAATTTTTTAATTATTTTATTTTTTACTTCTTTCCTAAAATTTTATTTTAATTCTCATATATCCATGGTCTCCTTTACTCCGGATCACAGCAGCTCTTTGTTCATTCGCCTTCCATAATCTTGATATGTCAAACTCATCTTCTATGTACTAATGCTTCCTCTCCTTGTATTGCAGCTCATCGGATAACTGACTCTTCATTCTCAACTGCAAGATCACCTCGAACTTTTCTTTACCTGCTGACAGCTGCACTCTTTTTCTTTCGATTAGATTTTTATTCCAAGAGGTTTTTCCTAGCAAGATTTTTTAACGAGACAGCACCTCAAGTTTCGTCAACCTTCTCGCTTGAGGAATTATGTATTGTTAGTATGGTACCTAGCAAGTAGTCCGTTTTTTCATGTATTTTATCCTCAGTGAATCATTTCAGACCGCCAATTTTTTTATTGTGATATTGTTTTTTTGTGATCATGTTTGGATTCATAATAAATTTCATACTTATGTATTGTACTATTTCTAGATGTTTATATTAAAACGTCTTCTCTATTAAAAAAAAAAGTGACAGAGAAATAAAGGTAACGTGCTATTGTTAAATTTTTGTTTTCAATAAACTATAATAAGAAAAAAGAATAATCACCATCTCGTTTTACTTATGTCCGCTCTTTAGTAATTATTCTCACGTCTAAAAATAAGGCTACATACGTGTATATATATCCTCCCTCAAAACGTTGTATAAAAGGGAACATTAAAAGTAGTACATTAAAAATGTAACGCACCGTATAACTTTCTCTGTACAACACGGTGTCGTTTACAAGATACAAAAACTCTGGAACCAACGGATAGGCAGTGGCGCAGTGGTAGTGGATAACAAATTCTACTCATCGCTCAGTCACAAACTCGCGAGATCGCTTGAGCTCAACAATGGCGACCTCTGCATCACCCGTATCACTCTCCTTCTTCACCTCCTCAATTTTCCTCACCAAGTCTTCTCACAAACCCCTCTCAGCCATTGCACCCACCAATTCTCTCAAAACCCTCAAACCCCTAACAATTTCTTCCGAGCTCGCCACCCTCCCAGTCCTCTCATTCACCGGCGACAAAGTCGGGGAGACCTTCCTTGACCTCAAGTCCGCCCTCCCAGACACAGCACGTGCAGTTGTCCACCGCGCCATCATCCACGACCTCCAAAACAAGCGCCGCGGCACAGCCTCAACGCTCACACGTGCTGAGGTCCGCGGAGGAGGCCGAAAGCCCTACCCGCAGAAGAAAACGGGTCGTGCTCGCCAGGGGTCGACCCGAACTCCGCTCCGTCCCGGCGGAGGAGTCGTCTTCGGGCCCAAACCAAGAGATTGGACTATCAAAATTAATCGCAAGGAGAAGAGACTCGCGATATCGACTGCGGTGGCGAGCGCAGCGGAGAACACAATCGTCGTGGAGGATTTCAGCGATGAGTTCGAGAAGCCAAAGACGAAAGATTTCATTGCGGCGATGAAGAGGTGGGGTTTGGACCCGAATGAGAAGACCATTTTTCTGATGAGTGAAGTGTCGGACAATGTGAGGCTTTCTAGTCGGAATATCGGAACCTTGAAGATGTTGACTCCGAGGACCTTGAATTTGTTCGATATTTTGAATGCGGATAAGTTAATTCTCACTCCGGAGATAGTGGATTACTTGAATGCCAGATATGGGCTTAATTATGAGGGTGGGGATGAGGACGACGACGAAGAGGAAGGTGCAGAGGAAGAAGATAAAGAAGGAGGAGGAGAGAGTGAAGTTCAAGGTTAAGTCTTTTAGGTCATTTGTTGCATCTTTGAAATTGGTTTGAAATGCTTTATTTTAGTTGCTTATTTTTTATACATTTTAAATTGGTTTGGAATGCTTTAATTTGGGTGACTTAGTTTATATACATTGCTAAGTTAATAAGTTTAGATGCTCTTGAAATGGTTTTAAATGCTCCAATTTGGGTTGCTTAGTTATATACGTTTGAAATTGGTTTGAAATGCTTTAATTCGGGTTGCTTAGTTTACGTACATTTGAAGTATCTGATTTTTGAATTGGTGAATATGTTTTGCCGGGTTAGTGTTTCTGCCGCAGTCTCTCAGCATTGAAAGTTTTTTATTAGGGTTAAGAGCACAAGTATGCATCTTAATATTTGTAGCAATGGTATCTCTGCTCGTTATGCTATGCATATGTAATTGGGTTGCAGCATGGAGAAAATAGTTCGCAGGGCAATGTGCATCACTTTACATGGTATACGTGGAATGCATAAGTCAGTTCGTCTCCGCACCTGACTTGACTTCCAGTCATTGTCGAAATAACAATTGTGTTATTGATATGGTGTCGATAATGTGGATATATTGCAGACTTCGTGCGCATAGATTTTCCGATGCATAAGTTAGGGAGGTTTCACTGGTTGCTTATTTATCAATCTCATGTATGTTGATTCGTGTGAGTTGAGTTGACACATATATGGAAGAGTGACTGGTACTGGATTTCGATTAACAAGAGTAGTTTTCGTTAAACATTTGTTATCGTAAAAATAGATCTTTGTATCAGACAATACTCACATTTTTAGACGCAAGCAGTCATGGTGTGTTTGTGTTGTGTTACTTGAAAGCTATATGTATTCTTCTTTGGGGATTTCATCTTGTTGATTTCTTTTGGATATGCGATGCAGGGACTGTAGATAAGAGTTCTGATGCGGCAGAGTGAACATGTTTTGTAACCACGAAGAGGAAGAGAGAAGTTGTTTTTGTAACCACGTTTTTCGGCCCTAAAGTTTAACCCAGGATTCATTCCAGCTGAGCCCTGATAAGGATCTGTGCCTTAAAGTGGCAACCATGTCTCCTTCGGATTGCAACCAATTCGCATTGCAGGCTGGAATTTGGTAAATGTACTTTGCATATTGTCTAATTTTTTTTTTGGCTTTTTAATTTTGTAAAATTTTCGATTGAATTCAATACAAATGTATCTATTTGGACATCAACGAGGTTCAGTCTTTTGAAAGTTGCTTCCTGGTTGAGTTATCCTTTGTGCGAGAATATTTATTGGTTAGTTTCTGTATAACGTGTGAGAAAATGCAAGGTTCTGACTTCATTTCCTTCAACATTGCGACTTACACTATGACGATTATAGATGATAGAGATGATACTGGAACTGAAATGAACTCAATTCATCTGGTTATGTCCAGTGACAAAAATGTTAAAATTGTCTCGAGCTTAATGATCGAGCTGAGCTTAAGTTAAACTCGAATTGTCTCGTCATAAAAAGATGAACGCTTCGCAAGCTCTATAATATGTATCAGTTGTTCTTACAGGTGACGCTGAGCTATAGATCTGATGTGAAATCCATTTACATCAACGGCTCACATTTACACAAATCAAAATAGTATTGGTTGTTGTGTTGAAACTTGAAAGATCTTTTACTTCGACAGCTCACAGTTACTCATGTTAACAAAGACTTTAAAACCGGTAAAAACTTCTCATTTCAAGGTTAAGAATAGGGTTAAATAGTAGTTCATCATCAAATTAATCTGAGCACCCAAATGGAATAGACAGAGACAACAACAGAATAAGGCAACATTTTCTTATTTAGCAAAGGTTTCTTAAAGCACAAGAATATCATAGAATTGCCAGTGAGTTACTTGCAGCCATGCAACTGATCAGCTTGGCCGTGATGCTATCAGCTAGCCAGAACCACGGACGAAAGCTCTCTCCCTCCTTCCCTCCCTGTGCAAGCACAGAAACAGGAAAAAAAATGCACACTCCCTACGCAGGCATTAACCTGTTCAGGTTCAAAGGGACTATCTCAGCCTGACCTGCTCTTTGCCTAGCCAAAAAAGGCCGGTGCTAGAGCAGATACAGGCACCCCCGGTGCCTCCTTATGTCAAGACAAGCTTAAAATATAAACAAATCTCAATGTAATATAAACAGAAAAAGGCAAGCATTTTATTACGGAGAAACACAGGCTCAAGCAGAGAAGAGATAAAGATAGGTCATAAATCTTAAAAAGTAGCTCACACACCAAACTATGTTTTATACCATAGCATGAAAATGGAAAAACCTAAGATATCCGTTGCGGACAAGCCAATTACGCACCAACGCCTCCAGGATTGTCAAACTGCTTCGGGTTACTCATCTGATCTGCATATATTGCGATTTTAAACCAGAAGAATAAAGAATGAGAATGACAAAGATTCTAGCTTTCTATTTGCTGCAAGATAGTAACTTTTCTTCAAACAAAAGAAATGGTTATTTGTAGTCCTAATCCAAGGAACATATTTTACTAACCTTCATCTTTCAGCAGATTTTGCGGAGTTTACATAACTTTCTGGTAAGTAAATTTCCCCTCCAATTTCACCATGTTGTTCCCCACTAACGGTTTTCTTGGCAGCAAGAAACTCTGCACTCATAGCATCCATTCCGCGTATAACAGCTTCCTCAGCACTTCCATAGCCATGCTTTTCAGCATACTTCCTCACATCCTCCGTTATCTTCATAGAACAAAACTTTGGACCGCACATGGAGCAAAAGTGAGCCACCTTGGCACCGTCTGCTGGGAGGGTTTCATCATGGAAGGACATGGCTGTCATTGGGTCTAATGACAAAGCAAACTGGTCCATCCACCGGAACTCAAATCTCGCCTTGCTCAAAGCATCATCCCACGCTTGAGCATGTGGGTGACCTTTGGCTAGATCGGCAGCATGAGCAGCTATTTTATATGCTATAACTCCAGCTTTCACATCATCTCGATTTGGCAACCCAAGGTGCTCTTTTGGGGTTACGTAGCATAGCAGGGCAGTACCAAGAGCCCCAATGTTGGCAGCACCGATGGCAGAAGTGATGTGGTCATATCCCGGAGCAATATCAGTTGTTAGAGGACCAAGAGTGTAGAAAGGTGCTTCATTACACCATTCAAGCTGCTTTTTCATGTTCTCAGGAATCTTGTGCATCGGAACATGTCCAGGTCCTTCATTCATTACCTGTACATCCTTTTCCCATGCTCTACGGGTCAGTTCTCCCTGAGTTAAGAGCTCTGCAAACTGCGCAGTGTCATTGGCATCATAAATGGAACCAGGTCTCAGCCCATCGCCTATCGACAAGGCCACATCATATTGGTTGCAGATGTCAAGTATGTCATCCCAGTGCTCATAAGCAAAGTTCTCTTTGTGATAAGCTAAGCACCACTTTGCATGAATGGATCCTCCTCGCGAAACAATTCCAGTCATACGCTTTGCTGTTAGTGGGATGTACCGGAGCAAAACCCCAGCATGGATAGTAAAGTAATCTACACCCTGTTCAGCTTGTTCAATAAGAGTTTCTCTGAACACATCCCAGTTGAGATTTTCTGCAATTCCATCCACTTTTTCAAGTGCTTGATAAATGGGCACAGTCCCTACTGGCACAGGAGAGTTACGTAGGATCCATTCACGGGTCTCATGGATGTGACGTCCTGTAGAGAGATCCATAACAGTGTCAGCACCCCACATTGTTGCCCATTGCACCTTATAAACTTCCTCTTCGATAGAGCTCGCAACAGCAGAGTTTCCAATGTTTGCATTAACTTTGACAAGAAACTTTCTCCCAACAATCATTGGCTCCAGCTCCAAATGCTTCTTATTTGAAGGAATAATCGCCCTCCCACGAGCAACTTCTGACCTCACAAACTCTGGGTCAAGCTTCTCACGAGTGGCACAGTACAACATTTCCTCAGTTATAATTCCCTGCTTAGCATAGTGCATCTGAGTGTATCTCGGTACACCTAGCTTCTCTCGCCTATCAATCCAGTCTTTTCGCAGTGGAGGAAGTCCTATTTACCAACATCAACCAGAAAGGATGAAGTTATTTAAGCCAAAACGCAATACATTGTAAGGCCTTTATGTGGAAACCATACACTATTATAGCCAAATTGATCAATCAAATGTCTTTAACGCCTTACTAAGGTATGAGAACAAAAGATTAATAGTTAATACCAACAAAAAAGATGTTTAACAAACATATTGTGCGTACCAACACGCGGGCTAATGTTTTGGGGACCACTGGTGTCATAATTATCAAATGCTGGTTCATCCCCAACCAGGTGGACTCGTCGAAAGGGAACTTTGAGCACATGCCCAGTTTCTTCATGAGTAACTTCCCTGCAGTGCAGCTCACTCATCAATACAGCACAATACATTTCAAAAGTGTACCTTGTGAGTGATTTAGGGGATTTAAAAAATAGGAAATTACATGTTTGAACGTCAAATCATGAATCATGTAAAGCAATGAAAGAAGAGAAAGAGACCACAGACATACCTGTGTTCTTTTGTGCTCTTTGGGAAACATTGTTCAAAGGATGGAAGAGGCAAAAAATCAGGTGAGGTGGGATCAGCTGTGTGCCTTGGTAGTTTGGCTTTCTCCGAGTTGGTTGCAGGGGGATCAAAAGTTAGTGCGGCTTTAGGGCCTGAGCTCAGGGAACTAAGGCATATTTCCTTCTTACACGGGTTTGAAAGGCGCCCAATAGCGTTAAACCCGGGCAAGAAAGTAGTACTTGGGAACTTTGCTGCAGGAGAATGACTGCCATTCTTGCAAACAACTGATGTCAGAGCACTATGCACCGATGCCATCTCTGATTCAAACAAAGAAATGCAACATTAAAATTCAATCCATCATAAACTAAACACTAGCAGCATAGAATTTACACCAGAAAATTCGGGGAACAAAAATCAACCCATATTTCTATCCTAGTGTCATTCTAAATGATAAATTTATATCCGAAAACAAATTTTCACCAATCCACCAAGAAACTTTATCAAGATTAGAGAATAAAAATCATCTAAATGCATAACTACTCATCAAAGTTCCATGCCTCCACAGTATGAATTCACAAAATGATACTTTGTAGAAATTGTGGTTCCACTCCAAAACCAATTAGCAATGGGAGAGTAGCCCAAGCCTATATAAGCACAAATTGGGAACAACACTTTCCGACGTGGGTCAACTTCCTCACAACTCAATATTTGATCGTATAAATATTATTCACACAAATTTTAGCACAAAACCAAACAAAAATATCTGATGCAGAAAGTGAAGAATAAGTGAAGCATGCAACACAAAATGAAATCAGAAGGTGAAAAACACCAAAAACACTTAGAAATATATGAGAGAGAAAAAAACGAAATTTCAGCATATTCAGATAGATTATTTAGCTTTTCAAAAAACCGAAATCATTCCAAACAGAAAATCGACAATCTGGGTTCATTCACAAACATCTTAGCTTTCTCGACAACCAAACGGAAAAGTAAGAGCCCACCCAAGTGACTTAAAAGGATTAAAATAAAAAAATAAAAAATAAAAAATAAAAAATAAAAAAATAAAATGTTGAGTTCTGAAGAGAAGGAGAGAAATAAAGGACGAACCTGGAAGCTGGGGCTGAAAGAAGAAGCTTTTCTCAGTCTTATCTCGTTCACTATCTCACTCTCTTTCTCTGTACTGAAAGTTTCAATGCCAATTCTGGGTAGAGCCTAAGATTACGTTGTGGCAATTTGTACGGAGTAAAAAAAGCGAGGCTCACCCTCACATGTTGCTCCAAACGGTAACCAAAAGCGACTACTACGTGGGTCCTAATGATTCCCAAATCTGATATTTCTGCACATTTTCTGAATATAACTAAATATAAATTTGGATGCTTTTAAATTCTTCAAATGCATCGTGTGAGTGTGTCTGCCCCCTGTCTAGTGTCTTCCATCATCATGTGTCATACAAATTGACGTTTCATTTCATGTGAGACGGTTGGTAAAATAAGTCTTGACAATTTTTTAACAAAAAACAAAATCTATTTTGAGTTCTAGTATCTACTAGATACTTAAGTTTACTAGACTTCTAATTAATCTTTAATTAATACGGCCTTAATTTTTTTATTCGCGTTTCATTTTTTTTTCCCTAAGATAAAGTAATTTTAAGAAATTGATTTATTATATTGATCAAACTTGCCTCTTTTTTGTATATATATATATTTTATTATGGCTTTTTCTTTTTTAATTGTATAAAAAAAAGTATGGCCTTAATTTCTAACATTAGTTTTCGATTTTAGGAGGAGGCAATAGAAGAAAAGAAACATAAGTAGAAGAATTATTATGGAGAATAAATCCACAATGAGGATAAATTAAGTAAACAAGAAAGCCAATCACTCCGTCATTAGTCATTTTACATAAAGACTTGGCCTACCCTGCTACCCTAGGACTTGGCTTTGATCCCAACGTAGACATTCCAAAGTACATATTGAAGTTTTTTTTTTTCTTTCAAAACGATGGAACCCTGGATTTTACATTGAATTTTTGTGCAGAAACTCAATTTTACGTTGTGTGGAACTCAAAATCACCGGAAGAAGGTGGAGTTACTACATGACCCATAATTCCCGAAATGACCAAATTGCCCCTAGTAATAATATTTAAAACCCGAGCACCGAATATGACTCAAGTCCACAATGTTTACATAGCCCAAACATTGGGCCCAAACCGGAATGACACGTGGAAGCCTCTCACCCTTGATTTGCGTAACATGTGTCAGTACGAAAATCAATGAGCATTTGTTCCACATCGAAACTATGGAAATTGAACATCTCATTCACCCCTACATAAGGGGTACACATTTCTCAATAAAGGTAATTCAATTCAACGCTACTTAAACTCTTGAGATTTCTCTTTCGAAACTAACTTAAGCATCATAGCATTTTTTGTTAAACTACCCCCTCGAGATTCAATCTTAACCCCGAACCCCATTTGATTTTCGTTCTTGTGTATAGAGATTGAGAAGGAACTTCACAAAGCCGGACGATTTCTGCATCAACACGTTGTATCATTTTAATTTTTATATAAAATAATATACAGACGTAAATTTGTTCTAATTACTTAAATCTTGATTTGATATCAGATAAAATCAAATTCAGTATTTATAAAGTAATATATGTAACCTAACTTGCCTCAACCAATGCAACAACTCAATTTCATGTTTTCTCGTTATAATATATAGACGCAAATTCGTTCTAATTATTTAAATCTTAATTTGATAGAGAAAATCAAATTCACTATTTATAAAGTAGTACATGCACGCTTAACTTGACTCAACCATTGGGCTGCCGAGGATGAATTTGAAGTTAAAGAATACCAATACTACGCATCTAGCAAATTACTTTATTGTAAGTTATCACTACAATGAATGTAGAAATATAATAGATGTCTGAATAAATGACGTGGCGACTCTAGCCATATTGCTTTAAAAACTTTCAAGTAAAATCATTATTCATTGCTGGCTTAAAGCTAAATTACCATTGAAAATAAGGGAAATACTGAAAGAGTAATAGGATCTTACCTATGCTTGTCGATTAAGTATTCCAGTTTATTGATTAAGAGTAAGTCCGAAGAACCCCTCCTTATAAGAGCTCTAGTTATTAAAAAAAAAAAAAAAAAACTAACGGCTATAAGCCATTGATCCACAATATAGCACTAAGAAGGTCAAGAGAATAATGTAGAATGGATTGATAAACAAATGTGGACGAAGAGGAAGAATGGTGGCGAAGAAGAACGTACATGAAATGATCCAAAATATGAAAATTAAAAAGCGATTTTTAGGTGCGTAGTAGATAAGGAGAAGATAAAAACCGAGACAGAAAAAATTAACAGCGAAGTTAAATGCATAATAGAGGAGATGACACAAGACCAAGACATGAGAAGGGTTGAAGTTTTATAAGTGAATGAGTAGGACATTGAATTACAGAAAGAAGCATAACCAAGTGGAACATTGTGATCCTTTTGCAAAGTTAGGAAATTTTCTCTCTTCTTTTGGCCAAACCCAAAAGACCAAAATCTTATGCTGCTTCAGAAAGGGACTTTGATATTCTGGCTCCAAAATATCAATGCACACACAAATATCATCAACACTCACTACCCATCATTCCTCCGAAGATCCAAACCGTACATTTACATTGTAATTTCAGGTTCTTTTGTTCATCCGAATTTACAAAAAAGAAAAGATTTTGATAGTTTCAAGTTTCAACCGTTTGATTGTAAGAGGTAAAGATATGAACAATCAAACATCAAATCCTTCTGAAATTTTTGAACCGGTGAATATTATATACTTTGTAAATATTGTAAACAACTCAACAACAATTACAATTGAGGGTAGGCAGATCAGATCATGTGTAATTGAGTAACAGGCAATGTACAACAGTTTCAGATACCAACCCGGTTCTTCAGAAGGTGGTGCTGATACTAATCTCCGACTTCTTCCCCTTCTCTCGGGCTGGGTGATTTGGGGCGGTAAAGCATGAGGTAAAACAAACAGCATGCCGGCATTTGTTAAAAAATGAACCCAAAATATACACAGCTGTAAGTGGGAGCTGCTGCCAACATGAGACGATGAGATGAAGAGGTTCACTGTCATGACAAAGGCACAGAGTGCAGTAAAGCTACTCCATATTTTACTTAACACTGAGAAGCACTAAAATAAGATATAGTTGTTAACCAGAGCCAGTCTGCAACGGGAGAAGAGACACTTTCTTGTCAGTCTGCAATGGGAGAAGAGTCTCTTTCTTGTCACTAATGAAGATTGCCAGTTCTTCGGGTGCAACCACCAGTTTTAACCACTTTTGTAACTCCTCGCCTTCTACTTTCTCTTTATCTGAACAAGAAACACTATCAGAATACCATGACAACAGCGTGAACTGAGTTATTTTTACAAGTGCATGCAACATAAGAATAAAAACCATCAAATTATTTAAATCTAAGGAAGAAAGGACAGGAAATAATAATGAAAAAGCAGCAAAATATTACCTTCCAATTGAGCACCAAGACCCTCCAAAACAGTAGGATTGGCACGCACGACAGAAAGGGCTATATCCAAAGCAGATTGCAGCAATGCTTTAACCTCTCCTTGAACAAGATCAACAAGACGCCCCTGTGATTGTCATTCATGGTTTCAGTATCTATGGCAAACAATTTAATAACAAGGAACAAAACGAAAATACACAGGACCTGATCCCTTCCCCAAGGAACACCTCCCCCAGAGTCATCCATTCCACCGGCAGAAAGTGTTGCTATAGACACAGGACCAATGGTCTGATTTAAACCATACTCAGCTACTGCTTTGTATGCCATGTCAGTTGCTCGACGTATATCATCAAGTGCACCCGTTGATACACGACCTGAATATACAAACTCTTCTGCTGCACGCCCTCCGAGAAGTGTAACCAAACGTCCACGTAACTCATCAATGAAAAGTAAATATCTATCTTCAGTTGTTGGAGGAATATAAGTGAAGCCCAATGCCCCTCCCGACCTTGGCAATATGCTCAATTTCTGCATAAAGAAAAATTAATTAGTATATCCAAGTTCCTTTATTTTAACGGTTAATAGTAATATTAATCTGGACATTTTTCAGTACTTAATTGCTAACAACTCACCTCGACACGAGGCTGTCCAGGAAGAAGACTTGCAACTGCAGTCCCTACTACTGCATGACCAGCTTCATGCCGTGCAACTACAGCTTTCTCACTTCCTTGCAACTTGGCAGTCTTCTTCTCTATGCCCTATACAAAGGAATTTGGCTAAGTTTCTCCTTTAGTTAATAAAAATCAATACATCCTTTGTTTTAGAAATGTTGTCACACTCAGTACCTCAATGCACTAGGTGGTAAAAAACAATGTGATGAAAGTAAGTTACTTAAACTATAAACCACAAAAAGTAAATAAAAAACCAAACCATAAGCCCTGAACAAAATAGAAAGTCAAGAAAACAAAACCTAACATCAAGAATCAGCTAGGAACATAAATGAGAGAGAGAGAGAGAGAGAGAGGGAGAGAGATTTACAGCTATCGATCTCTCCACAGCCTGAATGAAATCAACCTTTTCCACGACCAGCTTGCTTTGTCTTCCAGCCAATAAAGCAGCTTCATTCACCAAATTCGCGAGATCAGCCCTGCAGAATAGGCAATAATCCCCCAACGTATCAGCCAGAAACACAACATTTTATTCAATCATTTTAAAATTGGATGTTCACTGCGAATTCTACAGATTGAAAAATGAGCAAGCTATATATACCCAGTAAAGCCAGTGGTCATAGACGCAATGTCACCAAGGTAAACATCTTTTGCCAAAGGAAGTTCCTTTTTGGAAGCATGGACTTTTAAAATTGCTTCTCTTCCAATCCTGTCAGGTGCTTCCACCTATTGAGAAAGAGAAAAACTTTCATGTGATGTAACATTTATTTGAACATGTATACATAAATGCATAATACATATATGAAACAAATTGTTCCCAACTGAAACTTTTTTAGTATCATTGTTGACACAGAGAGTTAGTGGAGCTACAATACAAACCATAACCACACGATCAAATCTCCCTGGCCGACGAAGTGCTGGGTCTAAGACATCTGAACGATTAGTGGCTCCAAGAACAATAACTGCAGAGTTGCTCTCAAACCCATCCATCTCCTGCAATAAGATAGAAGTGCAAAAATTAACTGCAATGTAGTCAAAGTTACAAATGCTTGAAATTAAGTTGCAGTACAATGCTTACAGTGAGCAACTGGTTCAATGTTTGTTCTCGCTCATCATTGCTGACAATACGGAATTTTCCATCGCGACTTTTTGCTACAGCATCTATCTGTGCAAAAGAAGAAGTATTACAACCAATCCATGAAAGTTACATAGGTCATGAATCAATACGTGTACACCACACAATTACGCATCCATATCCAAACCTCGTCGATAAATATTATTGATGGTGCCTCCTTTTTTGCTCGTGCAAATAGATCCCTTACACGAGAAGCACCCATACCAACATACAACTCTACGAACTCACTGGCAGAGCAACTTATAAAGGGCACTTCAGCTTCACCGGCTACAGCCTTGGCAAGAAGAGTCTTGCCCGTTCCAGGAAGACCAACCTGTACAATGAAAAAGGCATACTTACTAATTGTTAAATAGAAAAACAGAGGTGCAAACATATATCTGGACAATGACATACGCATAGTGGTTTTTCCAGTTAACAAATACTAAAGATGTGAATAGATGCCATCATGACTTCCCACTCTATGGTTTATGAGGTCGCATTCATCATTTAGTCTAAAACTCACCAGGAGCACTCCACGGGGAGGACGAGCACCAAGTCGTACATACTTGTCTGGATTCCGAAGAAATTCCTGGTCAGTAAACATCATTTGTAAATATATTTTTTAATTAAAGAGAAAACATTTCTAGGAAACAGTAGAAAGGATCCTCTACAAGACTATGATGATCCATTACCAATGTGAAAGGAAACTGAGGAGTTCCAACATACCACAATTTCTTCTAGCTCCTCTTTAGCCTCATCAACACCAGCAACATCAGCAAAGGTTATTGTTTCCCCTAGTTCAGATGCTTTAGAACCACCAGAGCTCCCAGATTTCCGGTTCCTAATCTGACCAGCTGTGTTCTGTACACATAGTATGTATTCACTGAGCATCATAAAGTACAAGTTTCACACAAAAACAAAGAGAAGTGGATGCCACTGGCACGCACCTGAGAAAAGTTAACAGGGAATCGGTGGAGAAGCCCTGCTAGTACAGCAACATAAAACAAAGCTATCTGCAAGGGCCAGAGCCAAAGTAAATAAATTAGAACTTCCTGGCACCGAATGTCATAAACCCCTGTGATAACACACATCTTGAATAACAAAGGAAACATCTTTTGAATAGCAATACATGTCCAAATGCAAAAGAATATGGAGTTACATGTTAGTATATAATTTCTCCACCAGCATTAACTTCAGCCTTCTACCTACATAAAGTTCAATATAATCAAAGTTTGATGGCTTCAATGATTTGCTTACAAACCCATCATAGATTATTCAGTCAAACTTTTCATCATAACCAATAAGCTGGTTACAGATTTCACGGACTCTTAGAACCAAAGTGTAAGTTCAAATTGCCTTTTACCATAAAGAACTCTTTTTTCACGTAATCAACTTTCATCAGTATGACCAAATAATATCTAACCAAAAACTCACCATTGCTGAGTTCAAAAATCCACCTGACCGCTTATCAGGCGACCCGAACTCCACCTCATTCTCAAGCATCTTCTCATAAGGCGTTTTTATGTCATTCGGCCTCGTCGTCGTGTAAACTACCCTCTTCGTCGCAGGTACACTTCTTATCAAAGCCTCTGATTCCTGGAACTTGCTCACTTCACTTTCTACCTCACCCTGCTCAGACTTCAGCTTGAACATAACATGAACTCCATCAACCTCAACCTTCTGCACCTGGTTACTATTAATCTTACTCAAGAAATCACTGTACGGCACGCTAATAAACGTCGTCGGAGTCCGTGGTTCCGACCCCGGCAAGGGAATTCCGGGGCGGAGTAACCGCATAACGAAAATGACAATACCCAATTGCAAGAGCAATATTCCAATTTCTTGGGCCTGAACTATTGGTTGCCACCTCCATTTCCCTCCTTTGGACCACCACCAATTGTTTCTCTTTTGACTCTCCCTCCGCCGATTGGAAGCCGGCGAGTTCGAATTGGGCGTGTTGTTGTTCACCCCCTGTCCCTCGCTCGGCTTCACATCGCTCTTCTCCCCAGAATCGGTGTCCTGACCGCTCGCAAAAACCCTAAACGACCTGAACCCTCCTTGGCTCCACCAGAGACTATACATACTCGAAACTCTAACAGCTCTGCCCTGTCCGGACAAAATGACTGACTGAAACGGCGCCGTATTCGAAACCAACCGCCTCGCGCCATTGTTGAAAACCCTTGATTGACTGCGATGGAAGCTCAATCCATGACAATGATAACCATTCGAATTTGAATTTAAGCAGAATCTATTGTAAATTGTTGGACGTAAATACTCGACCGACAACATCCCAAAACCCTAGAAAATTCAAAATTCAAAATTTCATAAATTAATATATATAAATATGGTTTACGTGCGTTTACAAAATAGAAATGGATTTTTTCAGTTTCATCAATGGCAGTTCGAGGCGAAGGTTGGCACTGTTGGGGCAAGAGAGCAAAGGAGGGCACATAAGAAGGAGATTAAACTTGGAATGTGAGCCGTTGAATGACCAAAGAGTTGGAGATCCTATCCGTCAACTTTTCCTCTTCGGCTTATTTTATTTGCTGAGCTCTGTTATCGTGATCCTAGACTTGACATAATATGCGCAGATATAAAGATTAGGATAATTTAGATACAAAATAATACTTTTTATTTAAATTGTTCGTAATAAAGAGTGGAATAATTAATAATTTTGAAAATAATAATAATAATAATATCATAATAATAAAAATGAAAATAAATAAAATAATAATAATAGTAATAATAATAATAATAAATTTAATAAATATAAATAATAATATATCAATATTTAATTAAAATAAATAATAAAAATAAGATAATAATATACATGATTAATATATATATATATATATATATTTCTTATCAACTACTATAATATAATTCGTCCAGTATAATATAGTCGGCATTTTAATCTGGTCGAGTGCCAAACGCCTGACTAAATAGTAAGTTTATCCGATAGACAGATTAGTCTATGCGACTGAAATAGTCAATACAATACGGCGTACCAAATGTGGCCTGAAAAGACAACAGACAAAATCTGGGTTCTGATTGCCTATGATGCTGCACATCATTGTTTGTCCTCATAAGAAAAGTCTCAAACCTTGTCATTCTGAATTTGGAATTGCATGAGTAGCTGTGGGCGTGATTCGGTACGGTTTGATATAGAAGTAATACTAAAAAAGTATCAATTAATTTTAACCGATTCGATACTTTAAGATATTTTAAAATGTGAAATTGATACCCGATCATACCGTATCAATTGAATTTGTTACATTTTCGGTATGGTTTCGGTTGTAAGCCAAAATTACTCAACAAAAATTAAGCCAAAATTACTCACTTAGAAAAGGCCAGCCCATTCTGCGTGGAGGGAGATTAAGCCTTGTTTGGCTGTAATGTTTTCTTTTGATAAGAATGAGGAGGAGGAGAAGAGTTCGGATTGAAGGAAAAAGGTAGATCATGAGATTTGAGTCGGCCATGGAAGCTGAAGCTGAGTGCTCTCCATTAAGTTTGCTTTGTTGTTAAAGTGTGAAATATGAAATCAAGATTTGTGCTTTTTGAAGGTGTCCCTCTGCTATAGATGCTGAAAAGGAGCATAAACAAAAGTTGTCTGGCTTTGAATTTTCAAAGGGTTTTAAAAAGCGGCTTAAGCAAAAGGAGGTTCATGAAACCACGAGTGAATGAGAAAGCTTTTGAGGCCAATATGTTGCTGTCGTTTTACCTTGAGAGATGATTGTCCATGAATTGGCCTATGGAGATTGCAGAGTAGGGCTTCAAGTAGCCAATGGTCTCACCTAGAAAAAGCAAGCCCATGCTGTTAGAGTCGAGAGTTGAGTTGGAGTGACAGAGTTGTGAGTTTGGGCCACTAGCTATTAGGGGTTTTTTTTTTTTACTTTTTATTTTGGATTTAATTTTATTTGTTAATTAATAAAAAAAATTAAAATCGGTTGATTTCGGTACATGACGGTATTCTCCAACACCAAAATTGATCTCGTACCGGTTTGAACTGGTTTGATATCGATACCGTACCGATCATCCATTTGGTATTTAATTTTTTTTCCTAGTTTGGTATGATACGAGACAGACGGTTTCAGTATTTATGGACAATATGTCCAGGGCTACACATAAGTTACAATCAAGTGAAACTGTTGTATTAAAATCCCACTCGATTAACATTAGTCACATTAATATAAAATTTTGGCTCCTGGTTGCATGCGTCATGTATTACAATCAATTAGGATCAACGTAATAGTCATATAACATATAACAATTATGTAAACACAATAAAATTTGATTAAAAAATAGCACGAATAAACGACCTTATATGACATATTGTGTAACGACCCGGATATCTATGAAAAGAAAAATGACGATTTTGCCCCTGAAGGGTCAAAGGGTTGACTTTTTTATTAAGAGACTTTTTAGACATTTCGAAATGACCGTTACGGAGGTCGTGAACTCCTGAATACGTAGTGTTAGGACCCGTCCTCGAGGGACATAGATAATCGTGCCCGGTCCTACTTCCGTCTGACAAGTCAACTGAAGTTCCGAAAATACCCTTCAAGACTTGCCAAATAAGGGATAACTGCACCTGTGCCCACTCATACCTCCACCTCTCTTGTAGCCTCGATCAACGTGCTACGACCTGCCTGAAGGGTCAATAAAACAGAAAAGGTGTGAGTGGACAAAATAAACTTCTATAAATACATTTACCAAAACACATTCTTACCCTCCAGTTTTCACAAACATGCATGCATATCATAAAACATGAGTAATAGTGTGCAATCAATCATGTATAAATAGTGGACCGATAAAATCAAAACATGTTTCTAAATTCCAAGTCTACATTTTCTTTGAAACTCATGTTTATCAAAATCAATTCAGATTTCCATAAAACCACGGTTTCCTCAAAATCATTTTCCATAAAACCACGGTTTCCTCAAAATCATTTTCCACAAAACCACGGGACTTATTTCCATATCCAATCTCATATAGTCACGTTTATCCCTGCTACGCGTGCAAATCAAATAGGCTCAAGAACCACTCAAAATCCGAGCATCTGTCGCTGTGAAAACCTCACCAGCTGACAATCCAGATCATCGTGAACACATCACTTACCGATCTACATATAATCCAGCACATCTCTGGTCTGAGTCGAGCCTCCCTCGGCTCCACGACAACAGACCGTGCTACGTGATCTCTTCGGGGTACACACTTCCATCCCGAAGGCGAGCGTTATCTCCAGGGTGCACTCCGGGGAAACAAGAAAAACATATTTTCACCCGAAAGCGCTAAATATCCGTAACACATCACCATTATGAAAACCAGTGAAAAACAGTTGCATTGAAAACCAAATCATTTATTAACACAGGGTCTCAGCCCCAAAATATAGTTTCCTCAAATCCGGAAAACCAAAGTCCCGATTTATTTTATAAATCCGAAAATCATCAATATCATCATGTAATCACATGGAAATACAAATCCAATCAAAATCACAATTTCATTGGGTCTCAAGCCCAAAATATCATTTTCACGCAAATCCGTGCAACCGTAAACCGAGTTGCCATTTTCACATAAAATTATAAAATATGTCCGGAAAATATCAAATCAATTCTTGACTCATAATCCGAGTCAAAACATCATTTTCAATCCCGGGCCTACGCCCAAAACATCAATTTCACAATTTCTCAAAAATCGTGCCAAAAATAATATAATAATCCAGAAAATCGAGAAATCACCGGATCGAAACATCAATCATGTCAAATCATATCAAATCATATAATAAAGAATTTAAAACATATATGCATGCATCACGGTTAGAAAACAAAGTCCACTCACACACACCGTCCAAACGGCCCGCTTCCGAGATGCACGTTTTTCCGTAAATTTCTGGAAATCACAATTCGTGTCCAAAATCATTAACGAGGGTCACTAACATCTCAATATACCTCATATAATTTTCCCCAATTTTTCTGAGATTTAAATACGTATTTTAAACGTATAATAAAACTTCGGATACTCAGAACACTATCGACACGATAACCGATTTCCTCGAAACCAGTGTCAAAATGTTCGTTATATTAAATGGGACAAAAGTCATGTTGACCTCACCTCGATATTCGTGTCCACGCGTCGCCGTGAGTGGCTGCGCGTGAAACCCACGCGCCTACTACAGTGTCATCGTCCTAACCCGATTCTATGTGATTCGGGTCCTGCAACCCACGTCTTAACCCGACTCGTTTCCTATCAATTCGACATCAATTATTTCAATTGAACATTCAAACAGCTTCGATTTAAGTCCAATTAAAGTTCTGTAAGCTTAATTTCACCAATCCTTACCTTAATCCTTCAATTCGAAGATGAATGTCGAAGAACGCCTGGGTACTGCTCCTTCTTCGAAATTCATCAATCTCAACAGATTTCCTTCAATTGATCCACCCAGAAGCTTTGTTGGACCATGAGAAACTCATTCTGTAACGACCCGTTCCGAATATCAGAATTAAATATTAATTAATTATGATTTAGAATGACTAATCGGGGATTAGTTGAGTGAAATCGGACGAAATGTGCAAAATGACCGTTTTGCCCCTAGCGTGGGTAAAATGTTGACTTTTAGTTCGGGAGGTCAAACGGACTTTGACTGATGACTGTGACGTAGCTCTGGACGTCACGAGTTATAGACAGGTGGCACGTTCGATTCCGACATTCGAGGAAGAAGTTATGACGTTCGGTAGTTGAGGGGTATTTTGGTAATTTGGCTAAAAAGTGGCCAAATGTTGACTTTTGACCCGGGAAGTCCAATGGATGAGGGCCAAGGACCGTTACGTAGGTCTTGTCGATACGAATCCAACGACAGGCGGCATGCCAAAATCGGAGATTCGACGACGAAGTTATGGTCACGGGAACGGAACCGATTAACCGAACAAATCGAGATTTCGATTAAAATATTATTTTATTATGAATAGTGTTCGATGATTGAACACACCTGGATGAGTGACAAGTGTCACCCATCCCTTGATTTAGGGCTTAAAGTCTGATCCATGTTTTAGGGAAAACATGATCATTGTGTTTTATTAATTGTTAATTAATTTTTAATCCTTTAAACCTCCATTAATCTTCTTTGTGTTTTCTTAACCGTGTACAACCAAAACTGAGTCTCCATTCAACCTTAATTCCTCTTCCATTTCTGAACTTGAGAGTGAAAAATTGAGAGCATTCAGAGATTGAGTTAGTGAGGGAAACACAGGGATTGATTGAGAGCTGGAAACTGAGAATCGAAGGTTTGGAAATTTTGGGGGGAAAATCGGATTTTGAATTATGAGCCTTGAGGATCGAAATTGGAGCTTACTTTAGCTTCCTGAGGTTGTGACGAGTTGATCCAGATCAAGAACGAAGGGAATTGAGGCCCAATTGGCTCTGAACGGGTCTGGTAACAGTGAGCAAGGTTCAAGTTTGAGTAGTGGGATTTGAGTCTTGGATTGGTGCAATTGAGTTGGGGAACGAGTTTAACTTAGTCCATTGAAGCTTTTGGATGCATCAATTGAAGGAAAACGTTGGGAAATTGTGGAGATTCGAGGATGAACAGAGTCGACTGTTCTTCGAATGTTCATCCTTGATTTGAAGATTTGAGGTAAGATTGTTTGTAATTAAGTTCACAGATCCCTGATTGAAACTAATTCGATGCTAATGGCCGTTTGAATTACTGAAAACGGTGTAGAATTGACGGACATTGAATCGGGTCTGTTCGCGGGCAAAAGGATCCGTTTTGCAGAGAAAACGGGTGAGAACGACGACTGTTCAAATCACTGTAGCAGGCGCGTGGTGGTCACTCGCAGCCACTCACGGCGGCGCGTGAGGGCGCGTACGGCCTTGTTTCAAGGTGAGGTCAACATTACTTTGAATCCTCTCAGTGTAACGAACATTTTGACACTGGTTTCGAGGAAATCGGATATCGTTTCGTTAATGTTCTGCGTATCCGAAGTTTTGTTTTAAGTTTAAAATAAGTATTTAAATTCCAGAAAAATTGGGGAAAATTATATGAAGTATTTTGAGATGTTAGTAACCCTCTATAATGACTTTGGACAGGAATTGTGATTTCCAGAATTTACGGAAAAACGTGCAGCTCGGAAACGGACCGTTTAGACGGTGTGTGTGAGTGGACTTTATTTTCTAACCGTGATGCATGCATATATTATTTAAATGCTTTATTATATGATTTTATATGCTTTGGCATGGTTGATATTTCAATCCGGTGATTTCTCGATTTTATGGATTATTATATTATTTTTTGGCACGATTTTCGAGAAATTATGAAATTGATTGAAAATGATGTTTGGACTCGAGTTATGAGTCATGGATTGAAAATGATGTGTTGACTTGGGAATGAGTCAAGGGTCGATTTCTTGGATTTATGTGAAAATGGCAACTGAGGTTGCCAACGCATGGATTTGCGTGAAAATGTTATTTTGGGCGTGAGACCCAACTGGATAGTGATTTTGACTCGGATTTGGAGTCACATGTGATTATGATGAAATTGATGATTTTGTATGAATTCTTGTGTTTTTATGATTATTTTAATCAGTCTTTCGGGCACGTTTTACGAGGAACGTGCAAATGATATTTTGGGCTAGGCCCGGAGTCAAAAGGATTTCTAAAATGATATTTTGACTTAGTTGGTGAGTCAATGATGATTTCTGGATTATTTTATTATTTTAAAATGTGATTTTAAAGAATTATGTGTAAATGGTATTTTGGGGCTTGAGACCCAGTCGGGAATGATCTTGACTTTGTATGAAGACAAGATTCGATTGAAATGTTTTGGGATGTAATTCCCGAGATGGTTTTCATTGTGATTGTGAAATGCCCAGACGGTCGGAGCTTGGGGGGGATTACCCAGACGACCGGAGCTTGAGGGATATGATTGTAGGATCGTGAGTTGATCCTACGGTAAGCCATCTTCTCGGATGTGACTGAGCCTGGATGTACCACTCGGATGTGTCTGAACCTGGGGATGTGTTCACCCAGATGTGACTGAGCCCGAGGGTTGAGCCCAGAGGTGTCCGATCCCGAGAATGTGGCTGGATATTGGACTACGCGTAGTGCAGCACTTGCGAGTAGTGCAGTTTGATTGATTGTGCCCTTGTGAGTAGTGCAGATGTGATTGTGATAGTTTGTGCACTTGTGAGTAGTGCGGATTGATTGGATTGATATATTTATTGTGCACTTGTGATTAGTGCTGATTGCTGTTGTTTGATGACGTACCAGTATTGAATACGGGTTTTTGGTCTTTGTGGCCAGGTGATTATGTTTTCACATGTTTTGGCCTGAGAGCCGGGATTTGATGTTTTATAACATGAACTGATTTGGTGAACATGAGTTTTACGGACCATGGGAAAATATGTTTTGATTTTATCAGTCCACTGTTCATACTTGAATGATTTCATACTATTACTCATGTTTTATGATATGCATGCACGTTTGTGAAAACTGGAGGGTAAGAATGTATTTTTGGCAAATGTTTTTATCAGAGTTCATTTTTTTCCACTCACACCTTTTCTGTTTTGTGACCCTCCAAGCCGTGGTACGACGTTCAGGATTGATCGTGAGGCAGAGGTAGTAGCAGAAATCAGCGCAAACATCCCTTGTCTGGCAAGCACTGAAGGGTAGTTTCGGGTCTTTGGTTGACTTGTCAGACGGGAGCAGGACCGGGCACGGTTTTTGACATCCAGTTGGGACGGGGTCCTGTCAAAGTGGTATTAGAGCATTTGGTTATTGATTTCTGTTGTTACGTCATGCCTCCGAGTCGTGCGTCCCGTACATGGTCTGAAGATGGGAGGGACGAGAATAGTGTTAGAGAAGGTCCAGATATTGAGAGAGCTCGACGGTTAGGAGCCACTGTGTTTCGTGGTGATTCGGGCCCGGATGGTGCCCGGTGTCCTGTCGCATTCCCCAATTCAATTTCATCGTTTGATCTCTCCAAGATCACAACTCAACCTTCAAAATTGCTTATTGTCGTCTTGTTCGTTCAGAGCCAATTGGACATCAATTTTCTTCGTTCTTTCAATGATTCTGATCGTGGCAATCTCAGAAAGCTTAACTCAAGCTCCAATTTGATCCTCATAGCTCAAAATTCGAATTTTCCCTCCAATGTTCCAAAATTTGATTCTGAGTTTCCAATCACCCTCACTGTCCCACGTGTTTTCCTTAGCTAATTCCATCCCCAATTCTCTCAATTTTCTCTCAAGATCAGCTGTGGAAAGGAAATGATGATGGGAAGAAAACTCACTCTCTGTTTTTGTGTTTGTTCACGGCTCAAAGGAAAGAACAAAGAGAAGATAATTGATGTTGATTAAGAATAAAGAGGTAATTAAGTATGATGGAGAATGATTAAAGATGATAAGGCATAATGATGATGTTTCACATGAAACATGGACCATAATTTAGGCCTCAAAACAAGGGATGGGTGACACTTGTCACACATCCAGGTGTCCACAATCAACGGTCACTGTTCACTATTTTAATAATATTTTAATCAAAATCCCGGTTCGTTCGATTAATCGATTTCACTCCTGTGACCACAATTTCGTCGTCGAATCTCCGATTTCAGCGTGCCGCCTGTCTATGGATTCGTATCGACTCGACCTACGTAACGGTCCTTGGCCCTTGTACATTGGACCTCCCGGGTCAAAAGTCAACATTTCGCCCTTACCTTTCAAAATTACCAAAATACCCCTCGACTTCCGAACGTCATAACTTCTTCCTCGAACGTCGGAATCTAACGTGTCACCTGTATATGAACTCGTGACGTCCCGAACTACATCACAGTCATCAGTCAAAGTCCATTTGACTGCCTGAACTAAAAGTCAATATTTTGCCCACGCCTAGGGGCAAAATAGTCATTTTGCACATTTCGTCTGATTCACTCAACTAATCCCAGATTAGTCATTCTAAACCATAATTCATTAATATTTAATCCTGATATTCGGGACGGGTCGTTACACGTCCCAAATCCTCCGAGATTAACGTAGGACACGCCTGATCCCGTCTGACACGACTAGGGAAAATTCTGTCTCTAGCCCTCACTGGGGCTTCCAGAGTACGCCAGGATCGTAGGAGGAGGAGTGTGATGTCTAGTCTCTGCTACAATCCGCATCCGCGATCAACCTGAAGGGCATTAAAACATCAAAAGTCGTGAGTGGACAAAATAATCATTTTATTAAAAACATTTTCACATAAAGACATTTATGTCCTTCATCAAAAGCATATGCATGCATTCAAAAACCGCTTATCAAAACGTTCATAAAACCATTTGTCAAACATATTCTCAAAACCTTTCAAGGGTTCATGCCCCGTCCCCATAAACCGTCATGACCCATAAAAACCTTTCAAGGGTTCATGCCGGTCCCCATAAACCGTCATGAACCATAAATCCATTTATGGGTCCCCAACCCGAAATCACAATCTTAAAACCGTAAACTAATACATGTGGGAACTCAGCCCAAATCCATATCGTCAGTGAAATACTAAAACATAGAATACGGGGTCTCCGCCCCCAAACCATTTCCAAAACATCGAATACGGGGTCTTCGCCCCAAACCACTTTCTAAAACATCTCATACGTATCAACATACATATAACCCATCCGCGGTACTTCCGAGAAGATGCCAACTCGGGGCACACAGCCCCTAGGGAACACATTCCCGATATATGTCACGATTAATCATATCTATTCTAGTGTGACGACCCGTCCAGATTTAACGGGATTAATTAAGAATTAAAGATGGATTAGCGAGACTAATCAGAGATTAGGCGAGGATTAGTAGACGTTCGGGCGAAATGACGATTTTGCCCTTAAAATGGGCGAATCATTGACTTTTTGTTTCGGCAGTCAAATGGACTTTGGCCGATGACTGTGATGTAGTTCGTGACGTCACGAATTCATAGACAGGTGGCACGCTCGATTCCGATGTTCGAGGAGGAAGTTATGACGATCGGAAGATCAGGGGCGTTTTGGTAATTTTGGTGAAAAGGGGCCAACGGTTCACTTTTGACCTGGGAGGTCCGATGGACGAGGGTTGAGGACCGTTACGTAGATCGAGACAATACGAATCCATAGACAGGCGGCACGTCGAATTCGGACGTTCGACGGCGAAGTTGTGAAGTACTATTCATATTAGCGCGTTTTTCGAGGCAAGTGGAATTAGGTGGGGCCCAGATATTTTCCCAGCAACCAATGGATGAGTGACAAGTGTCAATCATTCACTGGCTACCATTCCACATACATGCATCTCCCATTCCTTTATCATCGATCATTTCTCCATTTCCAAACCCACCAAACCCGATCCATCCTGCCACCCCAAAACCAAACCCTTCAACCCATTTGACCGTGAAGGAAACAGAGAAGAGGACCAGTTGGACGCGGTGGCCGGCCCAGAGCAGCAGCCGCCGTGGATGGCGGTGGAGAAAAACCGATCGAGGTATCGGTTAAAACCATTTTAATTCATTTTTCGATTTCGTGTATTATGGGCTTGTTTGGACGTTTGGGTTGAGTTAAATAGGTTGTTAGGAGGTTAATAGGAAGGTTTTGGGAGTGGTGAGACGTCGAGGAAGCCGTGGGTGAGTTTTGGATTTTGAACCGTGAGAACCAAAATCGAACCGAGTTGTTTTCGTGGGTTTTGGGGGTTCTAATTGTTTGGTTTAGGTTCCTAGGATCTAAATTAGAAGAATAGGATCGATTAGAAGAAGAACGGGTGAAAACTGGACCGTGTAGGGGCTTGGACCGGTCACGCCGGTCCAGTTGCAGGAAACGAACCGGACTGACCTGTCTGAACCGGCCGTCGAGAGGTTGAAGACGCACTGTTCACAGGCACGTGGCTCCCACGCACAACCACTTCAGGCGGCTCGTGTGGGCGCGTGGGGGAGATTTTGGGGGTGGTTCCAACATGTGAAATCATCTATTCGATGTAACGAACATTTTGGGACTGGTTTCGTGTCAATCAGATATCGTTTCGATATAGTTCAGGACGTCCGAAGGTTTAGGTTCGGTTTTAAAAAATAGTTAGAAAATCCAGAAAATTACGGGGCTTTAGTGAGGGGTTATATAAGTAGTTAGTAACCTTCTAAATTAATTTGGACAAGTTCAGGAATCCCGGAGGCGACGATTGACCCAGGAGACGATTATGGCACGCGTATCTAGGCGCTGTTTCGGACGGTCTGTGAGTCGACCTTTCTTTCGAATTCGATGCATGCATAAATGTTTTATAATTGTTTTATTATATGTTTTGTGATGCCATGAGTGCATTGGTTTGTGGTAGCTTAGGATCGACATAATTGCACGTTTTTCGAGGTTTTCGGCTTTATGTCGCACCTTTGCGTACTGTGTTTTCAATGACGGTTTAATAAACGGATTTTGGATTTGGAAACATGAACTCGGGCGTGAGACCCATTTGATTTACAAAGTCTTGGACTTGGTGACAGGACCCACCCCGATTATCGCCTCGATAATCGGGAAGCATCCTGCTCCCGTCTGACAACGAACACAAAAGACTAGAAAACCAAATAGAAATTACATCACACCCATTGTCAGACCAGGGAGATTAAACAAATACAACCGACTGGACATTAAGTCCATAGTTTGACAGAGCCATAATATTACAAAACAAGATAAGTTCGAATCCTACTCTGTGAACTAACTACTCCGCAACGGAAAACTTTATGCCTCTGCCTCTGCCTCGGTGCTAGCCCCCGAACTTGTACCACGACCTGGAGGGTATTTAAAACAGTAAAGTGTGAGTGGACTAAAACAAAAGTTTACAGAAAACAGTTTAAAGAAATCGAGGTTCGCCCTCCAGTTTTATAATACGCATGCATAACCGAATATTCAAAAACGCATACTAAACATTCGAAATCCCTTTTTCGTATCATATGGAACAACATTACAGCAAACCATCATAAACTCGTATGAAATAATATTCTATTGTCAAAAACCAGAAATCGTCTTTTCGAAACATTAATCAAACCAAATCATGTAAAACTGAATTAATAATCACAATCAAGCCGTTGGATCCATCCGAGTCTTTAAACTCAATATCAGGCATTCCCGGGATATCAACCAGTCTTTAAACTCAAAACATAATTAATAGGCCTCGGGAGTATCACATTAACCGAGTCTTTAAACTCACGAGTCTTTAAACTCATATCCGGGTCTTTAAACCCAATTTCGGGCCCGCCCCCGTCATCAATTGAACCGGGTCTTTAAACCCAAAACCAAATCCAACAATCATACCGGGTCTTTAAACCCAAAACCATTTTATAAAGCACAATAAACCAGGATCCCTCGTGATTCGTTTCCCTAAAACATTTCGAAATCACATATTGTCATAATAGGACTTATGTCCGGATTTCACATGTAAACGATCCAGCTGTCACTATGGCTCGAATCTCACCTCGCAGGCCCAACTCAAACCTACGACACTTCTCGGCTTCAGTGGCCACAAACGCAGGAGCAAACCGAGACAACATCTGAAACTTCTGTTCGTACTCAGCCACACTCAGATTCCCATGTTGAAGCTGCAGAAACTCAGCCTCCTTGGCATCTCGGAAAGAACGAGGGTAATACTGATCTAAGAACCTCTCCCGAAACGCCTCCTAGGTCACAGTGTGGGCATCCCAGCTAGACAACTCGAGGGTATACCACCACTCGTACGCCGCACCGTCCAGTAAGAACGTGGCGAGTAACACTCGATCCTCCGGTGGGCAATGCGTCACTGCAAAGATCCGCTCAAGTCTCGTGATCCACCTCTGGGCTTCCTCAGGGTCTGCCCCACCGCTAAAAGTAGTAGCCCCGAGCCACTAGGCTCGCTCAATCGTAGCACTCTCTGTCTCTCTTCCTGCTTCGTCTTCAAGTCGTGGAGAGGGTCTACGTCTCGGAGGCATCGTCAATCGCACGCTGAAAGAGGCATAGAAACAGTAAAACAACCTAAACACAACCTCACAGACCGACAAACCCGACAAACTCGGCAAACCTATGCTCTGATACCAATTGTCAGGACCCACCCCGGTTTCACCCCGGAAACCGAGGTAAATCCTGCTCCCGTCTGACACCCCGACACAACACCAAAGTAAACCACTAAACTGCACAGTCAGACGCAGGAGAAACTATAAACATCCCGAAGTCAAAAGTTTACAGAGCATAGTACTAAATACAAGAGAAAGAAAAACCGAAGAACAGTACACGCACACGGAAAATGTAAAACACTCCGGGGTCGCTCTCGTAACTTCTATGCCTCAGACGCTGCCTCGACACCAAAACCCCGCGCTAGCTCCACGACCTGGAGGGCAAGTTAAAACAGAAGGTGTGAGTGGACCATAAAGAATAAAAAGTTTGAAAACCGTTTTAGTAACAAATCAGAGTTTGGCCTTCCTTTTTGAAACCACACATGCATAACCCAGTTACTAAAAACATTTATAAATCACGTAGATATCATCATAAAAACATTTACAGAATCATTAGAAAAATAGTTACAGAAATCATATCAGAAACATCATAAAACCGTATCATACAATATAAGTCTCAACCAATCATTATCAGATCAAACCTGCTGGACCTATCCGAGTCTTTAAACTCCCGAGTCTTTAAACTCAATCTAGGCCTCAATAATATCCAAGTCTTTAAACTCCCGAGTCTTTAAACTCAACAGGCCTACGGGGGAAATATCAATATATTCGAGTCTTTAAACTCTCGAGTCTTTAAACTCAATCCGGGCCCGTCCCCCGTCAAATATAATCCGGGTCTTTAAACCCAATTACCAGATCCAGCAAATCCAATCAAAACCATTTGAAAACCATTTCGAAATCCATATCCAAACTCGAATTCGAAATCACCGGTCTGAAGCCCTTCCGGCGTTCAGAACCGTCATTCCGAACCCACATCCGGAATTTCACTTTTTCTGACTTTAAAACCAAATCTCGTTTCTCGAAATCCGATTTCAAAACCGAAACCCTTTAATCACCAAATCATGTTTCAAAATCCCTTTATAAACATTTAAACCCAATTGTCATTTAAAAGCCCAAAACCATAGCCTCATATTCAGAAATCACATTTTTCTCGTAAAACGTGCTAAAACCGAACTTCCTCGAAAAACATGCAATTATGTAAAACCAACCAGACATATTCGATAAACATAGAATCATGATTAAAACCAACCATAAAACAAGTAATTAAAAGTAGTTATGCATGCTCAAGTTAAGAGAAAGGGGTCCACTCACAGTACCGAGCCCTCAATCGCGTCCCGAACGTCCCGTACGTTCCTCAGCTTCCTCGGGAAATCCTGAACCTGTCAACCATCACCCAAGAACGTTACTAACACATCTACAAAGGTCCACCTAATTTTCCCCAAAAATCCCCGGGTCCTAAACGTATCGAACCTAAACCCTAAACCTTCACCCTCGCGGAACTACATTGAATCGACGTCCGAACAACCCGAAACCAATTCCATTAGACTCGTCACAACATCTAGACCAAAAACCATGTTGACCGTTTTCCCAACCGCCGCCGCACGCGCCTCCACCCGCCGCCCAAAGTGGCTGCGTGTAGGCCTCACGCGCCAGCTACAGTGTCACCAGCAACCTCTGGTCGACCAGGTTCGAACCAGTCTCTGCAACTCGAACCGGCGTGGCCGGTTATCTGCCGTCCCGCCATGAAAACTGCTCCTCTCATTACCATCTTCATCGTCCAACCCTGAGCTATCCAGTCCCCTTACTCAAACACCTCGACACGGTCCAAAACCCAATGACTCAAACTCGAACAAAACCCGTACCAGTCCCCTGTTTCACACTCCGGCCAACCAGGTCTTCCCCCGTCACGACTTCGACACCCAGAGCTTCCTAGGACCTCACTGAAGCTCACCTAACTCACCAAATCTCTCGACTCAGTCCCTAAGTCCACGACTCAGTCCCTAAGTCCACGACTCACTGTTTGAAAATCACGGCAAAACAGAGCACTTACACGGGGAGAAGGAATTACCTGCCGTCGAGCGCCGCTGTGCTCACCACCACACTCCCTGAAGTCCACAGAGTCGTCCTTGTTCCTTGTCAAGTCCAATTGCACCAACACACGGCCACACCACCACCACGATCTCCCACTTCTTCTCTGTTTTCTCTGATTTTCCTGTGGCTCACATCTCACCCACACACAACTACTGCACCTCCTAACCTTCTCACTGTCTCCCTCTCAATCTCTGAGTCACTCCTCACTCATCAGAACACACCAACACTCACGATCACTTCTCAATTTCCTCTCAATCTCCCCCTCTGTTTTCTCTTCTCTCTGGTTCGAACAAGCACGAACATAGCCCAAATAATTGGACCCGTGTGAGAGATCCTAGAACCCTCTAGTCAAGCCCCACGTGTCACCATCCTCTCCCTTCTCACACAAAAATCTCCTCTCTGCACAGGACAAGTGTCCAAATCCGGTTGCACCATGCCCCACAACCAAAAGACCAAAATGCCCCTTCTGGAACCCAAAATTACAATTGTACCACTACCTTTCTAGACCCGTAACTCACACATCCTAACTCTGATAAACACGTGCCGCCTGTCGTTGAATTCAGGACGACGAGGTCTACCTAACGGTCCTAGGTCAACGTGCCAAAACCCGTTCGTATGAAAAGTCAACTTTTCCCCCTAGTTTAGCCAAATTACGGTTATGCCCTCAACCTTCTGCTGAACATCAAAACTTCCTCCTCGGATGTCGGAATCGGGCGTGCCACCTGTCTACGGATTCGTGACGTCCTAAACTACGTCCCAGTCACTGGTCAAAGTCCATTTAACTGCCCAAACTAAAAGTCAACATTTTGCCCGTTCTAGGGGCAAAATCGTCATTCTACCCTAACGAACCTATTGTCACCAACTAACCACCGATTAAGCTGACAGGACCCATCCCAATCCCTCTAGGATTAACGCGGGATGACCCTGCTCCCGTCTGATACAAAGTGTCAGACAAGGGATAATTCTGACCTTTGCCCTCCCGGGCTATCAGAGTACCCCAGGATCCGGATGAGGTATGTGATATCTCGGTCTCTGATACAGTCCACATCGTATCCAACCTGAAGGGTATTAAAAACATTAAAACTGTGAGTGGACAAAAATAAAGAGTTTATAAAAACAGTTTATAGGAGACCTTTATACCCTCCACTAAAAAGCATGCATGCATCGTAAAACCATTTATCCAATCATATATGTTAAAACACCCATAATTAGGGTCTCAGCCCCAAATTCTGTAAATACAAGTCACCCGGGCTCCTGCCCAAAACCATTTACAGAAAACTATAGTAGTAAACATACGTGGGTTCTCAGCCCAAATCCATTTATCATTATAAACACAATTTCCCAAACCAATTGAAATCATGTTTATTATCCATTATATTCATATCCAGAACCTGTCACGGTGAAATAGAGCTACACGTGTGCTAAGGGGTCTCAAACCCAAGTCTCTCCAGGGTCCACCCAGGTCAATGTCCGTAGATCAATGACCCTCCCTGGAGGTAACGAACCATGCCCATCTTGAGAGTAAGGAACCCAACTAGGGGGCGACTCCACTCAGTCAGTGCTCCTTGACTACTCCGGGGTCCACCCAGGCCAACGACCCTCCCCGGAGGAGACAATCATATTTAAAGGATGGAATATGAAAAACCTTTTGAAATCATTCTTGAAACCTTTGCCCGGCCCTTATAAGCCATCATAATCCATAAAATCCTTTCATGGGTTCATGCCGGTTCCCATAAACCGTCATGACCCATAAAAACAATTTCAAGGGTTCATGCCGGTTCCCATAAATCGTCATGAACCATAAAAACCATTTGTAATACATAACTGAACACTAGGCCCGAATCCACATAGAAACTAGACCTCCGGTCCGAATCGTAAACCAACTGGGCCTCCGGCCCGATTCCGTAAATCAAATGGGTTTCGAACCCGAGTTTACCTTTTCGAATCCAAAACCATTTCATGAAATCATATCCAAAACCATAAGTATGGAAAATCAGTATAAAACCGAAAACCTCGATTTACGTGCAAGCACGTAAATCGCCTCGAAATACGTGAAACCATATAATTCACAATTATAAAATTCAACATCAAAGAATCACATTCATAATCCATATAAAACATTTATGCATGCATCACAGTTTAGAAATCAAGGTCCACTCACAGACCGTCCGAAGCCGCTCCTCGATACGCGTGCCATAATCGTCTCCCGAGTCAATCGTCGTCACCGGGAGTCCTAAACCTGTCCAAATTCATTTAGATGGTTACTAATAGCCTCATTAACCTCTCATTGAAGTCCCATAATTTTCCCGATTTTCTAACTATTTTTAAAACCGAACCTAAACCTTCGGACAGCCCAAAAACTATCGAAACGATGTCCGATTGACACGAAACCAGTCCCAAAATGTTCGTTACATCGAATAGATGATTTGACATGTTGGAACCTTCCCCAGATTCTTCCCCACGCGCCGCCTGAAGTGGCTGCACGTGGGCTTCACGCGCCTGCTACAATACCCTTCTTCAACCTCGCGTAGCCGGTCTGAACCAGCCGGTCCGGTCTTTTCTGCAACTGAACCAGGGTGACCGGTCCAGGCTCTTACACTCTTCATTTTTCGTCCGTTTTGTCCCATTTTAATCCCTAAATTCCTCTTTTAATCTTTTCTATCAATCCTAATTAACTAAACCACCTAAAACCGATTAAAACCCGCGAACCCATTTTGAACCATACGGTTCAAACTTCCCCGATCAACCTCCACGGCGTCCCAGCCGTCAACCACCACCAAAACCCTCTTAAAACCTTCCTAACATCCTAATAATCATTCCCTAATCATTCAAAACCAACCATAACATCAAAATGGAAAAATGGATTGAAAATGGTTTAGTCGATACCTTTCGGGTTTTTGGGCCTCCGCCGTGCACGGTGGCTTTGTCCTGGCCGGCACCATCATCCACCTTTCTCTCCTCCCTCTCTGGTCCTCTCAGTCATGGTCAAGGGTTGAAGGTTGGAATGGGTTTGGGGTCCCCTGAGATCGGGTTTGGTTTGTGTTTAGATGAAGAAATGAAAATGCACGGGGAAGATGCATGAACATGTGTGGGCTGTGCAATGGATGGGTGACACTTGTCACTCATCCATTGGGCCCTTGTAAATATCTGGCCCACTTAAGGACAAAAGCTACGACATTTCGTAAAACGTGCAATAGTGCCCCGGAACGTCCGTGAACCGTAACGTCGTCGTCGAATGTCCGAATTCGAAGTGCCGCCTGTCTACGGATTCGTATTGTCCTTATCTACGTAATGGTCTTCGGCATTCGGCCATCGGACATCCCGGTCAAAAAGTCAACATTTTGACCCATTTAACCAAAATTACTAAAATGCCCCTAAACTTCCGAATGTCATAATTTCTTCCACGAACGTCGGAATTGAACGTGCCACCTGTCTATGAACTCGTGACGTCACGAACTACGTCACGGTCATCGGTCAAAGTCCATTTGACCGTCTGATCAAAAAGTCACAACGTTTTACCCACGCTAGGGGCAAAACGGTCATTTTGCATCGTTCGTCCGATTTCGCCCTACTACTCACGGATTAACCTCACTAATCGTGATTAGTCACTAATCTAATCTAGGAATTTGGGACGGGTCGTTACATAAGCTCACTAATCTCATCTTAAACACTTCCTTAACCCTAATTTCCGGGAAGGGTCGTTATAGGAGGAAACCCGTGCGGGTACCCGGTTAGTCCATTTTCGATCCAATTTCCATTTTTCTTGTTATGGTTCATTTCTAATGGTTTTAATGAATCAAATAGGTTTCTAGGATAGTATTAAGAAGGTTTCTATGGTGGTTGGACGGCTGTGAAGCCGTGGGTGATTTTTGGAAACTTTGAACCGTTTGGTTCAAAATCAAACCATAGGATTTAAGTGTTTTTAGGTTGTTTTAAGGATTAGAATAGATAGGAAATGAAGAAATAGGAATTTAGGGATTAAAATGGGAGCAAACGGACCGAAAACGAAGGAGGAGGGGCGCTAAACCGGTCACGCCGGTTCAGCACAGTAACCGGACCGGAAAACCAGAAAAAAAACCGGTTTTCCAAGGTTGATGGTGATGAATAGTATTTTTGACCTTCTAGGGGCGCGTGAGGGCTCGTGGGCCATAATTTGGGAAAGTGTTCAACACGGGAAATCTTCTATTCGATGTAACGAACATTTTGGGATTGGTTTCGTATCAATCAGACATCGTTTCGATAGGTTTCGGGGTGTCGGAAGGTTTAGGGTCGGTTTAAAAATAGTTAAAAGTTCGGGAAAATTACGGGACTTTGGTAGGAGTCCCGGTGATAGCGATTGACTCGGGAGAGCCTATGGCACGCAAATCGAGGTGGTAGCTCGGACGGTCTGTGAGTGGACCTTGTTTTCTAAATTGGTGCATGCATAAATGTTTATTATATGTTTTAAATACTTGTTTGTGATGACATGAGTGCATTTGGATGTGTGGTTACGTATAGGCACGTTTTCGAGGTTTCGGCCCTATACGGTGCCTATACGGGTCGGTATTTCTTTATCGGTCTAAATGAAATGGTTTTGGATTTCAAAAGAATAAACTCGGGTATGAGACCCATTTGGTTTTGTCTCGGGCATATGACCTTAGATATCGTGCACGGTGCCCAGCTGATGTCATATGTTCGGGCACGAGACCCAGATATTCTACGGTTTATGATTTCGGGTGAGGGACCCTAGATGGATTTCCAAGTTCATAACGGTTTATGGGAACCGGCATGAACTCTGGAAAGGTCATTTTGGTTCATGACGGTTTATGGGAACCGGCATGAACCTTTGTCAGGTCATTCTGGTTCATGGCGGTTTATGGGAACCGGCATGAACCTTTGTCAGGTCATTCTGGTTCATGACGGTTTATGGGAACCAGCATGAACCCTGGTTAATGGATGTTATAGATCATGACGGTTCAGGGGAACCGGGCATGAATGTTTATGTTATGTATATATATGTTCATATACCTTTCTTTACTTGTTCTATTATCTCCTCCGGGGAGGGTCGTTGGCCTGGGTGGACCTCGGAGTAGTCACGGAGCACCGACTGAGTGGAGTCACCCCCCAGTTAGGTTCCTTACTCTTAGGAAGGCTATGGTTACTATTACCTCGGGTAGGGTCAGTGGTCTGCGGACATTGATCTTGACTTTGAGAAGACTCGGTTTGAGACCCAGGTAGCACGCGCCTAGCTTTGGAAACCGTGACATGATTGGTTGTGTGAATTATATGTGTATGTGATATAAATATGATATATGATATGTGGATACAGGATTTGAGCGGTGGCTCATGTACTTGGTTTCTTTATGGTTTGGGTCGAGTCCCTTATGGAGTTGGGCAGTGGCCCGTATGGTCGTTTTCATTATGGTTCTTTCAACCTTGGTTTTGGACTTAGTTCCCACATATGGTTTATTTCAAATAAATGGTTTTCGAATGCATGCATGCTTTTTGGTGAAGGGTACAAATGTCTTTGATAAACTGTTTTTATAAACTCTTGTTTTGTCCACTCACAGCTTTTAATGTTTTGACTGCCCTTCAGGTTGACATCGGATGTGGACTGTAGCGGAGACCGAGATATCACATGCCTCCTCCGGATCCTGGCGTACTCTGATAGCCCGGGAGGGCAAAGGTCGGAAATATCCCTTATCTGACACTTCGTGTCAGACGGGAGCAGGGTCATCCCGGGGGGATTGGGGTGGGTCCTGTCACTGAGACCCATTTAGTTGCGATTTCAGGCTTAAGGCCCCGTTGGTTGTGAAATCGGACATGAGGTCCTATTGGTTTATGATTTCGGGCCTAGGGCCTAGTTGATTGTAACATCGGGCTTGAGTCCCAGTTCAGTTTGTGAAATGAGAATTCGGGCATGAGACCCTGTTGAACTGTGGATTTAGGCCGAGGCCTGTGAAAGTGATTTGAATCGGATTCAAGGAATCCTGTTGAGATGAATCGGGTATGAGACCCAATTGAGAAGTGATTTGAGAAAGAAAGAAAAGTATTTGAAATGAATGAACCCTCCATATGATTATATAGTATCCTCCAGCGTCGACCTGGTAAGTCACGATCCACAGACCAGAGTGGGTATCCCCATAGGGATCCCGTTCCAAGAGTGATGGTTACTATTTATGTTGTGGTCCCAGACCAGATTCCGAAGAGATATGCGAACTAGATCCAGAGATTGAGCCTCCCAGATGGAGATTTCTGGGAGAAGAATCGGAGTGAGACCCCGAGTAGTGTGCACACTAGATAGATAGAGATGATATCGTGACTATATCGGGGATTTGTTCCCTAGAGGCTGTGTGCCCCGAGTTGGCATCTTCTCGGTAGTGCCGCGGATGGGTTATTCGTACTTCGATACGTATGTGGTTTTTGGAAAGTGATTTGGTGGCGGAGACCCCGTGTTTTATGAGTTAGAAAGTGATTTGGGGCGGCGACCCCGTAAACGATGTTTTGGAAATGGTTTGGGGCGGAGACCCCGTATGGTATGTTTTAGTATTTCACTGAGAATGGATTTGGGCTGAGTTCCCACATGTTATGGTTTGTAAGTTATGATTTCGGGTCGAGGACCCAATTGAATTTATTGGTCATGACGGTTTATGGGGCCTAGCATGAACCCTTGAAATGTTTTGATATGTTTGACGAATGGTTTTATGAATGTTTGATAAATGGTTTTGAATGTATGCGTATGTTTTTATAAAGCGCATAAATGTCTTTATGCGAAAAGATTTTTAAATGAAAATGTTTAAATTGTCCACTCACAGCTTTCGTGTTTTAATGCCCTTCAGGTTGATCGCGGATGTGGGCTGTAATAGAGACGAGACATCACTCCCCTCCTCCTACGATCCTAACGCACTCTGACAGCCCCGTCGAGGGCTAGAGATGGAATTTTCCCTAGTCTGACACGTGGTGTCAGACGGGATCAGGCGGGTCCCACGTTAATCCCGGGGGATTTGGGACCGATCCTGACAACTAGTGTGCACACTACTCGGGGTCTCACTCCGAGTCTTCCCCTAGGAATTCTCCATCTGGAAGGCTCAATCTCTGGATCTAGTCCGAGCTCTCTCTCTGGATCTAGTTCGATCATCTCTCTGGAATCTGGTCCGGGACCACATCATAACTCATATCTCCCACTCCTGGAACAGGATTCCTATAGGGATACCCACTATGGTCTGTGGATCGTGACTCTCCAGGTCGACGTCTGGAGGAGACCATATAAATCATATGGAGGGTTTGTACATTTCAAATACTTTCTTTCTTTCTCAAAACATATTTCAACTGGGTCTCATACCCGATTCATCTCAACAGGATTCCTCAAATCCGATTCAAATCCATTTCAGAGGCCTCGGCCTAAATCCACATTTCAATAGGGTCTCATGCTCGAATTCTCATTTCATAAACCGAACTGGGACTCAAGCCCGATTTCACAATCAACTGGGCCTCACGCCCGATATCACGAATAACTGGGCCCTAAGGCCGAAACCATAACTCAACGGGGCCTCAAGCCCGATTTCACAACCAATAGGGCCTCAAGCCCGATACCACAGTCAACTGGGCCTCCAGCCCGATATTACAACCAAATGGGCCTCAAGCTCGAATCATAAATCAACGGGGCCCTCGGCCCGATCGTATAACTCAAATGGACCCTCGGTCCGATGCCTCGACAAATCAAATGGACTCCAAGTCCAAGAATTTGTAAATCAAATGCGTCTCGTGCCTAATTTCATATTTTCAATTCCAAAACAAATTCATTAAATCCTCATTGAAAGCCTAGCACGTATATGCATCGTATAAAACCGTAAATCTCGAAATACGTGTAAATAGGTAAATCCTAGGCTACCACAAACAAATGCACTCATGGCATCACAAAACATGTATTTAAAACATTTATGCATGCATCGAATTCATAAAACAAGTCCACTCATAGACCGCCTGAAGCCGCGCCTCGATACGCGTGCCATAAGCCTCTCCAGGGCCAATCGTCGCCTCCAGGATTCCCGAACCTGACCAAATTAATTTAGAGGGTTACTAACTACTTAAATAGCCCCTCACTAAAATCCCGTAATTTTCTGGAATTTCTAACTATTTTTAAACTCGAACCTAAACCTTCGGACGGCCCGAACTATATCGAAACGATGTCCGATTAACACGAAACCAATCCGAAAATGTTCGTTACATCGAATAGATGATTTGACATGTTGGAACAATCCTCAAAAACCTCACCATGTGCCCGTACGCGCCCAAGAATGCCCTGCGCGTAGGCCTCACCCCTGGGAACAGTGCTCTTTCTTCAACCTCCAGACCTGTCTAGACCGGCCGGTTCACCCTGTACAACCGGTCTAACTGGAGCGGCGTGACCGGTCTAACTGGACCGGCGTGACCGGTCCAAGGCTCTCCACTTCTCATTTCGTCCAATCTTCTCCTTTTCAATCCTAAACTTCATAACTTGATCCTAGAAACTTGTTTGTGCAACCAAATCCACCTAAAACCCATAAAAACCCACGGGTTCGATTTTCCTTCACGGTTCAAAAATCCCAGGTTTCTCCCAGGCTTCACAGCCATGAACTCTCATCCAAAACTATCCTATTACTTCCCTAAAAACTCAATAAGTTCACCCTAAACATCCAAAACCATCCATAACGTGTAAAATCGAAATAAAAGGGAAATTGGGCCTTATCGAGAAATCGGGTTTCTTGGCCTTCACCGCCGTGCACGGCGATCCAGACAGCCCCCCAACCACCATCTGCCTCCCCTGTCTCTCCCTCTCAGGTCCTCTGGGCTCATAGTCGATTGACAAGGTAAAGGGGATGGGTTGTGAGATTGGGTTTGGTTGAAACAAAGAAGATGATCGAATGAAAATAAAGGGAAGTGATATGCATGAAGGTAAAATGGTGTCCAGTGGATGAGTGTAATGACCCGTCCCGAATATCAGAATTGAATATTAATTAATTATGGTTTAGAATGACTAATCTGGGATTAGTTGAGTGAAATCGGACGAAATGTGAAAAATGACTGTTTTGCCCCTGGGCGTGGGCAAAATGTTGACTTTTAGTTCGGGCGGTCAAACGGACTTTAACCGATGACTCTGACGTAGTTCAGGATGTTACGAGTTCATAGACAGGTGGCACGTTCAATTCCGACATTCGAGGAAAAAGTTATGACGTTTGGAAGTTGAGGGGTATTTTGGTAAGTTAGCTGAAAAGGGGCCAAATGTTGACTTTTGACCCGGGAAGTCCAATGTACGAGGACCAAGGATTGTTACGTAGGTCTAGTCGATACGAATCCAACGACAGGCGGCATGCCGAAATCGGAGATTCGACGACGTAGTTATGATCACGTGACAGGACCCGTCCCAACTGGACGTCGAAAACCGTGCCCGGTCCTGCTCCCGTCTGACAAGTCGACTAAAGGTCCGAAACTCCCCTTCAGTGCTTGCCAGACAAGGGATGTTCGCGCGGATTTCTGCTGCTGTCACTGCCTCACGATCAGTCCCGAGCGTCGTACCACGGCCTGGAGGGTCACAAAACAGAAAAGGTGTGAGTGGACAAAAATGACCTCTTATAAAAACATATTTCAAAATACAATCTTACCCTCCAGTTTTCACAATCTTGCATGCATAACGTAAAACATGAGTGACCGATAAAATCAAAACATATTTTCCCATGGTCCATAAAACTCATGTTCACCAAATCAGTTTATGTTATAAAACATCAAATCCCCGGCCCTCAGGCCAAAACATGTGAAAACATAATCACCTGGCCACAAGGACCAAAAACCCGTACTCAAAACCAGTACATCATCACAATCAATACCAATCAGCATTACTTACCAGTGCACAAGAAATATATCAATTCAATCAATCCGCACTACTCACAAGTGCATAAAATATCACAAATCACATCTGCACCACTCACAAGTGCAAAATCAATCAAACTGCACTACTCACAAGTGCTGCACTACGCGTAGGCCAATATCCAGTCACTCTCTCGGGAATAAACACCTCTGGGCTCAACCCCCCCTCGGGCTCAGTCACCTCTGGGCGAACACATCCCCAGGATCAGACACCTCCGAGTGGTACATCCAGGCTCAGTATCATCCGAGAAGCTGACTACCATAGGATCAACTCCCGATCCTACAATCACATCCCCCAAGCTCCGGTCGTCTGGGTAATCCCCCAAGCACCGACCGTCTGGGAATATCACAATCACAATGAAAACCATCCCGGGAATTACATCCCAAAACATTTCAATCAAATCTTGACTTCATACCAAGTCAAGGTCATTCTCAACTGGGTCTCAAGCCCAAAATACCTTTTACACATAAACCGTTAAAATCACATTTAAATCAATAGAATAATCCGGAAATCATCATTGACTCACCAACCAAGTCAAAACATCATTTTAGAAATCATTTAGACTCCGGGCCTAGTCCAAAACATCATTTGTACGTACCTCGTAAAACGTGCCCGAAAGACTGATTAAAATAATCATAAAATCCCAATAAATCATTAATTTCACAATTTCACAAATGACTCCAAATCCGAGTCAAAATCACTATTCACTTGGGTTCTCATGCCCAAAATAACATTATCACGCAAATCCATGCGTTGCAACCTCCGTTGCCATTTTCACGTAAATCCACAAAGTCAATCACTGACTCATAACCCGAGTCCAAATATCATTTTCAATCCATGACTCAATAATCCGAGTCCAACCATTATTTTCAATCAATTCCAATCCCGGACTCATAAACCAAGTCCAAACATCATTTTTACCATTTTTCGTAATTTCTCGAAAATCGCCCAAAATAATAATATAATAATCATAAAACCGAGAAATTACCGGATTGAAACACAAATCATGCCCAAGCATATAAAATCATATAATAAGGCATTTAAATCATATATGCATGCATCACGATTAGAAAACAAAGTCCACTCACACACACCGTCCAAAACGGTCCGTTTCCGAGCTGCACGTTTTTCCGTAAAATCTGGAAATCACAACTCCTGCCCAAAATCAATATAGAGGGTTACTAACATCCCAAAATACAACATATAATTTTCCTCAATTTTTCCGGGATTTAAATACGTATTTTAAACGTAAAACAAAACTTCGGATACGCGAAACATTATCGACACAATATCCGATTTCACCGAAATCAACGTCAAAATGTTCGTTACACTGAGAGGATCAAAAGTCATGTTGACCTCACCTTGAGACTAGGCCGGACGCGCCCTCACGCGCCGCCGTGAGTGGCTGCGCGTGAAACCCACGCGCCAGCTACAGTAACCAGCACAGTCGTCCCCTTCGCCCGTTTGTCTGGTAAACGGGTTGAAAAACCCGCGAACAGACCCGGTTCAAACTCACCCAATTCAATACCAATTAAATCCGTTCTTTCAACTGATCCCTTCTAATCCATCTCTAATTGAGTTCTGTAAGTTCAATTACTCGAATCATGGTCTAAATCCTCACGACTCTCGATCGATCTTCGACGGGTTTCCAATTCGGGTTCACCAATTCCGTCCCTGATTTCCAAATTAATTCATAAGGTAAGCATCGTGAGAGTGTATTGAATGTTTTTCCAAGATCAATTCGAAGAATTCTTACCTCTAACCCGTCGAACCCAAGCTCGAATTGAAGCTGCCATGGAAGCTTAGTTCATCCTCAATCCGACACCGTTTCACTTCGTTTTTGTTGTAGAAAGGTTCGTATGGATCCCAGAAGTCGAATTGAATCATCAATTTCGATCCTCTCAGCTCACAATCCCGAATTCGAAAATCCCCCAAATTCTCTGAATTTTCGAACCAAAATTCCCCCAGAGACCTCACTGTCACTCGAATCTCTCTCTCAATTCGGCTTCCTCAGTCTCCCAATTGCACAATGAGGCTGAAACACGGGTTAATTAGCTGTTAATGGACAATCATTAAGACAACCCATAATTTAGGGAATTTGTGTCTAAAGTGGTATAATTGTGTTTCCCATGATTCCCGTTTCAATGTTAGCAGCTGGGGTAGGGAAGATGACAAAGTGACAAATGTCACAATCTGGTAGCAAGAATCAATGGTAAAAGACCATTTTGCCCTCTGTTCGACAAATTACCATTTTACCCCTAGACATCCGTGACCCGTAACTTGGTCATCCGAACTCTATTTTCGACGTGCCACCTGTCGTTGGATTCGTATCGACGAGACCTACGTAACGGTCCTTGGCCCTCGTCCATCGGACCTTCCGATCAAAAAGTCAACATTTGGCCCCTACTATGCCAAATTACCAAAATACCCCTCAACTTCCTAACATCATAACTTTCTCTACGAATGTCGGAATCGAACGTGCCACCTGTCTATGAATTCGTGACGTCCCGAACTACGTCACAGTCATCGGTCAAAGTCCATTTGACCGCCCGAACTAAAAGTCAACATTTTGCCCACGCTAGGGGCAAAACGGTCATTTTGCACGTTTCGTCCGATTTCACTCAACTAATCCCCGATTAGTCATTCTAAATCATAATTAATTAATATTCAATCCCGATATTCGGGACGGGTCATTACAACCTTCCCTCCTTAAAGAATTTCGTCCCCGAAATTCCAACTACTTGTATTCCACATCTACCTCGTGGAAAACAAATGAGCCTCACAACACGTGTACACCTGTACACCCACTGGCCAATGCAGAACTCGTCTGCACTCAGACGTCACATCACATATGCACGTCGTACTGACTACACTCGACCACCCCGAGTGAAAATGAATCACCAGAAATTGGCAATGTCGTCACTAAGCTGACTCCTTCAGCCTGATGGCCCCACGTAATCACTAATGTGCCCTGACATCCGCTCTCATAGAGAGTCACCAAAACTCACCTGTCAGTCCATGCTGACACCACAAGCCAAACTGTCACCACCAAGCTTTACCACCCTTGTAAAGCGCCAATCAGTAACAAAATAGTGACAACACATCATACCACCACGTCCGTCAATATAACACAAGATCAACAACACGATCTCCCCTCGCAGGGCAAACTCAATCCTGCGACAAATACCAACAGCAGTATCCACAACTGTCACCCCCCTCAGCGATCCCAGATGCTGGTAAGGTCACGATAAGGTAACGTCTCGCCGCAAAGCAACTTGCGGTCACACTAACCACCAACTCACTCATCCTGAGTATATGCATACCGTCATCACACTCAAACAGACGGTGTAACTGGAACACATTGAACACCAGCCTAGCAGTGATCACACACCCCATCACTAGAGTTATACTGGCCAACCATGGCTAAGAGCACCTGCTCAAACAATCACTGAAATCATCAGAACCACCCTGCCCAGTACATCGTGTTCCATGTCCAGTTCACGTTCACAACCCATCCAATGGTATCAGGATTAAGCCGACTACTAACACGTTCACCAACGTACTACTGGTATAACCCGTATATCGTCACCCGACACCACAAGTCTGCAAGGTATCGTACCTCAAACCATAAACAAGGTACACACATCTATCCATTGACAAGACTACAACCACCTAGGTCATAGCAAAACACGTTCCAACATTGGAGTCCATTTGCCCAAACCAGCAAGAGACAAATCGAAACTCCACCCATCATCTAATTCCAATTCCAAATCCGAATCCGCAATTTCGTAAGAAATCCCGAATCCAAATCCATATATCACATTTTTAATTCATGTCCAAATCCGAATCCGAAATCATTATTCCGTAAGCTAGCATTTGGAATAATCATTCCGCACCCAAATCCAGTATTCCACTTTCAAGTTCTAAAATCGAGTCCTGAATCGTCACCCAGAAATTCGATTCCAAAACCCGAAATCTCGTTCACGTCCACTCGGACACACCAAAACCGAACCTATCGGTTACCCACTCATTATACTCGGTTGACTTCATAAGGAAGCCAATCCAACAACCACACGGTTAAGGTTGACAAAATCCGATCACTTCGGAAACCTACTCACTTGAGTAACATACCACAAAAGGGCTCCACTTCGAAAAGAAGTTCAGTCCCGTCATTTATGACTCACATACCGGAGTAAGAGTGACAAACTCTCTACCCAACTGGATCATCAGGATTACGGTCCAGATCTATCACGACGTCAGCTGACCATGAACATCACGCTCCTAGATCGTCACAATGCCCAATGTCCATGGCATCACAAACCCGATCCACCTAGGATCCACACGGTTAACTACTAGGAACCATAGGGTCTTACACCCTCATCTAATTCGCATACTGTCACAACGTTTGACAATTAACGCCCACAATTTGAAAGTTCAGTCAACGACGAGACATGCCGCGACTGTGGGTTCTCACTGATTACCTCATATCTACCCTTGCCATCCCACCCAGGGAAAACCAAGGATGATCCCAAACGATAACACCAATATTCATCCCCGGGTCAAGTTTATTCTGGGCCCAACACGCCCATCTACCAACCAAACTGTGAACAAAAACAACCATCCGGACCCATACTAGTCCGACATACCCAAAACACATGATACAATATTACAACACAAATGGACAATACAAACCATTCACAAGGTATCAATACAATTATTTTGACCTACGATCAAGTCGATCGGGGCAGTTCCTTCGCAAATGTCCAAGTTTCCTACAAAAGTGACAAGTGGCAGTGCTGAGGCGACTTGCCCCACCACGCCGCTTACTTATCGACTGGGTTGAAGTTCCACCCGAATGAACGCCTACCGAGGATTGCGACACAAGATTATGAAGGCTAACTCGCTTCGTTGTTTCCTGACTCATCTGTTCAGTATCCTGACGCTCTCGGCGTCGTCCAGAGCCCAAAGATTGTTCTGGCACAGGTAAAATAGTAGCCTCCACTCGGATAGCAGCATCCGATAATTCCCTCAGGGTAGAATACGAGCCAACAGTTACAGCACCTCGTAACTCATTCCTCAATCCCTGCTCAAACCTTCGACACTTATCCTCCTCAGTAGCCACATACAGAGGAGCGAAACTAGATAAGTGCAAAAATTGTTGTTCATAATCGACCACTGACCGATTCCCTTGCTGCAATTGGAGAAACTCAACCTCCTTAGCGTTCCGAAATGAGCGAGGATAAAACTGATCCAAAAATCGCTCTCGGAATGCATCCCAAGCCAAGGTACGGGCATCCCAGCCAGTCAACTGTAAACTATGCCACCACCTGTAAGCATAGCCATCCAAAAGAAAAGTGGCCAAGGGTACCATGTCCTCCAGGGGACATATCATAACCTCAAAAATCCTTTCCAATCGAGTAAGCCAATCTTCGGCACCATCCGGCCCCGAATCACCACGAAACACAGTGGCTCCCAACCGTCGAGCTCGCTCAATATCTGGGCCTTTACTAACACTACTCTCGCCCCTCCCATCTTCAGACCGTGTACGGGACGCACGACTAGGAGGCATGACGTATCAACAGAAATCAAGAACCAAATGCTCTGATACCAATTTGACAGGACCCGTCCCAACTGGACGTCGAAAACCGTGCCCGGTCCTGCTCCCGTCTGACAAGTCGACTAAAGGTCCGAAACTCCCCTTCAGTGCTTGCCAGACAAGGGATGTTCGCGCGGATTTCTGCTGCTGTCACTGCCTCACGATCAGTCCCGAGCGTCGTACCACGGCCTGGAGGGTCACAAAACAGAAAAGGTGTGAGTGGACAAAAATGACCTCTTATAAAAACATATTTCAAAATACAATCTTACCCTCCAGTTTTCACAATCTTGCATGCATAACGTAAAACATGAGTGACCGATAAAATCAAAACATATTTTCCCATGGTCCATAAAACTCATGTTCACCAAATCAGTTTACGTTATAAAACATCAAATCCCCGGCCCTCAGGCCAAAACATGTGAAAACATAATCACCTGGCCACAAGGACCAAAAACCCGTACTCAAAACCAGTACATCATCACAATCAATACCAATCAGCATTACTTACCAGTGCACAAGAAATATATCAATTCAATCAATCCGCACTACTCACAAGTGCATAAAATATCACAAATCACATCTGCACCACTCACAAGTGCAAAATCAATCAAACTGCACTACTCACAAGTGCTGCACTACGCGTAGGCCAATATCCAGTCACTCTCTCGGGAATAAACACCTCTGGGCTCAACCCCCCCTCGGGCTCAGTCACCTCTGGGCGAACACATCCCCAGGATCAGACACCTCCGAGTGGTACATCCAGGCTCAGTATCATCCGAGAAGCTGACTACCATAGGATCAACTCCCGATCCTACAATCACATCCCCTAAGCTCCGGTCGTCTGGGTAATCCCCCAAGCACCGACCGTCTGGGAATATCACAATCACAATGAAAACCATCCCGGGAATTACATCCCAAAACATTTCAATCAAATCTTGACTTCATACCAAGTCAAGGTCATTCTCAACTGGGTCTCAAGCCCAAAATACCTTTTACACATAAACCGTTAAAATCACATTTAAATCAATAGAATAATCCGGAAATCATCATTGACTCACCAACCAAGTCAAAACATCATTTTAGAAATCATTTAGACTCCGGGCCTAGTCCAAAACATCATTTGTACGTACCTCGTAAAACGTGCCCGAAAGACTGATTAAAATAATCATAAAATCCCAATAAATCATTAATTTCACAATTTCACAAATGACTCCAAATCCGAGTCAAAATCACTATTCACTTGGGTTCTCATGCCCAAAATAACATTATCACGCAAATCCATGCGTTGCAACCTCCGTTGCCATTTTCACGTAAATCCACAAAGTCAATCACTGACTCATAACCCGAGTCCAAATATCATTTTCAATCCATGACTCAATAATCCGAGTCCAACCATTATTTTCAATCAATTCCAATCCCGGACTCATAAACCAAGTCCAAACATCATTTTTACCATTTTTCGTAATTTCTCGAAAATCGCCCAAAATAATAATATAATAATCATAAAACCGAGAAATTACCGGATTGAAACACAAATCATGCCCAAGCATATAAAATCATATAATAAGGCATTTAAATCATATATGCATGCATCACGATTAGAAAACAAAGTCCACTCACACACACCGTCCAAAACGGTCCGTTTCCGAGCTGCACGTTTTTCCGTAAAATCTGGAAATCACAACTCCTGCCCAAAATCAATATAGAGGGTTACTAACATCCCAAAATACAACATATAATTTTCCTCAATTTTTCCGGGATTTAAATACGTATTTTAAACGTAAAACAAAACTTCGGATACGCGAAACATTATCGACACAATATCCGATTTCACCGAAATCAACGTCAAAATGTTCGTTACACTGAGAGGATCAAAAGTCATGTTGACCTCACCTTGAGACTAGGCCGGACGCGCCCTCACGCGCCGCCGTGAGTGGCTGCGCGTGAAACCCACGCGCCAGCTACAGTAACCGGCACAGTCGTCCCCTTCGCCCGTTTGTCTGGTAAACGGGTTGAAAAACCCGCGAACAGACCCGGTTCAAACTCACCCAATTCAACACCAATTAAATCCGTTCTTTCAACTGATCCCTTCTAATCCATCTCTAATTGAGTTCTGTAAGTTCAATTACTCGAATCATGGTCTAAATCCTCACGACTCTCGATCGATCTTCGACGGGTTTCCAATTCGGGTTCACCAATTCCGTCCCTGATTTCCAAATTAATTCATAAGGTAAGCATCGTGAGAGTGTATTGAATGTTTTTCCAAGATCAATTCGAAGAATTCTTACCTCTAACCCGTCGAACCCAAGCTCGAATTGAAGCTGCCATGGAAGCTTAGTTCATCCTCAATCCGACACCGTTTCACTTCGTTTTTGTTGTAGAAAGGTTCGTATGGATCCCAGAAGTCGAATTGAATCATCAATTTCGATCCTCTCAGCTCACAATCCCGAATTCGAAAATCCCCCAAATTCTCTGAATTTTCGAACCAAAATTCCCCCAGAGACCTCACTGTCACTCGAATCTCTCTCTCAATTCGGCTTCCTCAGTCTCCCAATTGCACAATGAGGCTGAAACACGGGTTAATTAGCTGTTAATGGACAATCATTAAGACAACCCATAATTTAGGGAATTTGTGTCTAAAGTGGTATAATTGTGTTTCCCATGATTCCCGTTTCAATGTTAGCAGCTGGGGTAGGGAAGATGACAAAGTGACAAATGTCACAATCTGGTAGCAAGAATCAATGGTAAAAGACCATTTTGCCCTCTGTTCGACAAATTACCATTTTACCCCTAGACATCCGTGACCCGTAACTTGGTCATCCGAACTCTATTTTCGACGTGCCACCTGTCGTTGGATTCGTATCGACGAGACCTACGTAACGGTCCTTGGCCCTCGTCCATCGGACCTCCCGATCAAAAAGTCAACATTTGGCCCCTACTATGCCAAATTACCAAAATACCCCTCAACTTCCTAACATCATAACTTTCTCTACGAATGTCGGAATCGAACGTGCCACCTGTCTATGAATTCGTGACGTCCCGAACTACGTCACAGTCATCGGTCAAAGTCCATTTGACCGCCCGAACTAAAAGTCAACATTTTGCCCACGCTAGGGGCAAAACGGTCATTTTGCACGTTTCGTCCGATTTCACTCAACTAATCCCCGATTAGTCATTCTAAATCATAATTAATTAATATTCAATCCCGATATTCGGGACGGGTCATTACATCACGGGAACGAATTCGAGTAACCGAACGAACCGGGATTTCGATTAAAATATTATTTTATTATGAATAGTAACCGGTGATTGAACACACCTGGATGAGTGACAAGTGTCACCCATCCCTTGATTTAGGGTCTAAAGTCAGGTCCATGTTTTGGGGAAAACATCATTATGATGTTTTATTATTTGTTAATTAATTTTTAATCATTTAATCCCCCATTAATCTTCTTTGTTTTCTCATAACCCGTGAACAAAGCAACACAGAGAAGTGAGTCTGAATTTGTCCACCATTTCCCTTCCATTACTGAGCTCGAGTGTAAGGAATTGAGAGTTTAGTGAGATTGAATTGAATTGGGAAAACACGAGGGATTGAGTGAGAGAAGGAGACTGGAATTCGGATTTCAGAAATTTTGGGGGGAAATTCGGATTTTAAACCATGAGCTCTGAGGATCGAAATTGAGCTTGGAATTAGCTTCCTGAGGTTGTGACGAGTCGATCCAGATCAAGAACGAAGGAAATTGAGACCCAATTGGCTCTGAACGGGCCTAGTAACAGTGAGCTTGTGTTCGAGCTTGAGTCGTGATCATTGAGGGATCAAACGATGAAATTGAAATGGGGAAACTGTTTCTCTTGATCCATTAAAGCTTCTAGGTGGATCAATTGAAGGAAATCAGTTGACATTGAAGGATTTCGAAGGATGAATAGTGCCTGATGTTCTTCGATGTTCATCTTCGAGTTGTTTGATTTGAGGTAAGTATTAGAGAAATTAACGTTACAGAGCTCTAATTGGACTTAAATCGAAGCTAACTGAATTTTCAATTGTTGAAATCGGTGTCGAATTGATAGGAATTGAACCGGGTCACCTTGCGGGCAAAAGGATCCGTTTATCAGTTAAACGGGTGAGGACGATGACACTGTAGCAGGCGCGTGGGATTCACGTGCAGCCACTTTGGGCGGTGCGTGATGGCGCGTACAGCCTTGTTTCAAGGTGAGGTCAACATGACTTTGAATCCTCTCAGTGTAACGAACATTTCGACACTGGTTTCGAAAAAATCGGATATCGTTTCGATAAAGTTCCGCGTATCCGAAGTTTTTATTTACGTGTTAAATACGTATTTAAATTTCAGAAAAATTGGGGAAAATTATATGAGATATTTTGAGATGTTAGTGACCCTCATTAATGATTTTGGACACGAATTGTGATTTCCAGAATTTACGGAAAAACTTGCAGCTCGGAAACGGACCGTTTAGAAGGTGTGTGTGAGTGGACTTTGTTTTCTAACCGTGATGCATGCATATGTGTTTTAAATGCTTTATTATATGATTTGATATGTTTTGACATAATTGATGTTTCAATCCGGCGATTTCTCGATTTTATGGATTATTATATTATTTTTGACACGATTTTCGAGAAATTGTGACATTGATGTTTTGGGCGTAGGCCCATGATTGAAAATGATATTTTGACTCGGGTTATGAGTCAGGGATTGATTTCATGGATTTATATGAAAATGGCAACTGACGTTGCGTTCGCACGGATTTGCGTGAAAATGATATTTTGGGCTTGAGACCCAATTAGATAGTGATTTTGACTCGGGTTTGGAGTCACATGTGAATATGATTAAATTGATGATTTTGATTTATAAAGTGAATTCTGGACACTGTTTTACGATGATTTGTGGAACTTGTTTTGTGAAAGCTATGTCTCGGGCATATGCCCTATTGAAATATTTTTGATTTGATTTGAGACATAAATGGTTTTAATGTAACGCCTCGGAAATGCGAAAAACGAAAACTTGGAAAATTTGAGGAAAATGACGATTTTGCCCCTGGAATTGGGCGAACGGACTTTTTATTCGAGTAGTCAAACGGACTTTGACCGATGACTGTGTCGTAGTTCGAGACGTCACGAGTTCATAGACAGGTGGCACGTCCGATTCCGACATTCGAGGAAAAAGTTATGACGTGCGAAAGTTTGAGGGTAATTTGGTAAATTGGTCACAAGGGCCGAAAGTTGAATTTCTGTTTAAAATACTTTTTGTACATTTTTCGGGGACCATTGTGTAGGTCCCGAGACGCTGAATCCGTAGACAGGTGGCATGTCGAAAACGGAGCTCGGATGAAAAAGTTGTGGGTCTGGAAAGTTCAGGGGCAAAATGGTAAATTGTGACATGAAGGGTAAAATGGTAATTTGGGCCGTCAAAGTCCTTAACGGTGAAATTAGTTGATATTAAATGGTTTAAATGGCTGATTCAGCCAATTGGGATAAGGATTATTTACTAAGTGACATTTGTCAATTGTTAGGGTTGATTAGTGGCTAAATGCCTAACATGAACAAATGAAACCGCCCATTTCATTTTGTTTAAAATTGATCAAATTGATCGATGAAGAGGAGAAACGAAGAGCTTCTGAAACAGGAAGAGAAAACCATAGAGAAAACGAGTGAGATTGAAAGAACAATTGAGAGAAAACCGAGCTGGAAAACCAAGAACAAAAACCCGAAAAATCACATAAGAACACCAATGTCGATTTTGATTTTGTACAATGTTTCAGGGGAAATTAATTAGATATTTAGCCTTCTGGGAGCTCAACAAAGTGAATCAAATCAATTGGACCAGAAATTGGAGGTGAATCGACAGAGAACAGACTCTATGACTCCTTTGAAAGTGGGAGCTTGAGTTCGATTACTTAGAGGTAATAATTCATGAAATTGATTTCGATTTCGTGTTTAGAATGAAGGTTAGATGCTTCTGGTACAATCAATTTGATGCAATAAGATGAAATGGGGTAGAACCCGAGTTAGGCCCCGTCGGGTTTTGATGTTGAGTCGTGAGTTTCAGGACATGGTTTCATCAAATTGATGTCGCAGATCAAACAGAGATGTAGAATAGATGAGAATGAATAAAAGAGCGAGAGGAATTGGGTCCAAATTAAGGGAAAACAAACCGAGTCTGATCGCGGGTTGCAGACCCGAATACCAGGTAAACGGGCGAGAGAGATGAACAGTAGTAGTTACTGTTCACGGCGCGTGGCTTTCACGCGCAGCCGCTTGCGGCGGCGCGTGAGGGCGCGTGGCCGGGAATTTGTTCTTGGGTTCAACATACTTTTTGATGCTTTCGATGATACGTACATTTTAAAACTGGTTTCGAGTCAATCGGACACCAGCTCGATAATGTTTCGAGGGTTCGACGGTTTATGTTCTATTTTAAAATAATATTTAAATCCCGGAAAATTACGGGGAATTGATATGATGTACTTTGACTTGTTAGTAACTTTACATAATGATTTTGGACACGATTCGAGATTCCTGGCATGTTTGGAAATTACGGAAACGCGTGCAGCGCGGGAAACAAGCGGTTTGAACGGTGTGTGAGTGGACGTTTGTTTTATAAACCATGATGCATGCATAGTTAAATGTTTTTCCATGATTGATTGCATGAATTGATTTGCAATGATGTCCTGATGATGTGGCATGATTATGTGTGATTTAATGAATATTTTAATCAGTCTTGTGGGCACATTTTTCAAGGAAATGTGCAAATGGTATTTTGGGCTAGGCCCGGAGTCAAAAAGGTTTCAAAAGGATGTTTTGACGTATTTGGTGAGTCAATGATGGTTTCTGGAATATTTTATGGTTTCAATGTGATTTCACGGATTTACGTATAATTGGTATTTGAGCTTAAAACTCTGTCGGGAATGGTTATGACTTGATTTGAGGTCATGGATATGATTGATATGTGTTGTGATACGGATTATGATTGTGATTGTGATTGTGAATACTGGATACTGGATCATGCTGGATGATGCGAGTGCAGTGCCTAGACGTGACTCGGACGTTGCGAGAGTGCAGTTCCCGGGTATGAGACGTCTAGAGGATGCTTGTGCAGTTCCCAGACATGATGGATATGACTCGGATGTTGCGTACGTGCAGTTCCCGAGGGACTCGGATGTTGCGTGAGTCCAGTTCCCGAGGTTAGCCTACGCGTAGTGCCGGTGTGACAGTGTGATGGTTTGTGCACTTGTAAATAGTGCGGATGTGATTATGTGATGGTTTGTGCACTTGTGAACAGTGTGGTTTGATTGATTGATTGATTGATTGAGTAATTGATTGTTGACCTTGTACATAGTACTGTTTGATGTTGATTGTGATTACGTACTGGTATTAAGTACGAGTGCTGGTCTGTGTGGCTAGGTGACTATGTTATCATGTGTTTGGCCTGAGAGCCGGGATGTTGACTTGTTATGTTGTTTGGCTGGAAAGCCGATGATTGGCATTCATATGTTTTTCCCTATGCATGCATGGTTTGATAAACTGGAGGGTAAATGATGTGTTTCAAACGTATTTCAAATGATATTTTTTTTGTCCACTCACACCTTTTCTGTTTTGATGACCCTCCAGACCGTGGCACAACGTTCGAGGCTAATCTCGAGGCGGAGGCATAAGTGAAAATCGGCGCAGTTATCCTGTAACAACCCGTACCTTCGGGAAGGGTATAAATGTAATTTTGTAAAAGTTTTGTATATAACGGACGATTTTGCCCTTGTGAATAGTAGGCCAAAAGTTTACTTTTGAATTACCGATTGGATGACTGTTGACCCTTGACTGTGACGTAGTTTAGGACGTCACGAGTCCATAGACAGGTGGCAGGTTCGATTCGGACAATCGGAGAAAAAGTTATGACGTTCGGAAGATTGAGGGCGTTACCGTAAATTTGACTAAATGGGGAAAAATGTTGACTTTTTGGAGGACTTGTGATTTTCACGTAGACCGAGGACTGTTAGATAGGTCTCGACGTCCTGAGTACAACGACAGGCGGCACGCTGTCATCGGACGTCGGACGAAATATTTACGGGTCTGGAAAGTACAAGGGTAAAATGATAATTTTTTGCATGAGGGGTATTTCAGTCTTTTCCCTCAGCCCAATCAGATAAGGGCAAGTGGCAGGGATATTTTGGCTGAACCATGGGGTGATGACACGTGGGGGACACTAGATGGTTCCAGGGAGTACTAACGTGTGCACGACCACACTTTGCACGATTTCAAACCGTGCAACCGTGCTTGAACACACAGAGAAACAGAGAGAAGCAATTGGAGAGACAGCGATCGATTCCGTGCAAGGGTGAGTGAAGAGTGAACTGAGAGAGTGACAGAGAGGCAAGGCGGAGCTGGTGATCGTGTTTTGGTGGAGGAATCGTGCCTGGAGACAAGGTGGTGGTGCGGCGGAGTTCTGAGGAAAACAGGGAGATTGTGAGACAGGGGTGGAAGTTGTGCCGTGTGGTGGTTCAAACCAAGACCGTGGGAGGTTCAGGAGGCTGCAGGGAGTCTAACGAACACCGTGGTACACGGCGGTGCACACGACGGAGCCTGAATCGAAAGGTAAGCCCACTTCCTCTGTTTTTCCCGTGAATTTCAAATCGAAATTTGTGGAGTTGGGCTTAGAGTCGAGGGATTTGGAGGCCAGGGTGAGACTCCTGGAGGTCCCAGGAGTCGTGTGGTTGTGGTGCCGTGCCGGGGGAGGACCTGGGCGGCCGGCGGCCAAAACAGGGGCCACGGGCTCAGTTTTTCGAGGAGGAAATCGTGAGGTTTTGGGCCGTGAATCTCAATTGTAAGGACATGGTTAGATTGCTTAGGATGGGACGAAGCTATTGGGATTGGTTTGGACGGAATTGATGGATGAACGGCGGAGAACCGGTCACGCCGGTTCAACTGTGTTGAACCGGGTGGCTCGAGGTAGGAGGAGGACTGTAGCAGGCGCGTGATACCCACGCGCAGCCACTTTGGGCGGCGCGTGGAGGCGCGTGGGGAGGATTCCGGCCAAGCTTCCAACATGGTTTTGGTTCTAAATGTCATAAGGAGTTCATTGGTATGGTTTTCGGGTGAATCAGACGATGTTAAGAGGTTGTTCGGGAATCCGGACGGTTTAGGATTAAAATATTAATAAATTCCCGAAAAATTGGGGAAAATAGGGTTAGTATCCTTAATGTGTTTGTGACCCTATTTGGTGCATATTGACAGGACGGGAGGCACCTAAGACGATCGAGGAGCGCACGGAGCGCGATTGACGCGTCCTGATGTGTGAGTGGACTCTTTCTTTAAACTCGAGCATGCCTATGTTTTATGATATGAAATATGTTTTTATGCTTTTTAATGATGATTATATGTGGTTAATATTTTTGCACGTTTTTCGAGACATGTTAGGGATTTTGCACATTTTTCGAGAAAAGCTGGTTTCCGGACTTTGATGCCATATTTAAGGATTTAAATCTATGAATGTTTTCTGATGATGATAGTTGAGTTATGAAATATGATTTGTGACTACATGTGGTTTTTGGTATAATAATCGATTTCCGGATTTGGGTTCGAAATGTCGGTTCTGAACACCGGAAGGGCTTCGGACCGGGGATTTCGGATTCGGGTTTGGCTATGGATCTAGAAATGGTTTTCAAATGGTTTTGATTGGATTTGCTGGATCTGGATATTGGGTTTAAAGACCCGGATATTATGTTTGAAGGGGGACGGGCCCGGATTGGGTTTAAAGACCCGGATTGAGTTTAAAGACTCGGGAGTTTAAAGACTCGGACATTTATGATATTACCCCCGTAGGCCTTTTGAGTTTAAAGACTCGGGAGTTTAAAGACTCGAAAATTATATTTGAGGCCTGGTTGAGTTTAAAGACTCGGATAGGTCCTGCAGGTTTGATCGGAAATGATGGTTTGCTGTTCATGGTTTATGCTATGGTTTTCTGATATACATACCATGATTTCTATATCTGTTTTATAGTGTTTCTGTTTCTTATGATGTTTCATGTTATGATTTTCTAATACTTAGTTGGGCATTCCTGTTTTTAAAACGGAGGGAATAAATGTTCTTATTGTTTTTTTTTTCCTTAACTTTGATATGATGATCCACTGTTTTTGAATCTTTCATTTATTCTAGTCCACTCACACTTTTGGTTTTAAATTTTCCCTCCAGGTCGTGGTGATAGCGCTGGGGTGAACGTTGAGGCAGATATCGAGGCATAGAGCTTTTGACGTTCTTCCGTTGCGAGACTAGCATTGTAGGATTTTTGTGCCCATTTTGTAGAACTATGCTCTGACTTCTAGTTGTATATATTCACTCCTTCATCTGATAGTTATGCTTATTGTAGGATGGAGGTTATTTTGGTACTTTAGGTGTGATTGTCAGACGGGAGCAGGGTTCGTCCCGGGTATCGAGGCGATATTTGGGACGGGTCCTGACATATCCCTTGTTTGATAGGTACTGAAGGATAGTTTCGGTACTTCAGTTGACTTGTCAGACGGGAGCAGGACCGGGCACGGTTATTGAGGTCCAGTTGGGACGGGTCCTGTCATTTAAAATGAGATTACTGGATTCGGTGACTGTTCCACATATACCATCCTCTGTGATTTGATAGTCTCCTCCTGACGTCGTAGATCCTGGAGTAGTCACGATCCACTGCCTGGAGATGAGTAGCTCCGAGGGAGGCTTACTCTCAGGAGCATGGGACCACTGCCTGGAGATGAGTAGCTCCGAGGGAGGCTCACTCGCAGGAGCGTGGGATTATGTTGATATCCTCCAGACGTCGTTGTTCCTGGAGTTGATGTACTCGGACGTGAGACACCGAGTTTGCACGCGTTGCATTGATTTCGTGATGGGTTATTTGGATATTGAGATTGGATATTGAGGATTGGTGGTATTGTGATTTATTGATATTTGTGTCCAGAGGCTTTATAACAGATGCTTTATATCATGAACTGATTTGATGAACATGAGTTTTACGGACCATGGGAAAACATGTTTTGATTTTATCGATCCACTGTTCATACTCGAATGATTTCATACTATTACTCATGTTTTACGATATGCATGCACGTTTGTGAAAACTAGAGGGTAAGATTGTATTTTGACAAATGTTTTTTATAAGAGGTCATTTTTTTCCACTCACACCTTTTCTGTTTTGTGACCCTCCAGGCCGTGGTACGACGTTCGGGGCTGATCGTGAGGCAGAGGTAGCAGCAGAAATCAACGCAATTATCCCTTGTCTGGCAAGCACTGAAGGGTAGTTTCGGGCCTTTAGTTGACTTGTCAGACGGGAGTAGGACCTGGCACGGTTTTTGACGTCCAGTTGGGACGTGGTCCTGTCATGGGTGACACTTGTCACTCATCCATTGGGCCTTGGGACAAATATCTGGGCCCACAAAATTCCAAAAGGCATCTGTTTCGTAATTCGTGCAATAGTTCCTCGGAATTTTCGTGAACCGTAACTTCTCCGTCGAATGTCCGAATTCGACGTGCTGCCTGTCTACGGATTCATATCATCTCGATCTACGTAACGGTCCTCGGCCCTCCGCCATCGGACCTCCCAGGTCAAAAGTCAACTATTTACTCATATTCAACCAAATTACCAAATTGCCCCCGAACTTCCGAAAATCATAACTTCTTCCTCCAACGTCGGAATTGGGCGTGCCACTTGTCTATAAACTAGTGACGTCTTGAACTACGTCACAGTTATCAGCCAAAGTCCTTTTGACCGCCTGAACTAAAAGTCAACGATTCACCCATTCTCGGGGCAAAATCGTCATTTCGCCCTGCTCGTTCGTTAATTCTCATCTAATCCCCGATTAGTCTCGTTAATCCGTCATTAATTCTTAATTAATCCCACTAATTTGGGAGCTAATTTGGGATGGGTCGTCACACGTAGATAGATGGTATTGTAATGACCCGTCCTGGGAATCGAGATTAGATTATTTGTTAATGATGGATTAACGACGTTAATCGGGGATTAGTTGGATGCATTCGGACGAATGGTGCAAAATGACGATTTTGCCCCTAGAATGGACCAAAATGTTGAATTTTCGTTCGGGCAGTCAAATGGACTTTAACCGATGACCGTGACATAGTTCGGGACGTCACGAGTTCATAGACAGGTGACACGTCCTATTCTGACATCCGAGGAGAAAGTTATGACGTTCGGAATATGAAGGGTATTTTGGTAATATGATCGAATAGGGGCAAAAGGTTGACTTTTCGTGTAACACGTCATTTTGGCAAACTTCGAGGACCACTAGGTAGGTCTCGAGTCACTGATTCCAACGACAATCGACATGTACCATTTGGAGTTCGGGAATTAGAGTTACGAGTCAGGGATTATGAGGGTTAAAATGGTAATTTAAGCCTCAGGGGCAAAATGGTCTTTTGGGCAACCTTTGGAATGAGTGAGCAATTAGATAGGGACATCTGTCCCTAAAGGATTGGATATTTTCACCAGGTGAAGGGGGATGTGGACACTTGGCTCTTTTCTGGTTGGTTCCAGCCCCTTCACATGGTTGGTTTAAAATTTTAAAATAGGGCAGGGCCGTGTTGTTGTGTTTTCTGTGTGTAGTCGAGGAGAAAAGCTTAGTACTGGTTGGGTGTGACTGGGTGGAAAATCAGAGTGACTTGTGGCTTGATCCCGTTATGAGAGATGAAGGGACCAGAGAGATTAGTGAGGAGGATTGGGTGGTGCTTCTCTGCTTAGCCGTCGTAGACGGTGGTTCTGAAATTGTGAAACAGAGCATTGGTATACAAGTCCACCCAATCACTCTCAAATGTAAGTTCTTGCTCCTGAGTTCTGAAAGGAAAAGTGGGAAGGAGGTTGTTGAATGACAGGAGACCACGACAAATGGCCTGAGGGAAGGTAAGCCTACCTCTGCAACTCGTGTTTCTCTGTTTTTGTTCAACTTGTCAACTTGGGATTTATTGGTTAATTTTGAGGTTTTGATTGATTGCTTGGGTTTCTAGAGACTAGTATAGTTCACTGGACGTGAAACTGAGACCTGGAAGTGGTTTATCGCAGCCAGGGGTGAAGCTCGAAGATGGTCGGCCTCCTCTTGAAATCGGGAAGGTTTGTTTCTGACCCTCAGTAGTGATGTTATTAGCTAGATCAATTGGTTTGATTAGGACGAATTGAATGGTTTAAAAAGGAAGGGAAAAGATGAAAAATGGGACGAGTTAAGAGCTGAACCGGTTGCGCCGATTCAAGTTACAGAGGCTGGTCTGAACCGAGCCTGAACCGGGTCGACAGCGGGTTGAAGATGAACAGTGATTGTGCGCTTGGCTCCCACGCGCAGCCTCTTTGGGTGGCGCGTGAGGACGCGTGGGGCCCCTTTTGGGGAAGTTTCCAACACGACTTTTAAAGTATTCGATGTAACAAACATTTTGGCGCTGGTTTCGAGTCGATCGGACATCGTCTCGATATGTTTCGGGATGTCCGAATGTTTTAGGGCTGGATTAAAAATAGTTAAAAATTCGAAAAAATTACGGGGCTTTAGTATGAGTATTGTGGAATAGATAGTGACCATACATTGGGATTTGGACAGGTTCGGGATAGCCGGTAATAGTGGATCGGCCGGGAAAGCGAAAGTGCACGCATATCGAGGCGACGACGCTAATGGTCTGTGAGTAGACTTTTTTTTTCTAACTCTTGATGCATGCATATATGGTTTTATATGTTTTCTATACGTGATTCTATGATTTGATTTATGATCTTGATGGTTTACGATTTTGCACGATTTTCGAGGTATTTACGGTTTTGCACGTTTTACGAGATTATGAATAAAGTTGTAATTTGACCATGGTTTAAATGATTTGATTTCGGGAATTGAAATATGATTTGATTTCAAAGATTTAAAACGGATTTTGGAAAAGTGATTTCGAGCTTGAAGCCCAGTTCAGAAAAATGGTCTTGATAAACGAGATTTCGGGTTTTGGAATCGGATTCCAAGATGACGATTCTGGATTCGGTTAAAAACTTGAAAGTGGATTTCCGGGTTTGGGTTCGAAATGGTTATTCTGGATGCTAGCGTACGGAATGATGGTTTCGAACTCGGATTTGGAAATGGATATGGATATGGGTTTTGGGTTTGGATCCGGGATCCTGATGAGATTGCGGATTCGGATTCGGAAATGGAAAATGGTTTTGGATTGAATTTACTGGATCTGGTTATTGGGTTTAAAGACCCGGATATGATATGACGGGAGCGGGCTCGGATTGGGTTTAAAGACTCGGATTGAGTTTAAAGACTCGGGAGTTTAAAGACTCGGGAGTTTAAAGACTCGGTTATTGATATTTCCCTCATAGGCCTATTGAGTTTAAAGACTCGGATTATATTAAGGCCTGGATTGAGTTTAAAGACTCGGGAGTTTAAAGACTCGGATAGATCCAATAGGTTCGATGGATGTAAATGTGGTTTCAAATGTGTTTTGGTTTTCACTAAGACTTGATGATGATTGTTTTTTTCAATAATGGTCTTCCGATGTTTTGGGCTATGCCCGGATGATACAGTTTCGATGGTTTTGGGCTAAGGCCTGGGATTTGAGAAAAGGAAATGAATCCGGTTTTCTTAATGGTTTGATTGACTTGTGATTTGAGGTTGAGGCCTGGATTTGGATAGCGGATTTGATTCGAGTTTTCAAATGGTTTTCATTGATGATTTTGATATGAATGGTTTCATAACATGTATTGATATGCATGCATTAGTTTTCTAAATGGAGGGTATAAGTGTAACTGTTTTATTAAACTATATTTTGAACGTATACTTTATTTTTGTCCACTTACAATCTTTTTATGTTTTCGATACCCTCCAGGTTGTTGCGGTGCGGACTATTGGTCGAGAGAGACGGAGACATCACACGTACGATCCACAGTAGATTCTGTGCACTCTGGGAAGTCCGGATGTTGTTGGACGGTCGAATCGAGAATCCCTTATCCGACTTACTTGTCAAATGGAGATTGGACGTTGGTTTAGCCTTCGTGTCATGCGTAAGTTAGACGGGAGCAGGATTTAGCCCTTAATCCCGGGGGATTAGGGGTGGGTCGTGTCTGGTATGCCAAAAAGGAGTTCGAATAAGTTCATTATAGGTAAAAAATAGCTAGGGGCATTATGGTAATTTTGGTGTAAAGGGTAATTTGGTAATTTTACATTTTAGACATGTGAAACCTATGTGTTTGTCCATAATATTTTCTAAGTTTCCTTCCATCTCTTTCTCCACCGACCTATTCTAAGCATATATAGGTGGTTGTGTGTGTATTGGAAAATCGATTTGGTGGCATCGAAAAAGAAAAAGAAAAATGGGGGAAATGGAGAAAAACATAAAGATGAAGGTGAGGGAGAAGGAGAGAGAAGAGATGAGTCTAATGGATAAGAGGAATGAGAGTTGGACTCGAGGTGGGGAGAAAATCCCGGGCCCAAAAAACTGAAATACCCACCCATGAGCTCTTACTTTCGACTTTCAAATATGGACTTTGAAGCTTAAAACCAAGCAATCAAGTGTCTTGTTTGAGACCTAAAGAACATTATGAGATATAAAAGGAGAAATTTTAGACACAAGGAGACGGTGGAAAATGGTTGTCAAACCATGGCTGAATATGATGGATTCGGGTTGCACTTTTAGAGGTACGTTTTGATGTTTTTGAATCATATAACTGTTTCTGGACATTAATAGATTCAATTAGACATAGAAACTGGAAGTTTTGGACGTAAAATGGATAGTTTGGAACTGAGTTGGGTTGTCCAAGTCGGGTCCGAGTTGCAGACCCACGAGTCGAGCCGACTTGAGGCAGAGGATGAGATTGTGCATGCACATGGATTTCACGCGCAAGGAGCTACCGCTGGCGCATGAATATGCGTGCGGCTACTCTTGGTGGTCCGTTCAACATGAAAATTGATCCTTTTTAATTTATGAGTTTATTGGTATTAAGATTGGGTAAATTGGATATCATATATGTGCGTTCTTGAATTTTCAATGGTATATGATATGTTTTAAATTTAAGAAAAATATGAGAAAAAAAGGATGTTCGTTGATTCAATATTCTGAATTTATGGTGTGATTATTGAGTTGATTAAATGTTATTTGAGTACACATCTGAATTTCTAATATTAGATGTTCATAACTTAATATAAAGAATAATTTTGGAAAAATAAACAAGGTTAATTTGGAGGATTAAGTAAGGGTTTAATAAAATATTATGATATAAATGGCAAAATTGGTTACGAAGATTATGTTTATAATTTAATTTGAATTGATATAATTATATGATTAATTGGAGATTAACTATGATGAATAGACGAATTTGTGAGGATATGGTTATATATTTAAATGTGACTTAAACGTTGGAAGGTTAAGGGACTTAATCACACTCCTTTGGATCGTAATAAATTGATAATGGAAACATTGAATAAGGAAAATATTTGTGAAAATGATAAAAAAAAAAAAGAGCTTGGCTTGAACACCATTTTTTAGTGCATAAGTTACCATATTGTAATGAAAGTTCATTACCAACTTTGAGACTATAAGGAAGGCATGAGTGATGAATATTGTGCTATTGATAATATGATGACGATGAATGCATGAGTGTAGGACGATCCTATGGTTGTTGGGCATGTATAAAGAAAATACGATGTAGTATTGTTGGGCATGTATAAAGAAAATACGATGTAGTATTTGATGATTCGTCTTAAAGTGATGTTGATACACAAAAATAATGTGTACGGGTTAAGGTCTTGATTTTGGTTATATTTGATTATCAACAAATTTATAATCAATATTGTGTTAAATGATAAATTTAGGAAGATAATGAAGGGGAAAAATCTTAATTGATAAATTCGTCTCCTTGACGGGTTAAGTGGGTTGGATGTGGACGGTTATCCGTAAGGATGAATTTAATTTAGTTAAGAAAATAAGAAAGGAACAAGGATAAATCTGATAATATCATTTTTTTAACAAGGATTGTCTGATGAGAGCATGACCGCATTAATTTGTTTGAAAAGTTAGGACATGCCTTGTCACATTGGAATAAGAGTGACTCAAATTGGGCCTGAAGGGAAGATATCCCAATATCGCTATAAAAACTTGTATTTGCATATTGTAATCATGTTAATTCATTTAACATGGTTAATAAACTATTTTTATTTTGGATCATTTCTAAATTTAATATAACACATATTAACATGTTTTCTTATAAGTTATACAAAAACATAACCTGCCGTATCCAATTTAATTAGAAAGTATTTCATATTTAAAAATATATTTATTGTGTTTAAAAATAATAAATAAGAAGAAATTTAATTAAAAATAGTATTAATTTAAGGAAAATATACATTCCACCTTCATGCTACTTCCTCATACTACTATTTCGATTTATCGAATTTTTTTTGTACAAATATCATAATTGAAATCGTTCATTTTATAAATCATCATGTCAAGTCGTCAAGATCATCTCTGTAAAAAATAAACAAGATTATAAGTCGTTTAGTTATTATTATATATTAAATAAATTAATGATTTTTGTAAAAATTAAGATCCTAACTGTTCATTTAGTTGATATATATAAATGACTAAAAGATATTCAATTTTATTGATTTTTTTAAAAATGATTTTGATAAGATGATCTAGAGAATTAACAATTTTTATTATATTATAATATTATATGCATACAAATAATCTAATAAATTGAAAAAATAGTATAAAAATGTACAGCCAATGCATTGTCCTTAATTTAATCTGGGCTGAAAATGTTAAATCTTGTCGTTCTTTTGAGGTCGCTTAAGACAACACGTGTCCTAACAAACGACCAGTACACCTTCGGTTCTGGGCCGTACGGCTAGCCACTCTCAGGTCGGTGGGCTGAAAATAGTGCCACTTCTTTGAATACCTGTTTTCTATTTTGTCTTATTATGTTTTGGCTGATAGAGGTAGAAGAAAGAAAAGAGAAAAAAAAAAAAAACTAAAATTAAGGATCTCACAAAGCCGTGAGAGCCAAGAAAAAAAAAAAGAAAATTCTAAATTTGGATTAAGGAAAAAAAAAAAAAAACCAAATCCAAACCTGCAACGACACAAAGCAAAACTTTGCTCTTCATTTTTGCCTCACAATTTTCTTATGGTTTCCGACCAAAAACATCATCCGACCCAACTTCTTAAACTCTTGTTCTTCCAAAAACCGCGATTTTTGACGATTTTTAAATGTGGGTTGGCTTTTGTTTCTACATTTCATGATTCCTAGTACCAGTACTACCCAGATTGTGTTAAGTTCGAAATTCTGAATGTATATTCTTTAGATTGCAGAAGAATTTTCACTTAGTTTTTGTACTGGTTTCTGTTATTTTTTTTTCTTCTTTTTTGGGGATTATTCGAAGGGGTAAGCTATGGCTATTGGGGCAGAGGGAATACTAGATTGTGTGTGGAGATTTCTCCATTTTTCCATGAGGACAAGTAGCCTATGTGTACACAAGCATCCATTTGTTTCAGCCATTTTGCTCTTCTTCTACATTCTCTATGTCTTTTTCAACATTTTCATGTTTTGGTTTCCATTTATTGTCTGCATTGCTGTTCTTCTCAAACTGTTCTGGACTTCCGGAGGACTCACAATCCTCGATGTGAAGCAAGACGAGAAGGAGGGTAATTTTTCGTGTAAAAAATTGGAATCTGTTCATGAAAATGGTGTTGTGAGCCGAGAAGGGTTGTCTTTGATAAAACAGAAAAGTAGACGAACCAATGCGACAAGAAGGATCAATTCGGCACAATCTGATCATGAGGAGGAAAAAGACCGGCCCATATCAACAGCTTCGAATTATAATTTGGTTGGTGAACTTTCGTTGATTGACAAGAGCAAGAATAAGGCAGAAACCGAGAAAAAGAATGGCAGTTTTGGTCATGGGGAGAGTTCGGATGCTAAGGCATTAGCTGATGCCAACATTCAGGCTATGGTTGAGCAGCACCATTCGGTCCTGGATTCTGACATTTCGGATTCTAATTTGTTATCATCTGATGAGTCGGAGGAACATCTTGAGAAATTTGATAGCGTGACTGACAGAGGACCGGCGCAAGAGGACGGGACCAAGGCTGTGCAGTGGACAGACGATGATCAGAAGAATCTCATGGATCTCGGGCTTTCGGAGATTGAGCGGAACAAGAGGCTGGAGAGTCTGATTGCAAGAAGGAGGGCAAGAAAGTTGTTCAAAATGCAGGTTGAGAAAGGGCTAATTGACTTGGACACAATTATTCCAGATCAAATTGCGCCAATATTCGTGTCAAGAAATCCTGCTGATTTTGCTAAAGCCCCTGCCAATGCCATGGACACGCCTGGATCCGCGCCTTCTATTCTGTTACCGATGCAAAATCCGTTTGATCTTCCGTATGATCCACAAGAGGAGAAGCCGAACCTGATGGCGGATAGTTTTCAGCAAGAATTCACAGCAGCTCATCAGAAGGACATGCTGTTTTGCAGGCATGAGAGCTTCTCTTTGGGGTCCATGGGGGCTTCCACTTTCCCATCAGATACCAGGAGGAAATCGTTGGATGGACTCGGCTACTCTAGATTCAAAAAACAATCAGGTACCTAACGTACATTTTTCATGTTTCAAAAAAGAAAGAAAAATGAAGTCACTTGTAACTCTTGGCACCATCCTTAATTCCATATTGCATATGCAGAGACCGGAGAACACGATAAGCACATCGAAAGAATGTTGTCTGGTAAGCATGATGATGTGATTGAAGCTCTGTTGTCAAAAGTGCGCCACACTGACAGTGACATTGACAGTGGCATCAATCATCATGATGTCACTGAGAAGTCTAAAAGCTCAATGGGACCGAGAGAAGAAGACAAAGATGGAGAAACTCCCAGAGATGGAGAAACTCCAAATGTGATCGATGTGAAAGGAACAACAAAGTCGGTGAATACAAGTGAAGTTCAGACTGAGGCACATGTCACTGATGACAGCAACGACGAGGCAAGCTCCACGTCATATTCTGAAGAAGACGATCATCACAACAACTTCAATGACAGGAGACTGGCACTGGGACTGGGACTGCTTCACAATGTAGGACCAAAATTGAGACGTGTTCCGCCAAAGCCCTTAAGTTGTTCAATTCCCAAGAGCAAGACCGCGAGAGAGCCATTGTGTGATTCTAGCCCAAGATTAGAAGAGCGCTTGTTTGGAGGGCGCCTTGTCATACTCCTACATACTCCATAGCTTCTGACCTTCAGGTGGAGGTCTCGGAGTTTGGTTCACCTCCGATGACAATTGATGGGGCCAATTCACCTACCGATAGAGAGTCATTGAACTTGGATGGAGACTTTGAAAAGGAGTATGTGTGGGCAGCCTCATCTCTAAATTCAAGAATGGAAGAGTGTGAATCAAAGCCGCAGGAGCCACGAGGACTCAGTGAGAAGGACCTTGCTGGGATAAGATTTTCTGGAAACAATCAGAACACAAAGGATCATGGTGTTGGTGAGTCATCTTCATCATCCATGCATTTGCAACAACAAGTTGAACTTGATGATGTGTGCTCATTGTCATCTTCGATAGCAGATATATACAGAGACAATCAAGCCGATATGATGAGTTCTGGTGCTTTGTCTTCAAATGCAACTCAACTTGAAAGTCAATACGAAACAATGAAATTGACAAAGGTGGTTTTTATTTGCTAAAAGAATTTCATCAATCTTTTATATGCTGTAACACACGTCTCTGATCGATTTGGATGTTACACAGGTTTCGTCTGATCCTTCTAGTGAGACTACGAAGAATTTGAATGTTCCAACAGTCAACAACACAGATAATTTGAAGGATGAGAAGAAGGTTACAGACAAGGAAGGGCCTGATCCTCAAGCTAACGTGGACACTGAGCAACCAACCAAAGACAACAAGAACTCGAATCATAGTGAGGGAGATCTTCGAAGGGTAGAATATGAGGGCAAAAATGAACATGATGCTAAAACAAACTTTACCGCGGGGGTTCCTGAGGCCGAGCAAATTTCTGGAGATCCAGTTCAATCAACTGAGCAGAAGAGTATAGTAAATAAAGATGTTCTTGCTAACTCAACTGCATCGTCATCTCCAAAATCTGTGTTACTAGAGCATAAGCGGAAGGATCAAGTTTCCTCATCTAATTTTAATGATGAGAAACATACTGATGCTGCGAAATCTGGGCAGGTTTGTGACTCGTTAGCAACTAACCAAAAACAAAACAATGGGGCATGTTTTTCGTCGAATTTCATGGTTTGTTGTTTTGTAATATCATGATCAAATTGAACAGGAACTAGAGAAGGCGGGTGAGGAAGCCAGCAACCAATTGAGTAAACAAGCTGAAGAAATTGGGAATTTATCAACAAAAGCTACAGAAGCTGCTTCAATGTTAAAAGTACAAGCAGAAGAAATCGAGAAAGTATCACAAAAAGCAACAGAAGCTGCTGAAGAACTCAAGAAACCAGCTGAAGAGACAAGAAATGTGTCGGGAAATGTGGCAGAGACTACTTCAGAATTGAAGAAATCAGCTGAAGAAATTGGCAGTGCATCACAGAAAGCAAAAGAGGTGGGTTCTGAGATTAAAATGCAAGCTTATGGAATTATAAAGGTGTCCCAAAAGGCAACTGAAGCTGCTGAAGAATTGAAGAAATCGTCTGAAGAAATAACCAATGTATCCAAGAACGTGACAGAACCTACGGTGGACTTTAAGAAACCAGCTGAAGAAATTGGCAGTGGATCACAAAAAGAAATGGAGGATGCTGCAAAATTGAAAAACCCAGTTAAGGATGCATCAGAAAAAGTATCAAAGGTTGATGTGGAGTTCAAGAAACCAGCTGAATCAATAGAAGTTAAAAAATCAGCTGGAGAAATTGGGAGTGGATCACAGAAAGTAAAGGAGGATGTTGCACAGTTGAAAAAACTGGCTCACGAAGTTAAAGATGTATCAGAAATGAAAAAAACAGCTGAATCAATAGAAGTTAAAAAATCAGCTGAAGAAATTGGGAGTGGATCACAGAAAGAGAAGAAGGATGTTCCACAATTGAAAAAACTGGCTCAAGAAGTTGAAGATGTATCAGAAATGAAGAAACCCGCTGATTCAGTGGCAAATGTAACACATAGAGAAATAGCTGGATCAGGAAAGGCAGCAGTGAGTGCTGCAGAATTCCTCAAATCAGCTGAAGAAATTGAAAATGCATCAGGAATAATAGAAAGGAAGTTGAAACAACCAGCTGAGGGAAAGGAAAATGTTATGGAAAAAGTAGCAGATGAAAAAGATCGGATTCAATCAAAAAGAGTAACAGAGGCAGCTGCAGAATTGCTAAAATCAGCTGAAGACATTGGAAGTCCATTACTAAAAGCAACATACGATATTGCAGACTTGAAAAAGCCGATTGAAGAAATAGGAACGGTGTCACAACAAGCAACAAAGGCAGGCCCAGAGTCTGCTGCTGAATCCAAAAAACCAGGTGGGATTTTTGAAAGTATATTTGAAAACCCAACGGAGATATCAGAAATGAAAAAATCTAAAGAGGATTCTGTAGAATCGAAAAGGCCAACTGGAGAAACAGGAATTCCAATCGAGAAAGCTACAGAGCTTAAAAAACCAGTTGCAGAAATTGAAAATGTGTCACAAAAAGCAACCAAGCCAGCTGTAGAATTGAAAAAATCATATGAAAAAGTTGAAAATGATTTGGGAAAATCAAAAGAGACCGCTGCAGAATTGAAAGAAGTTCAACAACCAGCTGAAGAACCTGGAAATGTAGCACAGAAAGCAACAGATGCTGAATCAGAAACCAAAAAACCAGATGAGGCTGCTGTAGAATTGAAGAAACCGGTTGAAGAAATCAAAACTTGACAAATAACCAGTGAAGATACGGAAAATTATCGCAGAATGCAACCAAGGTAAGCAAAATTTATAACATTTTGATAATGTGATTATCTATATTACACTTTATGTAACTTACACTTCAGAACATTGTTAAAATGATCAGAAGCTAGAAGATTCTCCAAGGAAAGTCGACCCTTGAAGAAGTTCTTAATGAAGCTGGTCAGAGACAATCAAAGCCAGCTGACGCTTGGAAGCAATGAAAGATGTAGAATTTGCATCTAAAAAGCTGAATGGACTATGAAGAGGCTGTTGAATGATGAAGAGGAATAGTAGAGTATAGCATATGATACTCTGTGCAGCTGCTGGTAGAAAGAGTAGGGAGCTTTTGAATGTTTATAATATCTGTAACATCTCTCGAATTTGCATCTAAAAAGCTGAATAGACTATGAAGAGGCTGTTGAATGATGAAGAGGAATAGTAAATAATAGTATAGCATATGATACTCTGTGCAGCTGCTGGTAGAAAGGGTAGGGAGCTTTTGAATGTTTATAATATCTGTAACATCTCTCTCTCTCTCTCTCTCTCTCTCTCTCTCTCTCTCTCTCAGTTTCTATAAATACTAGCTATAAAAAACTGAAGTTTTGGTTCATGAAATTCAACTCAATTGAATCAAACCATGATCCAAAATAGAGCTCGGCATATTCGGTTAATCATAATTATCGATTTCAACTTATATTAATTCGGCATAGGTTGAATAAACTACGAAATTGATTAAATCGGTTCAGTATTGAGCTTACCGGCCAGTTTGGTTCCTCAATCCATACCGCGACCCTAATTCAAAAGAATGAACAGTCAAATTACCCTTCATAATAATTGAAATTGGACTATTATTAGAAGCGAAAATCATAGTCAATATATAATAATTTTCCATTGTCAATATTCTTGTGAAAAACATGTCACTTAAATGGGACTGAAGGATACAGGCAAGTGAAGGGGACCCATAAGATAAGATAAGTTAGAAAGGAGAGGAAGTAAGTAAGAAGTAGACAGCTAGAAAGTGAAAGGGCCCCCCAGCCCCATAGATATTCAAATTTCAAATGGGTAATTCAACCCTGCGTTGGCAAATTTACCTGAGTTCTTCAGCTGAAGCAGGGAAGGGGAGGAAGAACAAGAAGTGCAGAGAAGCTTTAGCTCAAGATGGCCAAAGTAAGCAACTTTAGTTGCACATACAGAGATTCCAATGGACCCATCGAAGCTCGAGTTAAAGACCTCCTTTCTCGCATGACTTTGAAAGAGAAGGTCGGCCAGATGACACAAATTGACCTCAGGGTCGCCAACCCTGATGCCGTTAGAAACTTCTCTATCGGTAAAAACCCATCTGTATTTTATTCATGCCTTGAATTTCTTTATCACTTTCTGTCAAACAGTTGATCTATACTTCTATGTGGCAGGGAGTATACTCAGTGCTGGAGGTATTGCACCCTTCGACAATGCCTTGTCTTCGGATTGGGCCGATATGGTCGATGGGTTTCAGCGCGCAGCACTCGAGTCCCGGCTTGGAATACCGATGATATATGGGGTTGACGCGGTTCATGGGAACAACAATGTGTATGGTGCTACTATTTTCCCTCATAATGTTGGTCTTGGCGCCAGCAGGTTAGCTTTCTTCCCTCTCTTCCTTCCCTCTCTCTTCCCTTTGGTGAATGATCCATTTCTTTACTGGATGTTGTTTTTTATGCTTCGATCGGGTACTAAAAATTGTTGAAGGACTGAATCTTTTTTGGTTTGAATGGCCCTCGAAGGATAGTGGATATGTTAAATTATTGGAAACTTTATGGCAAGAACAATGAATCATGATTTCATCTTTACTGGAAAAAAATTGTCTTGTACATTTATGCTACTTGTAGAGATTGAAATTTTGTTTATGCATAGAGTGAGGGGAAATAAAAACAATGAAGATAAAGTAGGGTTAAAGTACTGAATTATATACTGAAATTGCAATGTCTTTTTCTGCTCTACCCTTTCTAGGGTTTCTTCTTTGCTTTTTTTAGTTTTTTTTTTCCACAAAACCGAATGGAGGGAGATGAGTGTTGTTAATCTCTATTTCCTAATTCTTTTTAACTGTGTGACAGAGATGCCGATTTGGCTGAAAAGATTGGTGCTGCGACTGCTCTTGAAGTCCGGGCTAGTGGCATTCACTATGCTTTTGCTCCCTGTGTGGCTGTAAGTGGTTATGGATGTAATCAGTCACTTCTAATGATCTTAATCTATTTTAAATTCAAAATGCAGTTCGTCGCATTGCAAATTCTGTGAGATATAGAGTGAAACTTATGAAACTATGAACCTAGGATTTAGTTCATCAAATTGATTATCTTTCCAAACTCTGTTTCTTTTGCTGGAAGAGAATCCAGTTATTCTAGTGCAACAGATGTTCAACTTATGCAGATGATCATATTATTAGTATTTCTTTTTTCAAATTTTAAGCAAATTTTATAATTAAATTAATTTTGTAGAATACCATTGTGTCACATTGAAAAAGCAAAATGGACAAAATGGCAACTGTGAATAAATGCAAGAGCCTCATGATAAGCTATCATAGGTCATCTGTGATCAATAATAGGTGATCATGTCAGGGTTACTGATTTTCTCACTTTGGAAGAGCCTACCAAATTACATATGATTGGGCAACTGGCTAGACAACTCCCAGTTTTCTTTACTCCAAAAAACCTTGGTCTAGGATTGGTTATAAGAATAATTGCTTTATTCAGAGTCCTGTCAAAATGTGAAGTTTTCTTTTTATTTCTTCATCCCTAACCCTTTTACATTCTTTTACGTATCCTCGTTGCTTTTCTAACCTATCAAGAATCTTTATTCGGAGTTGGACACTACAACCATTTTCTGTCATAAAGTTCTTGATACTGCTAGCTTTGCATGTTATTGCTGCAATAGGAGCAATTCTTCCCAAACTTTCATTTGTTTTACTGTTTGAATGGTGATTCTATTCTTGAAAGATATGATGAAATTCTTTTGAATGACTAATTGGGGAAAGTGCCCCAAAGTATAGGGCAAGCTACATGTTTAAATTCTGTGAGTAGCAGTTGCTTTACATGTCCTGCTTATGCTTTATTGGTATCGTATAAAACCAAAAAGTGAAAAATTTGATATTACAATTTGACATGAAAATGAATGGCTTAGTCAGCAATTGACACCTCATTTTTCTGGCAGGTGCTCAAAGATCCCAGATGGGGAAGGTGTTATGAGAGTTTCAGTGAAGACACTGAAATTGTAAGAAAGATGACGTCTGTTGTTAGAGGCTTGCAGGGGCAGCCACCCCAAGGACATGAAAGGGGCTACCCTTTCATATTGGGAAGGTAGGTTGGAGTTAGTTGATAAATCACTATGTATACTCTTTTTCATTATACTCTTTTCAAATGCCATTTTATGGTAATGGTAGATAAAAGCGCACTTGTAGAAGTTTGGAACCAATGTGCATGTTTTCTGAAAATCTCTTCCTTCATGTGCATTTATATTGTATCTAACATGATCTCATCATGCTTTCATATTATCCTATTCTTAGATAACGATATCGTATCATTTAGCTTATGTGCTCAACTTTTCATAATTCTTCTAGGGAGTGGCTTTTGGCCCTCCAAAAAGGTCATTTGGCACTCCCTCCTAGAGGGGAAAAAATAAAGGAAGGAGTGCAGATTTTTTGGAAGTGCTAATAACAAATCCCTTGGGTGCTTGATCTTGCATTCCCTAGTATGTTTGTATGTGGAATGTCAAAGTAGCAAGGGATTTGAGCTAAATTAGTTACATATGCACCACAAAACAAGATGGAGGTGTTACAAATGAGTAACTGCAATGCACTTGAGGGGATTTGTAAATACTTGTTGAGTCATTAGGAAATCCTGTATTTAGTGGTTTTGTTATGCTCATGTAGTGCATTTTCAACTCCTCTATTTAGTGCATTTCTTAGTAATATAACCTGAATTCCTTGGTACTTTGAAGCCCCTCATCCGAGCACATCCTATTAGGGAATCACATATAACTTCTTCTTAAAGATTTTAAATTATTTACTAAGTTCCAATTTTATTTTAATTCCAGAAACAACACTATTGCATGTGCCAAGCATTTTGTTGGAGATGGGGGTACACATAAAGGATTAAATGAGGGCAATACCATATTATCTTACGATGACTTAGAGAGGATTCATATGGCACCATATCTGGACTGTATTTCTCAGGGAGTTTGCACTATTATGGCATCATATTCCAGCTGGAATGGACGTAAACTACATGCTGACCGTTTTCTCCTGACAGAAATCTTGAAAGATAAGCTAGGTTTTAAGGTAAAGATCGCCTTTTGGGTTCTTGATAGCATAGTGATCAAATGCACCTTTGCTAACAGCTGAATTATATAATGGCATTCAAATTACTTAATTAGAGGAACATTTTATAGGTATTTCTAATATTTTTTGTTTGTTAATTTAATTGCAGTTTATGTAACATTAAAAACCTCATGTGTCAGCTAAATATCATACTCTGCTGCAGGGTTTTGTGATTTCTGACTGGGAAGCACTTGATCAGCTTTGTGAACCTCGAGGTTCAAACTATCGTTTCTGCATTTCATCTGCCATTAATGCAGGAATTGACATGGTAGATATTGAATTCCATGTTTAAAAGCTTCAACTATCTGTTTCCATCCCAGATTTATAATGTCATTTTTCTAAGTGACAATGTATGCAGGTAATGGTGCCTTTCAATTATGAACAATTTGTGAAGGATTTAGTATTTCTAGTGGAACATGGGGAGGTACCAATGTCCAGGATAGATGATGCTGTTGAAAGAATACTGAGAGTGAAGTTTGTTTCTGGTGTTTTTGAGCATCCTTTCTCTGATAGATCTTTGCTAGATGTAGTTGGTTGCAAGGTAAGTTTACAGAGCCAGCATATTTTACATTTACCTAGTTCAATGACACGTGATTTTCATGTTACCATTAGAAAGTGGTCTGCTGATCACATTCTCTTTTAAGAATATTACCCTATTTTGAAGCCTAATAGACCTTTTAAAGCTTTGGTGTACCAATAGTTATACAAAAACGACCCCAATCAATTTTAATGCCTGAGATACAGTTTTCTTTTTAATTTTTTCATATTGATTGTTGCACAGGTGCATAGAGATCTAGCACGCGAAGCTGTTCGCAAGTCCTTGGTTTTGTTGAAGAACGGAAAGAACCCAAACAATCCTTTTCTTCCCCTGGACAGGAAAGCTAATAGGATCCTTGTTACTGGGACACATGCTGATGATCTTGGATATCAATGTGGAGGGTGGACAAAGACGTGGGATGGTTGCGGTGGCAGGATCACAATTGGTAAGGAATACTGCTATTTCTTCGGGATTTTAAATATTGAAAGGGCAATTTGTTGATTCTGATAATCAGTGTGAAATTATATATAACTTCATAGGCTTCGTAGAATTTTAACTTGTGTGCATCATAAATTTCAACAAGTTTCCTGCTTCAAGTTATTTGTACGAAAGTTCTGCTTTTTAAAATACTTCTAGAAAGAAGGTCTTCTCCGAGGATGAAAACTTTCCTTTACTTCCTAGTTAGGTTCTATTGTTTCTTACAACATAGTTAAAAGTCAAATCTCATACTGAGTTAAGAACAAAAAATTCATAAATTGCATCCTTTCGTGTTTAAATAATTTAAGTTTGCCTTTGTTGCACAGGCACACTAACTAGATATTTACATTTTTAAGGCACAACGATGTTGGAAGCTATCAAGAAGGCAGTTGGAGACGATACAGAAATAATTTACGAGCAACATCCATCAACGAAGACTTTAGCACGGAAAGATATCTCTTTTGCAATTGTAGCTGTTGGTGAAAGTCCATATGCAGAATTCAGGGGTGACAATCCAGAACTTTTGATCCCTTTCAATGGAGATGAGGTAATAAGCTCGGTTGCTGACAGAATTCCCACATTGGTGATTCTGATTTCTGGAAGACCCTTAACTTTAGAGCCTTGGCTCTTGGAAAAAATGGATGCTCTTGTTGCTGCTTGGTTGCCTGGTACTGAAGGAGAGGGCATTGCAGACGTTATCTTTGGAGATTGTGACTTTGAGGGCCGGCTACCAGTGTCATGGTTTAAAAGTGTTGAACAGCTGCCAATGCCCCATCCCAGTGACAACTCATATGACCCTTTATATCCTTTTGGCTTTGGGCTGACCTACAATAAGGGAAAATCCGCATACTAATAATATTTGATAACTAAGGCCCTTCTCAAGCCTTGAGCAAACTGATCTTGGGCCTGTTTAAGCAGAATGGCCATTCGTGAATGAATTGCTTGCTTGTGTTTAATGTTTCTGTACTTAATTGAATGTATGAATTCAACTATTCGAAAGTCACCAAATTCCCATGCCGCTGGCTCCTTGTCATTATTGTCAGCCAGCATGAAGAATCTATGTGCTTTCTATCTTAAGATCTTTGATTTCTTTAATAAGGGTAATCAATTTGGCCATGGTCAGCTGTGTATGTATGGGATCTGAGACTGGATATGAATATGATCTCATCAATGCACAATGTCAATTTGCAATTTGATCTCATAGCAGGTCAAGGATTTCAATCTCATAATCCCAAATAAAGCTTCAGATCCCAACTCTTTTCCTGTCCAGGTATGCCCTAACTTGTATTGTTTAATTTGTTATACTGTTTCTGTGATTCCTTTTATTTGAACGATATGAATCGTTAAGCTATGATTACATTAAGTAATGCTATTCAGATATGATGCATCTTCTGCTTTCCGACCTTTCGATATTCTTTTCTGTGATATGTAGAATAGGTCCCCACAAGAGATTATTCCCAGATCTCCATGGACCACTGAAGCGCTATGTAGATCATATATTTCTTTTGATCTAACCAGGAATTAGAGATTTATCTATATAATTATAGCCCTGAAGTGCATTTAGCTAATAGAATTCTGAGAGAGAAGAATCAGAATATAGTTGAGAAAATGGAGAGAAAACAAAATGACCGAAAGTAGAAGTTTGTGATACTATGTATGTGGTTACAAATATTTCTTATTAAGGTGTTAATCCTATAGGAATAAAGGGTATAGGGGGCTTTCTTGTCCAAGTTGCAGAAAGGATTTTGAAGAAAGATGGTGAATAATTGATTACTCATTAATTTTGTCATTTACTGTGGAAGCCCTAATTGTCAATCACAATTTTGCTCCTGTGGGTCTGGATACCTTGCTTAATAGGCAGGACTGAATAATGCAGTATCAGACTATCAGTGACCTGGGTGGTTAGTAGGCCATTCGTGAAAAAAAAGAAAGAAAAGGGAACAAAGAAATAAAAAGGTTGCAAAATGGAATAAAGTGAAAACAACAGAGTGCAAATTGAGCACTGTATTCATTGTTTGTCATTCTGTTTATTTAACAAGTAGACTCTGAATGTCTGAGATATTGAGCTTCATTTCATGTTGTTGATTGTTTTGTTTGAATTAAAGTGAGGGAAAGAGATAATAGATTACACCTTTGGCTCTTAGGACTGTTTTGAAATATAATTCATTAGATTTAAGGTATGTTTCAGTAAGAAATGGAGTCGACTTTGAAATTACGTCCACGTTGAAGGGAGTATATGGATCTTCGTGAAGGAAGCTTATTCCTTCCTTTCCAAGGGGATGTGCAAAACCTACTAGCTAACCTTAATTTAGTGGTATTTCTCTTTTTAATATTTGAAGAGGTTCTGAGTTTGAATCTCCCGTTAATCGTTACCTAATTACAAAAGTATGTTTTGCAAACATCATTGAACTTTTCTGAAGCTAAAACAGTAGGTAATAATTTTTAGCTTGTCTTACTAGAGGCATATCACTAGTTCAAAGTTGCACTTAATTAGGCTTCTTCCAAATAATAAAAGATGAAAGAACAGGAAAAATAGTCAATGATATTCCCACCAAAAGAGAATCTCAAAACCCTTGTAGAAAAAAAAATGAAAATCATAATAAAATTTGTATCCAAGATCTGTGTCACAAGTCTTAGTCTAGATTTTGTTAGAGAACTATGAAATCTTTTGACATTTTATTTTATGGGTTTCGTTGGTAGGTGACGTACACTTAGAATCAAAATACCATTATGCCCAAAACTAGATTAAAAAACCAATGTAATCTGATTGAAATCTTAATTTGTACTGTATACTATTATAATTAAACTGTTAATCATCAGTCTATTGCTTTTTTCTTATACAGAGTCTAAACTATTCGAAATTTCTCTAATATATGGGAAAAGCGGATCGAACTCAAGTGGAAATTGACGAATACACTGTCTTTGTCAAATAACCTAACTCACATCCACATTAACTATCAGTTTTGGTAGCGAAAGAGGGATCTTCTTTTGTAATTGTAGGAGGATCTCTCATAAACAAGCCAGAAAAGTGATAGGAAGCATAAGATGCTTGAGTTCGTGCGAGAAGAGTCAGCAAAATTGATCAAGGTTTGAACTTCGAAGGTCTTGCCTAGTCAACTTGGCTATTTCGGTATCAAAGTTTAGTGAGATTGTCTAAAACAGTTAAATTATTGAGTGCTCTATGACTTGGCCAATTTGAAAGAGAACAACAAAATTTTGAAATAATTATTATTTAAAAAAAAAAACATACAGTGCCTTGCTTCTTTCTTCCTTCTGTAGAAAGCAACTAGTCTAACTGCATAATCTAAAGACTTAATATAGCAATGTGGGATGTTCACTGATATTCTTTCATTTTAATTGCCGCTCTTAGTCTTCTTTTAAGTCCTAGTCATTTTGACTAAAATTCAAATAATAAAATTTATAATAAAGTTGAGAAGATCCTCATGTTTATTATTGAGTTAAATCATAAGAAATGCTCTTTGATATATCAGAAGCAAAAGTGATCACAAGATTCATGAGTCTTGTAACATCACTGGATATTAATATGCAGGTGATACTTAAAGGCGTATACACACCGTCTTCAGTCGCCCTTCGATTGAAGAATATGCTTATCTTTGATTATTATACCTCTTGTTTCGTTATCCTTTCGAACCTGGAATTTTTATGTCTGATATCTGATGCATTGTTATCTCCTTCTGCATTCCATTCTTAGCTAGAGGAACCATTTTTAAGGAAAAGACTTGAAAAAAGTAAAACCATGATCTCTTATCTCTTGCCTCTTGTTCACCTTAGATGCCTTCTGCAATAATTCATCACTTACACTATCAGATAGCAGAATATGAATTCCATAGGAAGAACACAATTAGGGTTTGAGGTGCTTGAATTCAGTTTCATATTTCGTACTCAAAATTACAAGAAAACGACGATAATTTCCCCTCGAATACTTCTAGGCTAACTCAAGAGTTCTAAATTACATATTTACATGAAACCATGAACCAAAAACGGAAAGAAAAAAAAGAAAAAAGAAAGCTGTAGTATGAATTAAAAGATCATAGTGGCATCATATCAAGCTGTAGAGGTTTGAGAAGGGCTGCTAGTGATCATCCGTGCGGGTAGTGCTGCCCGGATTGCATCTGAAAAACCAAATTCTGAGGTCCATAGTAAGAGTTATGAGCAGCCGCACTTTTATGCAGCAGATCTTGCCCCTGCATTTTATGTCCATATGAACTAACCCCGTAAGGATGTGACATGTACATGTTTTCATGCCCCTGATGGAAACCCATGTTTGCTCCACCACCACTGCCCCCGCCTTGTGGCTGATGCCACTGGAATGGGCTCTTGGCAGAGGCAGCAGAATTAGGCCGCACGGTACAGCTGTCTGGAGAGAGACCCCTTTTATTGTCGGGTGATGGAGTTCTGGTGTCGTTGAGATTGACAGTTGTTATGTCATGGATGCTAGCTCTCCGCTTATCCTTCCCGCCGGAAAGCTGCCGGATAAAGTACTTCTGTGCATGACTGGCCACCTGAGTCGGCGTTCGAGTCACTACGAAATTGCGGGAGATGTTCCTCCAGTCCCCCTTTCCATACTTTTTCAGCCCCATCAAAAACAGCCTGTAATACACGACCATCAAAACATCATCTCGAATCAATGGCTGAAGATAAAGCTACTCCAAATAAATCTAATTACATTGTAAACTTACTTGTGTTCTTCTTCTGTCCATGGAACCCCTTTCTTTCTTTCGTGATCGGTCGGCCGGTTGGACAACGACCTCTTTCCACTGATCCCAAAAGACTGCTGCTTGAACCCATCATAGCAATGTCTATTCACCCACTCCAATGTGAATGGAGAGGTGTTATACCCCGGAATGGGAATCAATCCAGCTTCAATTTTCCCAACATCAACTTCCAATTCCTCGTACTGCTTCATCACATCCCTCACCGTCTTCCCCGGAATCATCTCCGCCACCTTATGCCACCTGTCCGGCGTGTCCTTGTCGTACACGGCCAGGGCGTTTTCAAACATTTTGTTCTCCGCTGGAGTCCATTTGGCCCTCTTGCTCTCTTCAAGAAGCCAACTTGAGCTCGAAAAGTAGGAGGAAGGCGATAGAATTTCCATTTCAAACTTCATAATATCAAATTCACAAGATTTACAGTGACATAATGAGAAATTTGGGAGAAACAGAGCAAGAGAAGGAGAATGCAGAAAGAAAGAGATGGAGGTTTCAGAATGATAATATGAGTGTTAAATCAAGGGGCATTCTGAAAAAGAATCAGAATACCTTTACCCTCGGGAATCTAGAAAAGAACCCACCTTTCCAAAATTCAATTAAATCTCTCAAAATTAAGAAGAAGAAAA